>JADMLL010000006.1:8295241-8507303 GCA_016920875.1 Columbicola columbae
TTTCCTTACGAAAACATCTTCCAGCCGTTATTTTTATTTAATGCGAAATGCTCTTGAACCCTCAAGTTTCATGAAGCACCTTGAAATAGTTGTCTAACGACAACTTCAAATTAACGACTGACCTTTTATTTGGCACAAATTTCCCGCGGTATTGATCATCAAACTGATTGATTACACGTCTGACTGACCATACTGATACCCCGGATCTCTCTCTCTCTCTCTCTCTCCTTCGACTGAAAACAAATTTTTTTAAATGACGACGAACGCTATCTTCACGTTCAACTTGAATCAAAAAATTCTTCCCAAACTGGTCACTCTCGGGAGATACGGAGACGATACTCCGAGTCTGACGGCGGTCACGACATCGAACAAGATATACATTTATAATATGAGAACGTCTGAGAACCGAAATGTTTCCGAAGAAAGCGTTCGTTCTCTCAATTTCACACAGCCCATCACAAGCATAGAAGCCGTCCGATTTAGAGATGACGACTCAGACGTCTTGTTGATTTGTACCAAAAATCGCATTTTCGTTTACGACGTCTATCAAAACAGAGATGTTTTCACGAGAGAAGTCGTGGACGGAGGAAATGTGGTCGAATACGGGATCATAGATGATATCGAACTCGTTCTCGTCGGCGGTAACTGCTCCGTCCAAGGTTTTGACAAATATGGAACGGACCGATTTTGGATAGTGACAGGTGACAACGTGCGATCTCTAGCCATCATCGATATTGACAACGACGGTAATAACGAATTAATCGTAGGATCAGACGACTACGACATTCGGATTTTCAAAAGCGACGACCTGATTCATGAAATAACCGAAACTCAAATCGTAACCCATCTCCTGAACGTGGGTAAGTGATGACACGAATTCTGTGAAGACAGCTTGCACTGTTAGACTCTAACTGATGATTGGTGTCAAACTATATCTTTTTCTTACAGGCGACGAATTGTTTGCTTACGCTCTCGCAAACGGAACCGTTGGAGTCTACGAAAGACTCAACCGGCTATGGAGAGTCAAATCGAAGAATCGAGCCACTTATTTGCACAAATACGACATAAATGGAGATGGAAATTTAGAGCTAATAACCGGCTGGCAAGGAGGGAAAATCGATGGGAGAAACATAAAAACGGGCGAAGTTTTATTTAAAGATAATTTCGAACAGACAATTGCGGGAATTTGTGAAGGCGATTGCCGAAACTCAGGGAAAAATGATCTAATAGTCATATCGATAACGGGTGAAATAAAAGGCTATAACCCTTACGCTCCCAAACCCATGAAGGTGAAAACGGCCGAGTTAAACTACGAACAAGAAACTATTAGAGAGCTTCTAGCGCGAAAACAAGGACTTTTATTGGAGCTTAAAAATTATGAAACTAACGTTAAGTCTATGGGAACGGAAATCGATGAAGGCCATAGTGAAGCCATTCCAGCAAAAACACGACTGCAAACATCTATAGGAGTTAATGCGGGTGAGAAAAGAATTTCTTCTCATTTTAATAAAACTGCCTGTTGAAAAAATAAGATCACCACTACCGCAGAGAATAGTTTCAGAAGATAAGATACACAAATAAAAAGCTCATTTAGTCGGAACTTTCTTTTCAGGCCTAGATAATCAAGTTCCACACGTTGAAGTAGCTCTTGCAACCAATAACGACACCATCATCCGAACTGTTATAGTCTTCGCCGAGGGAATATTTAAAGGTGAAACTCACGTCGAACATCCCAAACTACACGAAGCCGACAGCAAACTGAGTATTTCTTTATATCCACCCCGAGACGTTCCGATAGACATTCACATAAAAGCTCTCGTCGGATATCACGAGAGTAAACAATTCCAGGTATTTGAACTCACCCGTCAACTACCAAGATTCTCCATGTACACCATGTTAAGCACGTCAACTATCAAAGCGACATCTTCTGTTTCCTTTACCCTAAACGAACGAATTCAGAGAGTCATATTGTGGATTAATCGAAATTTCTTGCTACACCAAAACCTAGACCTAAACCTAAACTCAGAGCTGAAATTGAACTTGATGTCTTTGAGAGATAACAGAGATGTAGGTATTAGCATGGACCGATCAGGGAGAGTGAAGATTCAAACGGACAACATCACCCTGGCCGGAGATTTGATTCAATCCCTGGCGGCTTATTTAAATTTGGAAAGTCTAAAATCGAATGCCGATTTCCCAAACGAGGAAAAGAGATGTTCGGAGCTACTGGAAAAACTAAGGGAATTAGAATCGGTTAAAGACAAGCTCAACCTTGATCTGGGTGACAAATCCAATCTAATTCGAAATTGGTTGATAAGAAGTGAAGACGCTCGCCTGTTAAAAGACTGGAAATTGATGAAACGATTTTACAAGGAATTGGACGAATTAAACGGTAATTTGGAGAGTGACTATGAAATACGTGTGGCAAATTACAGTGACGTCGTTAATACGATTAAAGACCTCAATGGAATCATTCAAAAAGCTTCAAGGCTACGTTACGGGAAATTTAAAACGGATCCGGTCACGCTCTGCAGAAATGCTATTGCCAAAAATAATTCAAAGTCTTTGATTCAGGCGATTCGTACCGGAGAAGTTTGAACATCAACACTACCAGATGAACACAACAATGGGATGAACCAAACAACTGAAATAATTTTTTATAAACTTAGACTGGGGCAATAACTGTGATAAATTAAGACAGGTCCTTCGTATCTGAAGTACAAAATTAAAAAATTTGGCCATTACGCTCAAATTCTTATATTGAAAATTGTTGAAGGACAAAAGCTGACAGAAGTAATTAAATACATTGGCTAAGTATATATAAATATATGTTATAAAAAATTGGTTGTTTTATTACACTTTTTTTGTGCCCTTGATTTTGGACCGACAGTTTTGGATTTCATTTTCGAAATTGACTTTCATTGGTTAGTTTTTGTTCAAATTAATGTGTTAATGACATTTTAGTTACTAAGACGTTTCCAGGGTAGAGAAAAGTAGCAGCTACCAAGTTTGTTCCAAAAAGAAACCAAGTTGAATGATAGAAACTTGAACTTGGGGCTGAGGCCAACAATTACAACCCAAGATGGACAGAGGACACACTCAACACCTTCAACACTCAATGTAACTCAACTAATAAATTTTATGAGATCTCTATCACATGCATATAAATAAAAATCATTTAGAAATATCAGAAACGATTTACTCTAACAAAAAATTTCAAAATTTTCAAAGTAATTTCCCAAATACGTGTTATTTAAAATAATGTGTCTGCCAGAAACAACATAGCCAATTGGTTCTCCAATCGCGTGTACAAACAAGCACCGTGACCTTTTTCTAAGAAGTTATTCTCTCAAATTTTAGACTTAACCAAATACATTTTGTTATGAAAAGGTTTTGGAACTCAGTTCTAAATTGGTTTGGTGTTTTAACTAAAAATTTGCCTTTCGTGAAAGGAGAGAAAATTCTAAAGACATTCCCGACATCTATGAGAGGTTTTGAGAACTACAATCGAAGCTCGTGTTTTATTTTATGAATCGTAAAATCCAACAAAAACCTGATTCTCTGGCACTACTGAGATTTTAAAACTGTATTTAAATATTATTTATAGAAAAAAAAAACTTTTCTACAATTTCTAATAGCAAGAATATGAATAAATAAAATTCTGAATGTTAGAACGGGAATGAAAATTTTTCAAGTTGGCTTTCCTTCTCATCTTGCTCATGTTCCATTTTGAATCAATAATTTCTTTTCCAACCCCCACGTTTTACTGAGAAAAACAAACCAATATGACAGAAATTATTTTGCCTTTTCCTACCAAATTAATACCATGAATGAACTTATGATTATATAAATCCAATTTCTTAAAAAAGTATGATTATTGAGTTGGGCTTAAAAAATCACTGGGCCATCACATGAGGTTTATCAAATGATAATTAATTTTATGTTAATTAATTGCTTATTTTCAATTATTTGAATTGTGATACTGATTTCAAGTATACAGATAACCAAGTTCTTATCCCCCCCTCCAACCCCCTCCTCATTATTAATATTCAATTGAATTCTAGCTTAAAACATTATCTGGATTCACACAAGAGATATTGTTATAAAACTTATTACATAACTGAGAACACTCCAAATTTATATTCAGTTAAATTTTAAAACTTTTTGTATTAAATTCCTCAAGCTTTCCATCAAATCGTGACTTACAACTTTTACACAAAGAAGGTGGATTGAGGGTAAAAACCAAGCTAGACTCAATCCCAAACTCAATTAAATTCATTTATACCAGGATTTACACTTATTTAGTTTGCTTATTATTCCTTTGTTAGAACACAAATGTGGCAAATCAAATTTTTTGCTTAAAGACAATTAAACCCATGTGAAATGTAATTTTTTCAATTCACAAGCAAGCTCTCTTATGTTTTCAAGCTAGGAGCTGAGAAAAAGTGTCACTCTCAAAAAAATATTCATGCAGTAAAATAAAAATTGAAGACTTACATTCGCCAAAAAGATTTTAACTCCAAACCAAAAGTTTCAAAGTTGTAGGTGAGTATGCCTCCATTTCCTAAACATACAAATAAGAAATTATTGACATAATCAAATTATACGGTAAAATTAAAAAATTGAACCAGAAAAATTAATGAATGCAGTATGCTAGACAAATGTCACATGAATATGTCTAATATGTTTTTGTTTTGAAGGTTAAGAGATTTAAACGACTTTTCATTTTTGGGTAAGTAGGGGGATGCTTTCAGAGATATACCTCAAGTCAAATTTTTAATATAATTTGTAAAATTTAACAATTATTTATGTTGAAGACTAACAATTATTATGATGAATAAAAACTACTGATCATTAGGAAATGAAAATAAAACTTCCTAAGCCCTTTTATAACTATGATATCTGGAGAGATTAATATTCCCTGTTTCTCATAGGCCATGAAGGGATTTAATTTCTGTCAAATAATTTTTTTCTGGTATATTTTTATTAACATTAAAATCATCTTAAAAAGGTTCATGTGACCACTGGAAAATGTTAAATAAAGGAAACATTTACTTTGTACCTTTCTAAACTATTGTAAATATCCGATCCGATGAGCGAAATAACCGGTCATTCATCGTTGGGTCAATGTCAACACGCAATGGTTCGACTGCAGTAAACAAAATCTGGGGCACTGTTAGAGCAAACCGGAGAAAAATTGAAGCAGCGCAGAAATAAACAGAAACCCCATTTAGCAACTGATCAATTGATATGAATATATTACTTTCATTTAGTTAATTATTTATAAAATCAGAACATGTTACGTAAATATTTCTTGAATTATGTTGACACTAACAACAGCTGTGACGGATGCCATTTTGTTATTATTTTTAATTTTTTTTGTTTAAGGGTGTTCGTAAATTCGTACTTTTTGCCATGCGACAAGTCGAATCCACAAAGGCTGTTTCGACTTGTTGCAGTCTCTTACCATTAAATATGGCCACTTGTGAGGATTTAATAAAATCGGAATTCCCTCAAATAGATGACGAATTGTATCAATATGTTGAAGGTATGATTTAATTTGACATTAGTGCATTTTTATAATTTTAACCTGTAACCCCTCATGATTTTCATATCCTTTAAACGTATTAATCTTCGCCAAAAGAAACGCTCGAATACGACTGACATTCATATTGTACACTTGCTGACTAGAAGTCTTCGTCCTTAATATCTACATTTGTCAGCAAACATTTAAAAAATTTAGAATTAAAAAGCAGTTACAAGAATTTAATCCTGCTGATGTTATATTATTTATAATTAACATTATAAAGAGAAATACAGTTTTTATGACCGTTGAAGAATTTTTAGAATCCTAAAGACTAAGAAATAAACATTTAAAAATATCCATAATAGATTCAATAACTGATATTCCTTATTCAGATTATGTACAAATCAGTGGAGAACAATAATTACCATTTCCTGATAAAAATTTATTGTCATGAATTACTGATAAAGATTTTGTATAATTTTTCCTTCCTGCAGGAATTTTGACAAATGGAGTTGATGATTTTGAAGATAGTGAAGAAGTTTATGAAGCCATTGGAGCAGTATTGCATGAAGTCAGTCAAGAAAAAACAGAAAATGAAGTGAAAGATGTCTGTGAAAGACTTTTGGGTATGAATTATAAGTTTTACTTCACTTCTTGCTTTCAACATGTTTGGTGTCAAATGACATTGGCTTGTGTAAACAAAGACACAATGACATTCATTGAAAACTTTTATTAAAAATTTAATTCAGGAATACTCAAGCCTGGGAAATTAGGGTTAACAAATGGGAGTGGTCCTCATAAGGTTCTTGGAGCTCCTGTCCATCTGGGAAGCATGGCTGCCAATTTGGAAAATAATGTTGAAGAACTGAAAAGTATTTGGGTGGTGACAAGAGATGATACTTTAGTAAGTTATTTATTTAAATGTCAAATCAACAGGTTTATGAAGTATTAAAATGATTTTAAGTTTATTTATGTATTTGTCTTTTAATTGTTTTAGAAAGTGGATCCTAAGAAACTGGAAAAAGCAGAAGCAAAATTACAACAGAAACAAGAGAAAAGAAGGGCAGATCATGGTGCAAAGAGTGCTCCTGCTATAAAATTGGAAACAGCCACTGCTTCTCAGGTCACAAATAAAAAAGAAATGAAAATGGAAGCGAAGGGAACAAACAGAACTCAGGACATTAGAATAGAAAATTTTGATGTTGCTTATGGAGACAGGTCAGATTAATTTTTATTTGGTTGAAAGGAGAATTTTGTTTGTGAGCATCATGATTACCTTCTTTTCACATATTAAGTCAAGGATTTATTTATTGGCAAGCAAATTTCCTGACATTGCTTTCTTAATTGTTCAAATTAATTAAAAAAGGTATTCAAGTTATCATAAGAAGACCTTTCTATTCATTGCTACAAGGTTTATAGTTACATCATCTTATATTTATTTTGTTGTGTTTAAACATAATAAGACATGTTACTTTATTGTAATGTCATAAATAGGTCTGTCATCATGCATTAATGTTGATATTTTTCTACAGGATATTACTTCAAGGAGCAGATTTGGTGTTGGCGTTCGGTCGCAGATATGGATTAGTCGGGAGAAATGGTTTAGGGAAAACAACACTTCTGAGAATGATATCGAGCAAACAACTGGCCATTCCATCTCACATATCTGTCCTGCATGTGGAGCAGGAGGTAACCGGGATGACACCACTGCCCTTGAAAGTGTTTTGGAATCTGATACTGTCAGGAGTGAACTTCTAAAGCAAGAAAAGCATTTAACTTCCTCCTTAATTCTGGGTAATCAGATCTTTTTTGTTGTTTAGAGAGTATTTACTCTGCATTGTTTAAACAAAAAGAAACTTTTTTAACTTCAATGTTTTTGTTTGACAGTGTTAGCGATCCTCAAGTTAGCAGCAAGCTAAGTGATGTATACGCACAACTCCAAAATATAGAAGCAGATAAAGCGCCTTCTAGAGCTTCGATTATCTTAAATGGTTTAGGTTTTACTAGAGAAATGCAAGCAAGAGCGACGAAAACTTTTTCCGGTGGTTGGAGAATGCGGTTAGCTCTTGCTCGAGCTTTATTTTCTAGGTATTGCTCGTATAAATTAAAACAGTAACCTCTAGTCGATACATAATTTTAATCGGATATTATGTTTTAGGCCTGATCTTCTTTTGCTAGACGAACCTACAAACATGTTGGATATAAAAGCAATTATCTGGTTAGAAAATTATTTACAAAACTGGCCGACTACATTATTGGTAGTGTCTCATGATAGAAACTTTCTGGAAACAGTTCCTACAGACATATTACATCTTCATTCTCAGAGGATTGAATCCTACAGGTATCGCATTTGGGCTGTCGTTTTTTGATTAAAACTAATTATTATAAAAATTGAAAATCTCTTTAATTTCTGTCAGGGGTAACTATTCAACTTTTGAGAAAACAAAAAGTGATAAATTAAAAAATCAGCAAAGAGAATTCGAAGCTCAACAGCAACACAGAGCCCACGTTCAGGAGTTCATCGATAGATTTCGATATAACGCTAATAGAGCGTCTTCGGTTCAAAGCAAGATAAAAATGTTGGAAAAATTGTGAGTTGATTTATGTTCTTGGTGAAGTTGTTTTTTAAGAATTTTGTTTTGTTCATAGAAAATTATCAATTTTTTTGCAGGCCGGAACTAAGACCGGTTGAAAAGGAAACGGAAGTGATATTGAAGTTCCCGGAAACAGATGCCTTATCTCCCCCTATACTACAATTAAGCGAAGTGTCCTTTCATTATTCACCTGAAAGTGTGATATTTTCCAATGTTAATTTAAGTGCCACTTTAGAATCTAGAATATGCATTGTAAGTTGATCGTTCTACTAAACTTTCTCTACAAAAATTTGACATGTTAGATGTGAGTAATCGATACCTTTCTTGTCAGGTTGGAGAAAATGGAGCTGGAAAAACTACACTCCTTAAAATAATTATGGGGATTCTAGTTCCAACAAAGGGAATCAGACATGTTCACAGGAATTTAAAATTTGGCTATTTTAGCCAGCATCACGTGGACCAATTGGACATGACTCAAAATTCTGTCGAATTACTGCAGACTACCTACCCTGGTAAATATTTTTCTTTTTGTTAATTGATTAAAAAAGGAACTCCACTCAACTTTATTGCTTTCGTCCTAAAGGAAAACGAGTAGAAGAATACAGAAGACAGTTAGGAAGTTTTGGAGTTTCGGGAGATCTCGCCCTTCAACAAGTTGCCAGCTTATCAGGAGGACAAAAGAGTAGAGTGGCTTTTGCTAGAATGTGCATGGGAAATCCAAATTTCTTAGTTCTCGACGAACCCACTAATCATTTAGACATAGAAAGCATCGAAGCACTGGGAAAAGCAATCGAGAAGTATACGGTTAGTGGATTGTTGGTAGTAAGCAGTTTCACAGTTTTTGTGGTGATTTGTTATTATTTAAATAAAATTATTCTGTTTACAGGGAGGAGTTATTCTAGTTTCGCACGACGAAAGACTTATACGAATGGTCTGCAAAGAATTATGGGTTTGCCACAACGGATCCGTCAAAGCCATAGAAGGCGGTTTCGACGAGTACCGGAAGATTATAGAAAAAGAAATTGAAGCTTTAAATAATTAATGTCCGGTTTTTTTTTCTATGTAAAATATTTTTAACTATTATTTTTTACTAAATTAAATAAATTAAAACAATTATTGTTTTCATTAGTGTTTTTATTTTGTTTTAAAACTTTACCTATATCCTCTCGGCAACATTAACACTATGACGTCCGGAGGTCTGATGTAAATTTTTTCGTGTCGGTAGAACTGACTCCCGTGCTGCCTGAGCACCAATATTTTAAATTCACAACATTTGAACTTTAGTGGTAATTGTTTACATGTGTGAATAAGTATAAGATCGCCAGCGACGCATGCGCAGTAATTTCCGAATGTGACGTCACCGACACTCAGCCAATAGTATTTGTGAAATAATGGATGGCACCACCGTGGGGCCAGCGAACGTTATAGTGCTTCAATTTGTTTTTCATGGAATCCTCCCTTCAAAAGGAGATTGTAAAGAAAATAATAAAATAAAGTAAAAGAATTTCCAAAAAACAAAAACCCTTCAAGAGGCTTTTATTTCAAATCATTTCGGTTTTATTACAGGAAGACCTTAACAACTAAACCTATCAACTTAAAAAAAAAATCAAAATCAATATTTAAATTTTTTTTTGAAAATATTGATCATTTTAAAAATTGTTTTCCTCTTTTTTTAAATTTATTTCCTTATTTTGTTTTAAAATTAATATTCTCCTATTTAGTTTTCATTTTTAGAAAAATTTATCAACTTCCCAAAATACGTCATGTTCAAATTGCAAAGCCGAATACTCGAGGTCAGGTTCTACGCCAGGTCGTCTAATGCAGCTTTCAGTGAGAGAAAATCCCCCTTTTCCTTTTTTTTAAAAAAAAAGAACAAAAAAGAAGGAGAGAAATCGAAAACAAAACTTTATGGATTATATAACTGGCCCCGAAGTTATATATAAGAAAAAAAAATTATTTATAGATAAATAAACAATCCTAACAAAGCCCCAAAAACTCGTCGTCGTCGTCGTCGTCCCGAAACCCGAAAGCTTTTGAAGTCCCATCGACTCCTATTTCAAAGCACGAATAAAAAAAAGCCAAAAGAAAATGTAATCATGTCAATTACAGAGAATCTGACAGAAACCCCAAACTGATTTGAATTTTTCAAAAACCCACCGACAACTAAAATGCCTTGAAAGAACGCATCACTGATTCACAATTTATGGATGACGTTTGAAGAAACCAGGAATTTGACTAACTGACCCCAAAAAGAAAATATTGTCATGGCGTTAGTTAATGACTAGCAAGTTCCAGGCACCTTCAAAAGCCAAAATCTTCGAGCGGTTACTTCAAGGCCACTCTTTTCGAAATGTTCAGAGCCTACGCTTCTTCGGGCTTTATTATAAAAAATTTATTTGTTCAATGCAAACTCTAAGATAATTTTTTTAAAATATCAAAAGCGACTACCTTAATTAAAAAAAAAAAGAAAGTTTCGCTGAAAAACAACTTAAAGTGTTAGTAAAACATAGAAACTTTTTTATTGAAATGTTAAATCAAACTGCGAATGTTTCTTACTTATTAATAGGACACAAACTCAAAAAAAAAACCAATCAATCAATCAATCAATCACTTTGAATACAACATTTCGGTCTCACTTTTTCTTTGTTACAATATTTTCGTGTATACATATGACAATACTTTAAAAATTTTTATATCGTAAAGACAGTACAGTCGTCACAAGAATATATTGTCTTAATACGGTTACGGCTACCCAGTCCGAGTTCGTTATCTAATCCGAACTGAACGTCAAAATTATTTTAGCTATGATGACGTAGAACTTATATCATACAGATATTAGTATCGATGAATGATTATTTAAAAGCATTGTTAATTCCGATTTATATAAAAAAATAATCAAATAATTTTAGTTATATAGTCAAGACCTCAAGAAGCAAATTTACCATTTTAGTTTTTTCCCTTTTTATTGAAAAACAAATTATTATTATTGGTTGTTACCCGCAGTTCATTTTATCCAACAAAAAAAAAGTTCCAAAAAAGAAATTTAAGGCTTAGTTTTGTCTTCAATAAACTGGTGACTATGATTTCCGTTTCCTTGTTTGGGGACGGGGGGGAATGCTTTTCAAACAAAAACAAAATTCCAAAATATTTTTAATATCAAAATCTTTTCTCTAAATATTCAAAAAACTCTTTTTCTCGGATATACAAAATTAAATTTCGTTGACGGTCACCAGTTCATTGACATCAGTACGCACAAGTTAGCGAGGACGGGGTCCCCACGTCACGGGGTGGCCTTCACCAGAACAGGCTGTTCCGAACGAGGGGAAATCCTCGATGGAAGCTGTGTCCGGACGTCTTTGGACTTGCTGTTGTTGCTCCCACGGTCCTCCTCTCACGATGAAACCTTCTCCGCTACCGTCTCCCTGACCTCGGTCTTCTCCCAAAGTTAGCTGATACGATGGAGGCCTAAGGTAACTTTGTAACATTTCGCTGCCATCCAAGTCGTTCATCTGAACGTGGAATAAAATTTAAATATAAAGAATCGCTGTTGTCTTGGCATAGAATTTTTAAAATTTCGCAAACTTACGTAATCGTCAGCTAAGTTGAGGATTTCGTCCTTAGCATCCAAGACGTTCTCTTCCGAACCGATGATGGTCACCAAATTAGGATTTGGATCTCCTGGTCTGGGAAACTTGATTTCAACTTTAAATTTATCCATTAATTTCCGGATGGATCTTCCTTTCTGGCCTATTAGGCGAGAATGCACGCGGCTGTTCACTTCGATTTCTTCTTTAGTTCTTTCTTTCTGCAATTTTTTTAAAACCATCAATTCAATAAAACATTCTTCCAACCCTCTTTCGGTAAGCTCACCACTGTAATTTTACGATTACGACACTTACCAATTCGTTGACGATACCTAAAATGTGGTCTCTTGCCGCGGTTGCCTTTTCCTCGTACCCCTGAATGGTTATTATATGCTCTTCGGGGTCTCCTCTTTTAGGGAGAGTTATTTGCACTCCATAAGTGTTTCGAATTTCCGTAATGACGGCACCCTTCTTTCCGATAATTTTTGGATGGAATTCCGGATCAACGTGTAGCTGAAAATACAAAATCCCAATTACATTCTCTGGTCGATACAAAAGAATCCAGTGCGAGTATGAAAGGTTTTTATCGCCAGATTCTACATACAGACAATGAAAAGGACTTGAGCTGTCTGTCTTGCTTATCTTTCTCTAATTGTCTAACTCGTTCTTCTAAGGCTTCCTTTGCTTTCTCAACGTTGGCCGGAGCTCCCGATATCTTTATGCAGTCCAGCTTTTGATCAGCCGGCGACAGGACGATGTGGACGTCAAAATCATCCATCAACTGGCGAACGTTTCCGCCGGATTTGCCAATGATAGAACGATGTAAATCAAAAGCAACGGGCACCTGAAAAGAGAATAGAGTCAAATAAAAACTCAAATAAGAGCAAAATAAAACTTTCCTCTTCCTCTAAAAGGATTTATTCTTACTTCAATGGTTACAGGCACCAATTTCTCCAAAGCTTCTTTAGCAGCCTGGCAATTTTCGGGTTTGCCAGTGATTTTGATGATATCGCAAGGTCTAGCCACTTCTCCATTCACTACACCGTTTTCTTCCTGATTTTGACTTTCCTCAACTAGAAACAATATAAAAATGTTTAAATACCACAAAGCCACTGTCCACTACCTCTATATTCTCAAAACGATACACATTCAGTCACATCTAGCCAATCGAGCAACAACTTTACAAACGGCCCATAAAATAATTAACCGTTACCTTGTACATCGCGCTCTGGGAATTTGATTTGAACTTTGTAATCGAAGTGATGTTTTGAACCTTGATTCCCTTCGAGCCCATCACTGTTCTATGATGTTTCTGTGGTATCACGCATTCGATTGTGACCATGGATTCCAAATCCTTAACAATATTTTCTATTTTTGCTTTCGCCATTTCGATGCTTTCTTTAAAGCCTTTTAACGTCACCTGTTAAGTAAAATTTTTATTTTCAAATATTGATGGTCCCGCAAAAAATTTTAGAAACGGCATCGATGCCTCTTTCAAACATCTCACCTTATCAGAATCGCTAAAGGGACGAGGGAAAGAAATGGAAACGGTGCCTCCGCATTCGTTTGTTATTTGCTGTATGACTTCTCCTTTGCGAGAAACCAAATGCTTATGGTGAATTGGATTCACCGTCATTTCGGCTTCCGTTATGTTATCGATTTCTCTTATAGTTTTCTCTAATTCTAGTTTTGCCTGTTCGACCTGCTCTTTCTTCCCGATTATAGTGATCGTTTCTTTATCTTCATCTTTTTCAGATGGGAAAGCAATCCTAGCTCCGGTTGAATCCCTGATCTGAAAATGCGTAAGACAATCTTATCAATAACTGATTACCAATTCTCACCCAACTCATGTCGGTCAGAAATTCTAATTGTATAACTCTTAAAAGATATGGAAGAATTCAAAACTAACTCTCTTAATTTTGGCACCATTTTTCCCTATCAAGAACTTATGGTGTTCGGGTTTTGCTTTGATTTCAGCGGTGTAACTTGCAGCTTGTCTTTCGTTCTTCAACGCTTCCAACTGTTGTTTAGCCCTTTCGACATCTTCCTTAGGCCCTCTGATCGACACCTAAAATACAAAAAATAAATTTATACCCGCCAAAGAGTGGATAAAACAAATAAAAACAGAAAAAGAACTTTTAATTACTTTATCACTCTTGCTTTCGGTCGTTGGAAATTTTATTTGAACTCCTCCGCATTCTTCACTGATGGAGTGAATCAATTTACCTCCGGGTCCTATCAAAGAGTTGTAAAACTTCGGAGGTATGGTTATCTCTTCGGTCACGATGTTGGCTAATTCGCCTTGGATCTTTTGAATTCTTTCCTGCAATACAAGAAATCTCATCATTAACGGCTTCATCTCCGATCAGGGGACGCCAGTTACATGAAACATGACTTCGATTCCATACCTTCGCCTGGAGGACATTCTCTTCCCTTCCTGTTATACGAATGACGTCACTCCTATCATCTTCACCTGGTAACTCGATCTTAGTCTGAGTTTCATCCCTGATTTTCTTTATGTTGGCACCACCTTTCCCAATGACGAACTTATGAAATTGTTTGAATATCGGCACTTCCAGCATAAAATTCTCTTCTGCTAATTCTTTAACGATATTGCTTAAATGTTTCGAGCATTTTTCGACTTCGTCTTTTGGACCTCGAACGGTGACACAATCCTTTCTTTCACCTGTCAAATGTACATTACTCCTTTAAACCTGAACTACTCGTCTGTGAGGGATTCTAATTAACAGTTTAAAATTCCATCACGTACCTGAATTGGGAAATATGATTTGAACTTGACTGTAGGTTTCTTTGATTTCCCGAATTTTATCTCCTTTCGCGCCAATTATGCTCGGAAAGAATCGATGATTTATGTTGATGACCTTTTCTTTTTCGTTTTCTAACTTTGACACGATTTCCTGCAATTTCTTTTTGACTGACATAACACCTTCGCGACTTCCTTCGATTCGAATTATATTCGAAGAACTGCCGTCTTCTTCCCCGATGTTTATCACAACTCCGGCTTCCTCTTTGAGGCGATTAACTAAAACGACAACCAGAATATCCATCAGTTAGCTCGAATAAAGTCATACGTGGAGTGTGAAACGAAGAAGGTTAACACTTACCGTTGGCTCCACCTTTTCCAATTATGTGCTTGTAAAATTTGGGATCAACATTCAACTCATCGTAGGTGAGGGTGTTCTTAAACTCGTTCACGACATTTTCAACTTCTTTTTGAGCTTTTTCCACTTCTTCACGAGGACCCTCTATTTTAATTTTATTTTCAGTGAACTCTACGTGAACTCCTTTGCTCAGGTCTTGAGTGATTTTCTTTATGGTAGCTCCTTTCCGACCAATCACGTATTTATGCAACCACGCGGGAGCGTTCACCGTTGTCGCCAGAACGCTGTTGGCTTTGTTGTAAACCATATCGAGAGCTGTAAACGGTAATTAAATAACGAAAAACGTGAGAGTTGACTCATTTCAAACTTGATTAAACGTTAAAATCAGCGAAACTAATGAGCTGCTCAATAAAAATCTCACCTAAGCCGAGCTTATCTTGAGGCCCTCGCAAAGTGATCGTATCCGTCGCTGAATCGGGTGATGGCATTTCAACGGAAACTCCAGTCTTCTGTAATATTTCAGCAATGGTATTTCCTTTAAATCCGATCACGTACTTGTGTTGCGATTTGGGGACTTGTACAGAAACCTGACTGCATTTCTTTTCCTTCAAACAAAAATTAAATTCAATTTACACGCCATTTTACAATTGTCTCTGAATATCAATTTAAGAAATGAGCTCCCATCTTTACCATTTCTTGATAAATGGCTAGAATTTTTTCTTTGGCCAATTGAACGCCTTCTTTTTCTCCAGCGATCGTGATTTCATTATTCTGGACGCTTGAAGGTGGAACGTTGATTCTCACGTTCGTCTCTTGCATTAATTGAGTCAGTCGCTCATTATGACCTCCACAGATGAATGGATGGTATATTTTTGGCACTGAAATTCTTTCATAAGCTTGTTTGGACTGTGAACAAAAAATAAAAGAATGAAACTGATGTTGTCCAACAGACAGGAGAACTCAAATTCGCAATCGAAACCTGCATTCACCTGTTCATCAGAGGTCACTCTAATTTCGTGCACAGCTTTCTCGATTCCTTCCTTGGGTCCAGTGATTTTAATGGCGTCCGACGGGTCAGATATATTAGGCACATTTATTTTACAAGAAGTCATTTTTTCAAGTTCTTTCAGCTTCTGTCCTCCTTTACCAAGAAGATAACGATGATGTTCTTTCGGGATGTTCAGCATAACATCAGCCTGCAAATCAAAGGTTAAATTTAGTTTTCTAAACGACTTTAAAACTTTTTCCTCATAAAATTCAGGTGAGAGACTTTACCTGAGTTTGAAAGCAAGTCAAGATTTTTCCTTTGGCTTCAGCCACTGCGTTCAGCTTGCCCGTAACCAAAAAGGTCAAAGACTGATCTTTGTTAGATGATATCTCGATAGTAGCTCCTGTTGCTTGCATTATGTTATGACAGGTTCGGATGGATTCGCTTTCTCCGAATTTTTCGCTCAGGTCAAACTTGCTTTCCTCGTGCGGTATCACAAATACCTGAATAATAAATAATACGAAGGAATGTCAAACTATTAAAATGAATTTTTATTTCTCTGACATCTAGACGTTAAAAAGATAAGAAGAAAATGTATGTGGGCTTGCTTGTGTATGTGCCAGCATGACTCCAGGGCACAAGACTCACTCTGACCAAATTTTGCACAGAAGTTTAACTGAAATCGGGGAAGAAATACCGTTCGAGCGTCTCCTTATAGTAATTACTTCCTGATTAAACACAAACTTATTTATTTATAGACTTGACAGGAAAATAATTATTACTGTAGGATTATTGTTGGCCTGATAATTTTTTTAGATCCTAAAAAAGAGTGGATCAACTAAAAACTTTGGTGTAATTACCTGCGTAACAACTGACGATCCTATTCTCATTTTGTTGTTTCTCTGACCCAAGTGGTTGACTGCTGTTGACGTTGGAATTGCATTCTGGGGCAAAGCTGGAAAAACTTCGTCATAGCTAAAAAGCAAACACAAAAAATGAAATAACAAAATATAACAAAAAATAAAACAAATCGAAAATGAAATTTTTATCGAAATCAAAACATACCTATAGGTTGAAGTTTCGTTTGATAAAGATGGAGAACCGTTACTCTCGAATGATGTCGACGCAACCTCATTGTTGTATGGGGCACTACCAACAATGGGGTTGGGCGGCTCGTAAGGGGCACCTTCACTCACTGAATTCTGCATTTTTGATAACAATTAGAGGAGGCCTAGGGATTGCGCGGTCATTACAGACACACTAAAATCAGTTTAAAAAAATAATTATTTACAATCTTATTGATAAAGAACTGTGTTGCGTCTACGTGATAAACCAAGGTTATGTCTAATGTTTTGCATACGAACAGGGCCATGTTACACATGGTTTAATTAAATAACAAAACAATATCACTAAAAATAAAATAAAAATCTTTCACAATCAAACTGTTAAGAACTTGACGAAAAACCAAAAACATTCATATTTTAAAAGCATATATACCACCCTGTTGAACTCATCAGTTCACTATTAATATGGACAATAATTGTTTCGCAACTGGTCACAGAGATAAAAAGGTCTTCACATCTTCAATATTCTATCTTCCAAATAAAACTTTATCATTTGTTGCCTTTATCAAGTGTTCAGAGAACAGGCTTTAACTGTGATTTAAATTGACACAAGGCCTGATTGTAAACAATATGGAATTAATAGTTTTTTACTTTTAATTTAAAATTTCCTTTTTTTTAACATCACATGCTTATAATTTAAAAAAAGAAAATAAAGCAAGGCTTTAAACAGGAAATTTTTCAGCTTAAACTTTGAAATTATACTTTATTAGTTCCATTAAACATTACTTTTACTTTATAAGAAAGAAAATACAGAAACTATTTGAAATTTAAATTACACTGCATTAATTACATAAATCAACTTATCTAGTTTTATTCAATGAATTTAATCATTTAAATCAGTAATTATTTATAAGTTATCGACATCAAAAAGTTGGAAATTAGTTACAAACTTTCCTCCTAACATTTGTGCAACATGTTATGATGGTAATTTGGGCCCTGGTGACCTTGGAACTCTTTTAAAACCCAATTTACAATAAACTTTTAAATTATAATAAATACAACTAAATAATAATGATAGGAAATGAGTATGAATCAAAATTGGATAAAAGTAATTAATAATCAAAGGGGCAAGGAGGGAGGAATAAAAAAAGTGAAAAAATTTTCAAAAGCAAATGTGCTCCAAATTAAAATGATGCTTACTTCAAATGTTCTCTTGATAAAAGTCAAAGTTTAACACGTAAATAAATCATGGCTTCACGTGAATTATGTATAAATTACGTGTTATGAGGGAATAATGTGAATTTAACAGAAATATTTTAACCAATTCAACGTGTATGTTATTATTTCATGCAATGTGGGAGAGAGGTTAACGACGAAAACTTCTCCGGATTTGTGTTCAATATGTGTATAAATCTCATTAAAAAATTTATTTTTTCCCACATCGAATACATATTAAAGCGAATTATTTCCCTTCAAACATATTCCTCTGAGAAACGTATTTAAATTAAAAACCAGTCCTCATCTGTCCTTTAATACGTGTCATGCATATGTGGACCATTGACGTAGGCAAAACTTTCATGTGAAATTTTGAAAAACTTACTGTACTGTAAAATCCAGAAAATCCGTCCTAGGAATACCAAACTGTCATTCCCTAATGTAGGGCTTTTTGCTTTTCCCCTATAATAATTGAACGTTTTAAACAAATAAATTAAATAGTGCAATGTGTTTCACTTAGCGAATAAATTGTTAATAAACACATACCGTTTGATAAATTCAAGCGAGTCTATCATGAGATTGAAGCTTATTGCTAGCAGCAAAAAATTTCTCTTTCTTTTGCCACGTGACGAATTCCGAGTTCAGAGCCACTTTAACGTTTTAAAATGCAACAAGACGATTTTCTATTTTAAATTCCCACTCGTTACTACCAAACTTTTTAATACTTTTCATATTTATTATTTAAAAGGACAAAAAGGATACGCTGGCCAAAAAAGTCAAACATTGACAATAGACACAAGAAATTTTCAAATTAATATTCAAGTTATAAGCTGGTAGGACAAGGACAACTGTAAACTCTTGGTTTGTTCAAGCAGTTTGTTTTAGCAGGCGTCCTTAAAGTCATTTCATTCATCTTTTCTCTTTTTATGTTTAAAATGACTCACTGAGTGTCTCCTTTAAAGGTTTATGAACTTTATATCAATACATGCCGTCTTTTCTTGCTTTTGCTGATGTATTTTAACAATTAAGAATGGCGATTGAGTGAAAAGTGTGGTATCGGCTTAATTAAATATAGTCTTGATGGCTTCTTGATTTGAATAACTGTCACCCGACCCAAGTTTATAATTTATCAGGAAATGACTTGAATATGAATTTGTTTTGATATAAACATTTTGTACGCGGTTTGTAATTGCCCATGTAACTTGGTTGGAAATTGTACTCAAAAATTCCGGCAACTCCGGATCGAAGGACCTGCGGATAAAACAGAGAATTTTGCTTAGTTTTGTTGAAATCTCTTTTCCTGTTTAAAAACCAATATTCCCAAACCCCAAATGTTTACGGAATAAGGAAAAAGGTAAGGGAATCAAGGAAAGGACCCCTTACCCAAATAGTCATAGAACTCCAACAGCGAAATATAACCAAAGCGAATTATGACTACTCAAAGCAATAACAAAACTAAAGGCGACGAAAACTCAAAGCGCACGAAACACTAAAGCGAAAATTAATCAGACTTAAGGCGAGTAGTAACTCTCAAGCGAACAATTAAACTGAATAAAAGTCCAAGGAATCCTCGATTCTCCCCGGATTCCTGGCTTGTGAAAACTTGCTTCCCTTTTGACTCACACAAAACCTTCTGTGTGTGAGTTTATTTTACATAACTTTTAAGTGATCACATACACATCAGCATGGTTATTCCTAACATCAAATTGTTATCATACCAAGAGGGGCCAAGAGAATGATTAGTCTTAAACGGTTACAGGTAATTTTCTGTTGATCTTTCTATGTCTCCTTTGTATCTTAAGTCAGATAATAGAGGCCTACAATTGTAGTTAAGGTTTACAAACCCAAAAAACATCTGACGCGAATAGAAGGTTCCTGCAAGATGTTAGCTACAAATCATGTCAACTCAAGGGTTAGGCCGCGTCAAATTTTCGGTAACACAAGAAAATTTTTCTAATTTCACCAGACGTTTCACTGGAAACCCAGTTCACCCTTGAAAACAGAATGAAACGAATTCAGTTTTACTTAGATTTGAAAATTTCTGGAAAATCGACAGAAATATAGTATAAAAGGTTGGATAATTTGAAAATAGTTCTAAAGAGGGAAAAAAATTTTTCAAATAAATTAAAAAAAAAGAAATTATATATTAAAAACTTAAAACTTTATTAATAACAACTAAGTACCTGGAATGTGCCGTAACAAAATCACATTTTGGGCACGTAATCCCATATTTCTCCTGTACATGAAATCTGATAGAATTTTTATTAATAAGTCACGAAAACAAAAATAATTAATAGTATAGTACACCTATATCATTTCATTTTATAAAAATCCATTTACCACGAAAAAAATGAGTTATTTTTCTAAATTTCAAGATCTCAAATACTTTCCAATAAACACAGATACCAAAATAGATGTTGAATGGTATTTCAATGAGACAAAAAATAAATTTGACCTTTCCCAATTCAAAAGTATGACACCTTGAAAGAGTATCTCGAAAGATTTAAATTTATAATAACTGTTCTATAATACTGTATAAATTTCCAATTAGGTCATGAATGAGCTTAAGTATGTAAACAAAAAAAAGTAAATATAATTTACAATATGTGATACAATAGGTGATTACAGATATTGAAAGCACAAGTCCATGGCAGAACGGAATGATGTATTTGACTTAAAAATTATTACAAAAGATATTAAAAAATAATTTTTTAAATATTCGCTTGATTCTGCTTAAGTATTGTGCATGTTTTCAGTCACGTCCAAAGAGGGAGAACACAAACTAAGTAATACGGGCAGCACATGTTAGGAATGTGAGAAAAAATTTTCAAAATCAGAAAAATCGTCTCTAACAACATATAATTGATAAAATGTGATTTCCCCTTGCTTCCATTACCACAAAACCTGATTCAATCTAATTTGATGTTTATCCCAACGAGAATATATATTCAATATCGCTCGGATCATAATATATATTTTTTGCAAACAAACAAACAAACGAAAACATGACATTAAAACCTTATGATATTCGATCAATCGTGTTCTACTTATACAGTCGTCGTATAACTTTCTTCTTTTTAAAATATATTTATTTATACTGAATATTTTGACTGAAAACATTTTCTTTTCGTACACCACACGAGATGGGAAGTAAGTAAAAATCATTTTTGGAAGAAATTTCGTCATATTCGGTTTGATTAACGCACATACACAGTTTTCGTCTCTATAACAAACAAATTTATAGTTTGCTCGGATCGTAGTTTTGGAAAACCCATTTCTGTCGTGGTTCGGATTCGTCGCAATCTTCCATCAATAGTTTCTGCTTGTTGCTGGCCATTGTTAAGCATTTCTTGCTGCTACCATGCTGAATCAGATTCGTCTGAAAAACAAAATTCAACATTAAATTAATATATACACTTTTTAAAATTATAATTTAAAGAAGACAACAGAAATATATTTGAGCTTACGCTTGGATTGTAATGCCAATACTGATTTCCCTTGGAACCGTGGCAAGGATAAAGAATAACGTCCTGACCGGCATAATCCAAACAGGCTTCATCCCTGCGAATTTCTCCTGCTTTGCTGAGCATCCAATACTGCAATCGAGATAATTAACAATTAGAATAATTAAATTTAAGCTAAACATCGTTTCAGAACAGACAACAAACATACAGTTTAAGCCCTCAAACCTCACATCTCTTTTTACATAAAATATTATTAAAACCATGCAGCCCAATTTTTGTATCCCTCTTATATTAAAACATTCTCTAGCAATGAGTATTCACTTTATAAAAAAAATTGCTAGTTGAATGTATTAATACTTAGTTCACATAAGGGAACCAGAAACCGGAAGGAAATAAGACTATAACTATTGTCAAACAGACCAGACATAAATTAAATGACGACATGCTTAGAGTTTTAAACAATGACTGCATACAAACAAAGCAAAAACGATGAACAGCATTTTCTATAAGCTTACTGGTTACCAATGTTAGTATTGTTATTATGTTAGCTATGTCAAATTTTTCGAATTACGAGAATTCTCTAACGTCATTCGTAACAATACTAACATTAGTTGTGATACTTGGAAACTTCAAAACTAACAAACACTAACACTGCCACAACAAAAAAACGAAAAACAAGCATCTTACCTTCTTTTAAATAACAGTAGCACACAGATCCTTCCCAAAAACTAACTGTTAAGTTTTAAAATCACTAAAAGTCTAACACTTACCGTTTTTGTTTTCAATCACCATCACCAAAGGTCAGTTCCTTCCATTCCAACATCTAAACCTGGGATGGCAAATACGTTACACGAGTGCCAACCTTTGAAAATTTCGTTACACAAAAACGTGTTCGTCATCCCCGGTTTAGAGGTTTTGCAGTGTCATTAGAAAGTAAAAACAAAAGACTTACTTGATTACCGCCCTGCTTATGGCACGGCCAAAGCCCGACAGGCTTGTGCATGTCCTCCGACTTACAAGGACTATCCAGACACTGACCAGACCAATTATTGCTGACCTAATGACACAGATTAAAAGCGTAGGGAACATACTTATTAAACAACCAATATAAAAAGCAAAACAATGTGGATTCCCTATTTTTAGGTACACAACAACAACAACAACAAAAAGCTTATTTTTTAACGTGCGCCCAATTAGCTAAACGATACCCAAGGAAACAACAAAAAGCCAAACTATATCGAACGACAACTAAAACAACGAAGGGACAACAAAATACAACAACAAGCCAGATACAATTTAACAACAATTCAATAACCTGATTGCCGCCTTGTCTGTGGCAAGGATAAAGACCGACCGGCTTGTGCAAATCCCCTTTTCTAGCAGGACTATCTAAACAAGTTTTAGCACCGAGTCCCTTATTTCTCACCTAAAATATCATAATTATATCAGTTATTTTGTTTCTAATTAATTTAATTATTCAAAAGTCTCCGGCTCCGTTCAAAATGAATCTGAAATACGATTCTGTCCAACGTAGCTTTCATTTTCATGAAATCATCTTTCGTAGCCAAAAAATTTGCTACAATCAATCACAAATTTATGGAATATAGCTATATATACAAACAAACTTACTTCTCCTCCAGCGACTGCTTCTCCAGGAATAAATAATTCCGGATATATATTATCCAAGTACCACTTGAAAGATTTGCAACCTAATTTCCTTCTAAGTTCTTTCCTAGAAGAAACGTCACCATAGTCTCCCTGAAAGTAGCAAACAAAATTTTTAAATTTATAGTACTATATTAATATACTATATGCTATGTTAATACTATTACTATAATAATATTAATACTGCCCAAGTGTATATCCACTATATGGCTTGTTAAATGTCCAAAAAAAAAAATTGTCACACAATTAACAGACTCTGATCACAGAACTATATTTACTTTGACTTATTTGAGCCAATTTGACTCACACTAAATGAAAATTTTTGTTTACAACAAAAGAAATTTGTTTACATTGTAGATTGAAATTAAATATTAATTAATAAAAGGTAGCTAATGTTTAGAAATATTTTAGTGTTTGACTATAACTACTTTCATAAATACATAACGCTTTTAAGCAGGGCTTATTTCATAAATAATGCACAATTAAATGAAGGATTCGAATTAAAAGCAATGCACGTTTCATGATCAAATCAAAGCAAGTCAAAAGATTGAATATTAAAAATATATTGATATAAATATATATTTTCAACTGGCCACCGATTTTTGGTCTAAATTCAAGCTTTACACGTATACAGAAAAAAATTTGAAGTAGCTCAAATTGACTCAGTCCGTTAATTTAGTGTTAGAAAGTGTTTAGAATACTCTTAGGATGCTGTGACACCAGAACCACTTCTCATTTATCCGGCAATTACCTTGTCGTCTCCGATTCTTTGGTAGTAGTACTTGGCATATTCGTCAAGCCATACCTCCGCCAACCTAACGGAATTTCTCTTGAGTACATTTACACCTGTCCTCCATTTGTACGGTGACCTAAAAAATAAAAATGAATATGAATATCGCATACCTAATAGAAAACAGTTCAGAGTTGGAAAATAATCGGCGACAAAAACTCACCGTCGTCTAAAAATATGACCGACATGAGAACACGGAATTATTTCTAAGGTACCTCCACACATCCAAGTTTTAAAGGAAAGCTCGAGATTTTCCCCTTCCCAAATATCAAATCCGGAATCGTAAGTACCGATTTTTTCGAAAAAGTTCTTATCGATAGCGAACAACCCGCCGGCCATTGTAGGCGACCAAACTGGTTCCGCAGTGTTTTTATGTTTTTTCTTTTCCCTTTCCGGTACGGCGTGCCAGTTGAACTAAAAATAAAAACGATATTAAACACTTGAGCATGACTTTCATTGTTATAAATTTATATACAGTAACACCTGTGCACCGTCAATAATCGGCATCCTTACCTGCAGATTCCAATCGAATCCTCCGACGTTCACACCTCCGGAATCCCTAAAATTGTATTCTAACGTCGTATCGTCAATAACATCGATGACAGGACAGACGACGGTGGTGGGATCTCTTGCTATCCTATCCAGAAGTGGTTCTAACCATCCTGCGATACAAGTCAAACAATTTCGATATGACACCATACTCAATTAGCTGTACACAAAATCAATTCCAAACGGTTGTTTCATCTCACCTGTGGTACATTCGCAATGTGAATCTAAGAAGGTTGTGACTGGAGCCGTGGCACGAGTGGCCCCCATCAAACGGGCCCTGATTAAACCTTCACGTTTTGAAGCCCTTATAATTTTCACCTTCGGATAGTGCGACATGTAGTCTTCTAATTGCTTTTTCAAATGAACTGGACACAAAAATTGATGTCGGTATAAATGTATAAACTAATCATAATATAAAATAAATGAAAAAAGTAATCTGTGTTGAAATTAACGGATTAATGGATTATTAACACCCTTAAAACCGGGATTATCTCAAACCGGCTAAGCAAACGACCTTTAACCATTTTACTACTGAGCCGCTCGTTTTGCAATTTCAAAAAAAAATCCGAAAATAATAAAAATATTGAAGTGTCATAAAGTTGAGTAAAATTTCAAAATGGCCGTTTCCAAAAATGGAGAAAAATCCTTTAAACGAAATATTTAAATTAAAATTTGGGTGGTTTAAAGCTCTTTGGGTGTTCCGATTAAAAGTTTTTGAGGTGTCAAAAACCTCCCGATCCGTGCCAATTAATGCCAAACGCATTCAGAAAATTTCCGAAAATTGGAAAATTTAAGATCAATAACACAATTTGTGACTTTTTATTGGTTCTTCTATAAATTCTCGGGAATTCAGACTCGAATAAAAATTTCCTTTCTTTCGCAAAAAAACAAATTTTTCAATTTTTATGTGCACTCTTGGAAAAGTTACGAGAGCTTTTCCTTTAAATCCCCGTCTGTCACATACTTAAAGAGAGAATTTCGTTCTTGCCAAAGATTAAGTTGAGAAAGAAAAGGAGAAGAAGAAGAAAAAAAAACGAAGCACTTACTCATGTCAGAAAAATCATCAACTAAAATAATTTCTTTGAGCAAATGAGGAGGAGAGCGGTCCAGGACGGAGTGAACCGTTCGCAGGAGTACACTCCAGGCCTCGTTATGGAAACAAATGACTACAGACGTTTGTGGAAGATCATCTAAGTAGCGCCCTGGCTCTTTACACCTATAATTAAAGTCATAATCATAATTAATTAATCCGCTCATCAGAGGATTTTTAACTCTAACATCCAACTAACTGACTTTTTCAGACATCACTCATGTTCTATCTTGTACAAGAAAAGGATCCTCCGATTCTCTGAATTTCTAATTAAGGTACAGTTATTCGTAGCCGACCAGAGTTACAATGCTTAACTTCGTTGCCCTTTTTAAAATTAAAAAATCAATCACTCAAGCATACGACAAACTTATTTCATAATTAATGCACACGTCTATCAACTTTAAGATACGTTTTCATGAAGAACTTATTCTACGAATAATGCAGAAATTCATTTCATAATTAATGCACACTTTTTTCTTAATCAATAGTCCCTAACACAAACGTTGACTTCTTATTTATATAAGAACGACCAGGTTCAAGGCACTTCGAATCGCTTTATTATACCCAAAGGCTTTTTTTACGCGATTCTTGGTCTTAACTATTATTCTAGCTGTTAATCACTGACGGTAACATATTTTAGTTAAATAAAATGTAAAATTCTTTGCGGGTCATAACTATTACATCACACATCACCCTTTGCTGACCGCTGGACTTATCAATTATCTATAAACAAGAGAGAGGAATAGAAGGGCACACAAAATATGATTTATTTCCAGGCACCTTCTCGTGAGTTACGTTATTCAATCTTTCATTAAAGAAGAAGAAGAAGAAAACTTTTTTCTGTTTCCTCTTGGGACGGAGATTGTCGGATATGATTGATTACGATTCTTTGCTACGAAGAAAAATCCAACATCACCATCCGAGCTGACTGGTATTTAATTCTTTCAAATCACATTTACCACCACCGACGGTAAACACTCTTTCTATGTACTGAGATTGATAACCACGCATTCATTTCCATCGGTTTTCTTTCTGTGAGAATATTAAGTCATCACTGACTTCCTTGCTTTCTTCATACATGAAGGAGATTGAAAACGCCGTCACTCTAATCCTCACTTTTAACGAGGAATTTATTGAAAAGCGGAAAACTATTTCAGAAATGAAATTCTTCAGCTCAACACATTTACAATACTCAATTAGGTTTCACTTTCTTTCAAATTTCATTTCCTTTCGGTTTTTTGAAAGCTTCGCAACTGAGCTTCTCCCGTGACGTTTCAGTAATTTTAACCCGATTACGAATACACATAAAAAGGATTTAACGAAATTTGACGAACTCGTTAACTACAATCAGGGAATAAGAGTC
The DNA here is from genome assembly GCA_016920875.1 of Columbicola columbae. Classification (NCBI taxonomy): domain Eukaryota; kingdom Metazoa; phylum Arthropoda; class Insecta; order Psocodea; family Philopteridae; genus Columbicola; species Columbicola columbae. The sequence continues at coordinate 8,322,257 of JADMLL010000006.1, forward strand.
CGTCTGTCTCTGATCTCATTACTTGAAAATACAGTGGAACCTCTCAAAACGAGTTTAATTCGTTCCGGGGCTTACTCGTTATGCGAAACAATTTTTTCCATATAAATTAATGTATACTAAAATAGGATACCAGGCCGAACAAAAACTGTCGGGGATTTCTCATGTGCATGTCACTCATTGTACCAAAAATTGCTCGTTATGCAAACTTCTCGCTATGAGAGGTACTCGTTATGACAGATTCCACTGTATAAGACGATATTATTATAATAAATTAATATACAGTTTTAAATTTTACAGAATAAAACAAAATTTTTTAGGAGATGACACGTTGACTCGTTCAACTGAAATGGAAGGAAATGTCTTAAACGTTAGGAAATTGATAAATAAATAAAGGCACTAAGTGTGCAGTATTTATGAAATGAATTCTTTACAAAACTATGCATTATTATTAGATAAGTAAAGAAGAAGACAGGAAAGCTAGCAGGAACGAATAGGGTTACGATAGTTACAACATAATAACTTACAGAAGAAACTGTGGACCTATAAGCCAGTGGTGCGCAAACTTTTTTCAGACTATGACCCCTTGAGAGAAAAATTTTGGCAACCCCTTGTGATAGATGTTAACAAATACGATGTATAGTTCGGTCATTTCTTTCACTATTTATAATTTTAAGAAAATACTTTTTATACAACATAAAAATCAGTAGAATTTCCCTTTATGAGGCTGCAAGTTTATACTCATTTTCGGCGATAAATTCGAAATTTATACAAATTTGGCGACCCCTAGTTTGCGCACCTCTACTATAAGCGACCGCCATTTCTTTGATCTCAAATTCAAGTACTTGATACGTACAGTAAAAAACGAAACCAGTCATTCCAGTTCATTCACGTAACCCAATTCATCTCTACATACACAAATTCCTTTGTATAAAATATATTTCTATACGCGAATTAAATAAACACGACTCAGAGAATCTGTTAGATAAATATGGATAAGGTTATGATGATGATTAATATTCCAGATGACAAACTTTAAAAAAGAAAAACTTTCTTGACTGGAATTTTCCCTTTTTTCCTCCAGCCTGTTGTTAACAAAAGAAAGAGAGAGAGAGAGAGAGCAAATTAAGGGGAGAAAGGTGACATTGTGGAACAAAACGTATCATCAGAAACTCAAAAATTCTACAACAAAAATTTTCCAAATAAAAATGAATTAAAAAAATGCCAGAGGTACTTTTTTACATTAATTTTGGGGGCTGGGGAAGAGAGAGAGAGAGAGAGAGAGATGGTCTTGTACAAATTAAATCAAGATTTTAAAAAAAAGTTTCTTTCTTTATATTTTCATTTTGCTTTATTCCCTTTAGTCCTGTTACTCTTAAGATTTGAACCAATTCACCTCTCGTTAAACAAAAAACATTTTTATATAAAGCATAGAATTTGCAAAAATTAAGTATAAAAAAAAAGAAAAACAAAAGAAAGTAAAAGGAGGAGGGAAAAAGGGAAATTTTCTTGAGGCTGATTAAAGTTTAATTTCACCGTAAAGTAAGGAAAGGAGAGAGGAGAAAAATTAAAAAGCAAAAAGTGAACGAGAAGAACAAAAATGAAAGAAAATTAAGAACGAGAAGCTTTGCCACTCGGAAAAATCTCATTTCTCAGTCAAAAATTTATTTATTTTTATTTATGTATTTCATAAATATACAATATACCGACTTGAAGTTATAGTTATAATTTAATTTAATAGCTTTGGTCTTTTGTTATTACTTTTTTCCTTTCGTTTTGGTCAACTAGAGACTACGATGATTTACAACTCATTTTCACTCTTATTTGTTGGAGCAAGTTATTATAAGAGTTGAGTCAGGTACCTTTCGTTGAAGGCTTACTCCCTGACTGAACCTTACTACCAAGTTGTAGGCCTTGGAGGGAATTTCAGGTGGATAAATTGAAGGAAAACATTTTTGGGTAAGGAAGAGCGAGAGAAAAACAGGCGCCCAGGTGGGTGATAGAGCTCTTGATAGTGGTAGGCGAGAGGTTTGAGCACTCGCCTATCACTCGCCCTATGGAGTGATAAGAGCCCTTGATAGTGATAGGCGAGTGCTCTAACCTTTCGCCTACCAGGCTCCTTTTTTATTGTTTAATACACTCATACCTCGCTATACGGCCGCTCTTTATATGGCATTTCGCTATAACGACCTTCTTCAATTATGGCGCGTTTTCGATTTACGGCCTTAAATGTTTCGCTATAACGGCCAAAATGTGTCAAAAGTACTGGTATAGAAGTTAATTGCCTTCCTGAAATTAGGCAAAATATTTTGGATCCAGAACGTGATCTCGGTTTTGAAGGTTTGAACGAACGTCATGGGAACCTCTTTCATATGAGGAACTCATTCAGGTGCAAGCGTAACTGGCTTTTGATGAAGAGACAGAACCTGTCGTATCCAAAGAGCTAAAATCAAAAATCTGTCGAAAGCTTTTTCCTATTTCGAACAAGGAATAAACATCCTCCTTGAAAACGATCCTTATGTCGAACGTACCGCTTAAGTTCCTGAAGGAAGTAACTCAGCCATTAGCTGTTAGAAACCACTGAAGACAAATAACGTTGGACAATTTTTTAAAGCCAGGCTCATCCTTACCAGCGAAAAATGAAGACGACAGTGATCTGCAGGTTACCATTTCTTCATCTTCATTATATGACTTTGTATAAGGATAATTGATTCGTAATACGGCTTTTCGCTTTACGGCCAAGTTTCGTGGAACGTATCTAGGCCGTAAATCGAGGTATGGGTGTATTTACAAAATTTTTTTACTGGGTTTTAAAGATAATTTAAAATGCTGTCGTGATTAGGTACGTATATACACTTCGCAAGTCTTGATATTAGTATAAAACTTTTGGCTATTACGTCAAGTTTTTGAAAACATGAAACCGATCCGTCCAACACTGAGGATGCCTTTAGCAAGAAAAGCCAAAACGTCTTTGAAAGGTAAGAGAAAGTTCTCTTATGTTCAAAAACTCGACGAGGCGTAATAGCCAAACTTATATACTATAATACCAGCAAAGTTTAAATGCCTAATCACGACAGCACTTTAAATTATCTTTAAAACTCAGTAAAAAGTTTTGTAAATAATAAACAATAAAAAAATACCAAACCTATTAAATTAAACAAAAAGTATAACTTAAGAAACAAATAAAAAGACGCGTATAACAATGAAAATAATATAAAACCAAATCAAATTACCTATATAATGAAATAAATTAAATTAAATATAAAAATATCAAATTTTCTAAACCAATCTCAATTTTCTTATTAACAATTATACTATATAGTTTTATGCTTTATGGTGGACATGAAACAGAGGAACAGATATATATATTAAAACTCTAGAGGTATGAAAAGAGAAAAGTATAAAATGGTAGAAAAACAAAAATGAGACTTGAGAAAGCTGAGAAAATGTTTCGGTTATGTATTTAAAGATAAGAGACTATACTGATAAGTGTGTTTATGTACGATAATATAGTTTTATATACCATAACAATTCTCCTTCTTATTTCTTAATTTTTGGTGTCTAAAGGGAAAAAATTTATATTTCTGTTGCTGTTCGAAAACCCCAAACCGGTTTCCCTAAATTTGGCCCGAAAAACCGATTTTTAAAAACCGACAAACCCCAGTGAGGATATTATACTGACTCCTCCACTCCTTTATTTAAGAGGTGAAGAAGGATTGCTGATTTGAGGGTAGAAATTTCTGTGCCAAACTCTGTTCGAGGTTTTGTTTATTTCCTGCACACATCCTCAGTTTAGACCCAAGTTAAATTCCATAAATACTGCACAATTTGACGACAAATTAATTGGTGGTTTTAATTTCGTTTTTACATTTTTGGGGGTATAACAGGAGAAGGATTCGAACTCAAGATCATTGCGTCCAAGACAGGAGCATACTCCTTTCAAAATTTAACCAAAAATTAACCAAAAACAGTTGGAGACTTTCAAAAAATTAAGAATTCTCAAGACTTTTAATTGCCGAATTTGAAACCAAAACGCTTCACAGAAAGGATCATTTCGTCAGCAATAAAGCGGATTTCGTTTTAATGGCGTTACCTCCCAAACGCAGCATTAAAAAGAAAAGTTTCAAGCATTTTACGTTTCATATCAAAAATTGACCCGCTCCGAATTTTCGGAAAGTTTCTCTCTCTTAAAAGCAGGAATCGTTTCCAAATTGAGAAAGAAGAGCTTTTTCTATTTGCAAAGGAAAAATTAAACTGTCGTATATGCTCTGTGGTGTAATAGGCTTATACAGCTAAAACCAGACACTAAGGGGGGTAATCGACGTAAAATCCTTGAAGCGGAACGAAATAAAATTGGGTTTGAATTTAATGTGGGCCGGGGCGGGGGGGGGTTAAGGGAGAAAAGCAGAAGAAAAACAAAAAGAATAAAAATTCTGTGGTAATACACTAGTGGATGTATCTGGGCCAAAAAAGCAGACGGGGGAAAGGTTCTAGGCTATTTTCCAGCATACACCGTAACTTCCCCGAGCGGAACTGTAATAAAACTCAACAGGAATTATTTATATTCCGAGGGTTGGAAGAACTGAAACCGCCAACCTTTTATTTTATTTCTATTTTTTATTTATTTATTTACAAGCTCTCCTTTGTGGATTCTCTGTATAAGACACAAAAATGCAACTGGTTTTTACAGGTAGTAAAACCACTGACAAACTTTCCCAAATATAAAACTACTCTAATTACGACGCCGACAATTATTTCCCAAGACAAATCTTGTTAACAAACTTTTTTCTCTCTCCCCGTGTTACACTTATACTTAACAAATGGAAGTCTCGAGGGAAAACGATACAATTTAACAAACAGAACTATTCTCTGGTCTGGTGTCATCGTTAAGAAACTTTCATATAACGAGTATACTCTCACGGTAGATACCTTGTAACTTATCAAAAATTTTTAACTTCTCCTCATCCGAAGAGTAAATTTCATTTTTCTCCATTTTCTCCCCGGTGTATTGCCTCTTAAAGAAAATGAACCATTTATCATTTCTGTTTTCCTTTCCATTTTCTCTCAGTTCCACGCTTTTCCCTCTAACTCTTTCCTTTCTCCAGCAAAACAAATGAATACAGTAAGACCCCCCGTTTAATACAGTTTCAGTGTTGTGTTGTGAGTCAACAGGCAAAAATCTTCACTACAATTATGAATTGAGCCATAAAATTTTATTCCTTTACAAATTGTATGTATTATACATATACTACTTAAATGTTGTTAGTAAATACATAAGTTGAGCTATTCTAACAAATATATAAACACATTCCGTCTTCAGTAACAGATATTTTATTTAAATTAACTTTTCTGTCTAAAATTATGCATGTAACTGTGCAAGATTTATGAAATGGGTTCTTTATGAAAGTGTATTGCGCTAATTTTTGTCATCTGTTGGGTTGGCAAGAAAGTTCTTTCGGTTTTCAGATAGTTTGATGTTTGTTTCGTTATTCTTTTCTTAATGTTAGGACTTTTCCTTTTGAGGTTTGGTAGTGGATGCTGTAGGAACAAATTTCGTGTAATTTTGTTTACAATTGTTAGCTTACGTAGACTGCAAAATAGACAATTTTGACGTTTTTAACCTTTTTATTCTCACAAAGGTAAGGAACCTGAGGCTTACAAAGAGGTATGTGAAGTTTATGGTGTTGATTGTTTACCAGAACTCATATGTCAGAATTGGTTTATAACATTTCGTTCGGAAGATTTTTCACTTAAACGTTCTGGTCGACCTTCCCAAGTTAATGATGACCAATCGAAAGCCATAATTGAATCGAATCGTCATATAACTGTGTAAGAGGTTGCAAAAAAGTTAAATATATCAAATACAACAATTAAAAACACAAACGTCTTGGATTTGGTAGTAAGCTCGATATTTACATTCCACACGAATTCAACGAAATTCACTTAACACAAGGAATCAGTCTTTGCGACACGCATTTCAAACCTCACCAAATCGATTCTTTTTTGAAATGAATTACCACTGGCGATGAAAAATGGTTTGTTTACAATAATATTAATAGAATCATGGTCCAAGCATGGTGAACAAGTACAAACCACATCGGAAGCTGAACTGCACCAGAAGAAGATCATGCTGTCATTTTGATGGGATTATAAAAAATTTCGTTGGAGCTAAAACGTCTACCCTTGCCTACAACAGCACTTGAAATGATCCATGATTTTGAATTGAAGTGTGCATTATTAATAAAACGACATTACTCACAAAACTGTGCAATATTTATGAATTGAATTCCCAGCATTGAGTACCGAAGAGAACTGTCTTCAGACTATTTTAAACTTTTGGGTTAAAATTTACAAATTATTAAATTTATAGAAACCCATTATTTGAATTAAATTAAGGTATTTCATAAGTAATGCACACTTCAATGGGAATTACGTGGCTTAGAACCTACTTCATAAATCATGTACAAGAATTCCGGAAAACTGGGAAGAAATGGGAGAGGCTTTAGCCCTAAAATCGGCCCTGATTGCCTGTTCCTTTTACTAAATAATTTTTATTATGTTATTTATTATATATATACATTCTAATCAATATAAATTTATATAATATTTATTTATTTATTAATGAAAAATTATCAAAATTCCTTCTCAATAGATCTTCCTTTTAAGTTGATTCCTAACTTTTCTATTACAAAACAAATCTTAACTTTTGTTGTGAGTCAAATTGACTCACTTAAATAAAAACTACGAAAGCTAGCATTTTGTGAACTGTTTGATTTATACAAAAAAAAGTTTAAACACTAAAACGGAAATTACAGACGAGCAGAAAATAAATTTATATTTCGAAACAAGTTCGAAGACAGCAGGAAGTGTCACTGATGCCATCTACAACTGTTTGCTCAAAACTGACAGGAGATCACAATGTTACAGTACTTTACAACAACAAAATGTTAAATCAAAAGGAACAATCCTCATCCACAAATATCTACCTACCACCTACCTCCTCCCTCAAATTTCTTTTCCGAAATAAAAATCAATAATATGATTTCGACAATAAATAAATAAATAAGAGACAGATTTAATAACTCTCCACTCCGTTATACTTCACTTATCACTCATTATTTACATGACCTCGTTTACCGCGGTTCAGCCAAACTGGAACCTACCGGAACGCTTATCCTTGGGCTTTCAGCGGGGGGTCCCAAACACCAACACATCCGACTGTCAATATATTAACACGAATCAAATGTTCGCTAAGTCGTGAGAGCTTTTATAAATCCGAAACGGAAATCTCGACTCGACTTTTATCCCTCCCGAATCCGAGCTCCAAGTAACAACAAACAAAAGCTTTCGCGCACAACTGTACCTCTTCGACATTTGATCGATTTAAAAGTGAAATACGGATATTAAATTTTGACGTAATAAAACCTGTCACAACTGTACAAGACGTCAATGAAAATATGTTATTTGTCATTAAAATTGAAAGATGAGACCAAATTACACCGACAAGAGAATTCCTCGTTCTATCGTTTTTTAACAACATGACAAGTGAAATTGTCTAAAATTCAGACCATGGAACAGGGTTGCTGAACACAAAAAAAAAAAGATTAACGAGAGAAAATGCTGACATTTTGCTGCCGCTACAAAAACCTCAGAGCAGCCTTTTGTTATCCACTCGTTTGTTTGTTTCCTTGGTCCTTAAACTTGTTTTAAATATCCCCGCTTTTATTTTTCAGCTTCAAATCGCCATTATCTCTCGTTAAATCCCCGATAATGGCGATTTCTAATCATCGAAAACACCTTCTAAGAACTTAACTTTAATCAAATCTATCTATTTGAGAACGTTTTTAAGCACTTTCTCATGATGTCATGGATGTTATTAGAAATTTGCGTCATATCAAATATAAAAAGGTCTTTAAATAATTTTTATTACGTTTGAGGTGATGGTGAAAATGGTCTTTTCTATAACGAGGAAGAGGAAGTAGGAAATGTCCTCATACAAAGACAATCGCGTTGATGATTTCTATCTAAATGGCATACAGATGGTATAAAAATTCATCTTCGTCGAGATTTACGATAATATTCTGAAGATTTGAGATCTGTGATTTGGTGTTGGAGTCGAGACCGGACTAAAACAAACCTAAGGACCCACTGAACGGATAAACTACCCTTTCAAACTTACAAAACGCGTAAAAGGGTAATCCAATAAATATATTACTAAATATACTGTATATTATTCCTGTAATGAGTTCTTCATGAAAGTGTGCAAAATTTATGAAATTAATTCCTCGTAAGGAGTATGAAACTTTTGAAATTAATAGTTCGAAATTGGAATTCCTCAACGCACTAAACCAAACCGCGTAAAAAAAATTTCTTAATAAACAGATTCTTTACTCTTGAGTGAGTGGAATCACTGTCATAATTAAACCTAAATAAACCAAAAGTTTAGGTTAATAGGTAAATTAACCTAAAACAAAACAACAAAGACTTACCACTGATCTCGAGGATCTGGCAGCTTCCTATGTACAGATATGAGATCACTCACATATTGATTAAAAGCGTTTTTAGTCCATCCTTCATCGACTAATTTCTTTATCTCTCCCGTCAGGTTCGCTGGAAGATGAACGGGTCTTCCCATTTCACCGTATTCTCCTTTGGCTACCATGTCCTCTTCGGCGAGGTCTCTCGGAGGCGCGAGCACGCCATCCCCGAGTCTCACTCCACTGTTCTCAATTTTATTCTTTAATCTATTATCTCTAGTTCTTTTCTCCAATGGCACTTGCACGGTAAAGAAATTATTTATAATGTCTAACCCCCGTTCTTTCACTAGCCCACTACTCACGGGCGAATCTACGATCACCTCTCTTCCATCGATCAAATTCGATCTCTGTTCCGTGTACAGTAGAAATAATATCGTCAACCAAATAACTCCGACCAATATCAATCCCTTTATTAAAAATTTGACTAAATTCGATCTTCTACGCAGGAGCCCCATTTTATATTTTTCTTGTATATATAATTAATATACAATATTAATTCGCTGTTAAGAAAACATTTTTCCCTTCGATATGATTCGTTTTCGGTTGCGAGATATTAATCCGTCGTTTATCATCGATGATATGGCAAACAATCACAGGCTGAACAAACTCCCTCTTTCGCGGATAGGTTGAACAGTTCCTTTCTTATAAATCAATCTTCAGATTTCCGTTTCCGCTCCTTTCATACATCTACCGTACAAAATAGGATTTTTCTGAAATGGAAAAGAAAAAAACAATTTTCGTTAAAACCCCGTTTTAAGCAAAGAAACGGCTGAACTGGGATTAACACTAAATTTATGGACTGAGCCTAATCGACTCGAAATTTTTTTTACTATATATATAAAATTAAAATTTTACTTAATGAACACGAAAGATATATAGAAACTTAACAAAACTTATGTTCCTATTAATTTCATTTTCTAATAAATATTTCGCTGGAACTAATTTATTTAAAACAAAAATCGCGGTACAACAGCGGGAGGTCTGTGGTGTGATGTTTAAGTGACTGGCAAATAAGTTATAGTCGCGAGTTCGAATCCTCTCCGTATCATGTTATACTCCCAAAAAGGTTGGAAATGGGATTAAAACTCAACTATAACTATAACTATAAATTCGAGGTAAAACAATGCACTTCTAAAGAAATGAATCTTTAATGAATGTATGCAAAAATCATTAATAATTTAATATTATTGATAATATTTTTGTTTAAACTGATTTCAAACTATAGTATGATTCCCAAAGTGGTCTATATCGTCCCCAGGGGTCTATGACAACCTGCAAGAGACCTAAGTCAGCAAAAATTTCGGGGTCCATGAAATGAAAATGGGGCTCTACACAACATACACTGATACTACCTATTTACTTGCATTATACTATTTTATAATATAAAGACATATACATTAATTATAAAAGTATCTATGAAATCAAAAATTTACTTCACTACAGTGAGAAATTTACAAAAATCAATATCAGGTAAGTGGGGGGTCTATCCAAAACCAAAAAACACGGCAACGGGTCTAAGACACAAAAAAGTTTGGGAACCTCTGCTATGGGGTGTCCCAACATTAACTCAATATTTGAAATGGCGCCCTTTTTGCAGATAAATTGTTGACAACCTTGAAAAACGAACAATTTGAGTGTTTAGGATTAGTAAAAATGGTCGTAAAGTTTGCATTTAAACATAAAACTAAAGTTTTTAGTCTAGTCTCTAGTCTTATTATAATTATTTAGTTCAATTAGGCTACTTTTTAGTGACTCATAAAGTACTTTGAGCCTTTTTGTCAAAATTTTGCAGCCGCCAAACTTTCATACCCTCCAATAACCAAAACACCCGCATCCATTTTCACTAACCCTAAACACTCACCTGTCAAACTGTCCTTTTTTCAGGGTTGCCAACAAAAATGACGGCAAATCCAAACCTCGCGATAATAATATAACACGCTACACTTTTCACAAAGAGAAACATCCATTTTATTGATAGGATCAAACTGACTCACTTGAGATCAAACGCGTATATAATCAGCATCCATAAATGTAGCGTTAATTGTTAATTAAGGAAAAGTCTTCAGATTTAAATCAGACATCAAAGTTCTTTTCTTTAACTTAAACGTCGGCTACATCTAACATAAAGCTATCAGAAACCTCCTTTTTTTGACTGACGAAATGATAACCAGTTCTCCATTCCAACTATGGTAACTTCCCTAACAACCACAATCCCTAAAGGAATTCGTAAAAGTGCATCGCACTTCTTCCATCAATTTTTAAAAAATTACTTCCGTTGTAATTTAAAGTCAGGTCACATTTTTCGCGATAGTGGGAGCAAAAATAAATATCTCCGTGAGCCAGTTTAAAGAACCTAACTTGGCACCGAACTAAGTTTCTTTCTGTTTTACAACACTCCCATAACCCAAATGAGTACTACTTAAAACTTAAAACAACGAAAAATCGTATAAAATTGGTATAAAAACTTAATTTGAAAAATAAAAAAACAGTTTCGCACTTCAAATCGATACTGGTATCTGATATTGGTGTGTAATGATTACAAAACGATTGCTCTGAGTGCAAGCGATAAGACTATGTCGATGTCATACGCGAGGGAAAACAATGAAAACACGATTTATGAAGACTTTGATATATGCGATCATGTTGAATAAGTCTTGCGCTCATTTTATATAATGTCTTCGATGGAGAAACGTTTTATTTTTAATACTACCATACATCTACTAGTGAAATGCGTGTAAATCCTTCCGCGAAGCTAATGGCAATACTAACAACAGAAAAAGAAAATTTCAAAGCTGACTGATAAAATTAAATAAGAAATTACCTGCGACGCAAAATTTCCTTCGTTTCCTGATGATATGGTAAAGAGTTTGTGGAAAGACATAGGAATCAATAAAAACAAACAAAAGGAAAATGGGAGGTGGAGGGAAACAGGGATGGGATATTTACAGTTAAAAATTAATACAGCAACAACACTAATTAAAACAAAGATATGGAATGGATATGTTTGTGGGTGAAATTCGGCGTACGACTCTAATGACGATTTCCATTCTTCTCAGGTTACGCCATAAGGTTATTCATTCGACTTTAGTCAAGTTGGATCATTTCAACGGTTTTCCTTCCTCTCTGAGTATTTGTGCCGACCATCGAGACCATACTACTTAATCTTCGCTCGGTGATGCTAATTCTTGTTTTCCCTTTACATTATCTGCAACAAACAAAATAATAATTAATAACTTTAACTCAAATTTACCCGAAATTCACAATGTGCATTGTTTTGGAACGATCAGATTATAAACTGGACAATAATCGCCATTTCACGCACAACTTAACAACAAGGATAAACACCCGACATCTTGTTTTATCTGTGTTGACCTTCCAGGAGATAAGACAACCAAGTGCATGCAAAAGACGGGAAGGATTCTTATATATAAGAAATAGAAAGACAATCGTTGTAGTGAATATATACAACACTACAACACTCTTGGAATGGTTCAACAATCAACCGCATAAGTGTTTAACAAAATTTGAAGTCGCAATATGGTGGTCCACAACATCTAAAAGACTAGACTGTTGTTGTGTTACATTTGTAGTCTTCTGCGTTAAAAAAACCTTCGTCATCCCTTACATAAGAACCATTTTAAAGGAAACAAAGAAAAGCACTACACAAACTGAAGAAGAACTTAACACCTAGGGAAAAAAAAAGAGAAGAGAAATGTCGAAAAGGGTAAAGACGTGAAGAAGGAAAGGAGAAAAAAAATGAAAAGAGAAGAATTGAAAGAAATTCCTCTCACTAAAATTCTTAGAATGTTGAGTCCGTCAATCTCCGGTTACATTTTGTGGACATAAAGTAAAGAGAAAGAAGGATAAAAGCTTTTTGTCGACAAATGTTTCCGCGCTTTTATTGCCTAATTTTGAGTACTAACAACGGTGAACTATTGTTGTTCTCTCTTCCAAAAACACTTTCTCCGGCTTGAGAGAGAATTTCCTAATTACGACCGTGCCACGTGTTTTCCCGATCAATCCTCCGGAAATGGAAATGAACTTTTATGCGTTTTTCCACAAGGATAAGAAGAAAGCCCATCACGATCGCAAATTGTGACTACTGAATCAATTAATCTAAAAGCAAATGATCGTTAGAAAACTTTCCCATTTATAAATAAAAACTTGAAACGAACGTGTCTATTAAGAAAATTAAAAAAGAGGATGAGGACATGTTCCTCGCATATGAACACATTTTAAACCGTGGATAAGAACATGGCGGCGGCTGTTTTCCTTTTTCCTCCGTGTACTCCCCATACCTTGAACCATTCTTCCTTTCTCCCCTTTTCTATTACAAAATTTTGACAGTTTTACTTGTTGCTGAATTCTCTGGGCCCGGGGCCTTACATGATTTATATTTCATGATACTCAGTGCGCTGTTCTTTATAAGAACCTTAAGGCCCCGAATAAATTGCAACAAAACTCCAACTATCGACTATTTTCATCGCATAAAAACTTGTTTCATAATATTTTTCCTTATTTCTTGCGAGGAAATGAGATTAATAAATAAAAATCTTAAACAAACACCCATTTTTGTTTCTCGGGTCTCGTTTTGTGCGATAGATGGAGAACACAAACTCTATTTTGAAATTATATTTTCAATTCCATCACTCGCACAACTCCAAAAAGCGATGATTACAAACTAGTGTACACAAATAAATGTCACACAAATCAAATAATCTACATAGAAAAGACGTATACAAGTTTCTAAATTTTAAACCCAACTGTTGATAAAAAATGGGTTAATGAGATCTTCAAGTTAAGGGAAGGGAGCGAGAGAAATATGGAAAATGAACCGAGGAAATTGCACAACCTGTTTTTATATTATATTATAAATGGCAACAAAAAACAAAAGAAAAACAGAAAAAAATTTTTTTCGCAGGTGAGCATACGGGATTTAGAAATCAATATCCGCTTAGGGCTGTCCGCGTGAGTTATGATGATATTATTTCCCTCCCGACAGGAAAAGGAAGTTAAAAGACAAAAGAAAGAAAATGGAATGGAAGGAAGGGAAAAAAGGTTTTGAGAAATAAACTTCTTATAAAAGATTTTCCCAACCATAAAATGTACAATACGGTTCTCTTGACTATCGCCATCTGGGTTTATTTAATTTACACTTTCGAAATCTTAAAAAGAACCAAACGAATTTTAACTCAAACATTCTAAGGAGAAAGAAAGTGGGTGAAAGAGAGAGAGGAAATATAAAAAAAAAGGAATTCGGGGGACTACTTGAATTACGGAAAAGTTCTGTGCATATTAGAAGCGAGTGCAAAGCCATTTCCGTAAAAACTTTTGCATGAATGGTTTTCGCTTATACACTCCCCCGCACCCGCTCGCCCTGAAATTTTAATGCAAAGTTCAGAAAAAGGTGGTCATATTTCAACCGGTTAAGTGCTTCTTAAGAGTATCCGAATGGAAGGTTCTAATTCGGCCATTCTCAAACTTTTTTCCCCCCCAAACTGGGAGGAAAATGTCTACGACCGAGTCTACGAAATTTATGCTGAGAACAAGCAACAAAAAATTTACATTCAAATCCCGCAAAATCACTAATGACGTCCTAATTTATAACCTTAACTTTTGCTTCGGTGGAAAACGGGTTTTGAACTGATCAAGGGATTCGGGCATCATGCCAAACAGCGAAAGAACCCGCTTCGCTTTTTCGATATTAAAAATCTCACCGGAGAGCCATCCCTATCAAGGTTAAAGCATCTTTCTCCTTTCTCTACGGAAAATGAAACAGCCAATAAAAATTTAATTACGAATCTGTGATAAGGTTTCGAAACGATTTGAATGGATACAGTGGCGTGCGGTGACAATTGCTGATATGGAAGACCTGGGGGGAATTATATAAATATTAATATTTTATAACAGATATAATTTTTTTCACTACTAAAAACAATCAGTGTATATTCTGTTGTGAAACACTCACATGGATGGTACTCTAGTTGGTCATAATCTATTTCATCCGCTTTATATTATTCCTACAAACTCTCAAATACGTTACAGTATAAAAGTACAGTTAGTAGGTATATAAATGAGCTTTCCCGTAGCTCTTATCTCTCATTGTTTTTGTCTTTTTACAAAAACTTATAACAACATAAATATTCGCGGACAGGACACAAATTCCTGATTTATATTTTACAAAATGCATGAAAAGATATCAACAGACTCCACGCCACTTCTCTGTAGGGGAGAATTTAATCTCACCATCAAAAGAAAAATCAGGTGTAGGAAGGAAAAAGAAAAAAGGTATCTTATTATAAATTGTGAAGCTAAGGATATTAGTGAGGAGGAAGAAAAAAGAAATAAAAGAAATATTACCAGAGATGAAAACGCCATTTTCCTTTCCCATTATATTACTACATTTTTCATTTTATTTGTTCAGAATGTTCTTCACTTCACAAGACAGATATATTATACAATTATTCGGTCACAAATTACTTTTCTTCGCCTCCGACCGTGTTTTCACATCATTTCCTCTCTGCTTAATGTAACTCACTACACCTTTCTAACACAAACCCTGCCCTCTACCCTTTCCAAAAACACGATGCATCACCTTGATGAGTCTACAGGATAAATTTAATTTGAAACACCATCCGAAATCAGTTTAGGAGTTTTCAGAAAACCTGATTCTGAAAGGAAGGAAAGGAAATGTTGGAGAAGAACAAAGAGTTTTCACTCCGCCCCTCCTCCTCCTACTCACTCTCCCAAATTGTAACAACTACCACTGGAAAAGTTATCACGAACTCTTGGCCGGTTGATTAAAAAAACGACGAAAGATCCAAGTTAACATAAAAAGTATTTAAAAAATTTTGTTTCCTTGAATTTCCGTTAAACTAATAAAAGAGATTTCATCCCCCGGGCCCTCCCACTACCCATCCTCCCCCTACCACCCTCACAAAGTAGTAAACTTTTTCCAAGACTTTACTCGAGCCCTCTTCCATGGTAAAACTTTTCCCGTCCTTTTTCCAAGCTTTAAATTAAGCACTACAGCATAGTAGTTCATCAAAAACCTTAATAAAACTACAGAACTTGTTATTTTTACTTCCTACAGCACGATCAACAACCGAAATCAATTTTATACTTTCGACAAAATTCATTAGGAAATTAAATAGTTTTCTTCATCACCGATGGCAAACATTATGGAATACGATTGTGGTGTATACTGTAAATACCAAATCCTCCTCCCTTTTCCTTCGAGAGAGAGAGAAGTTCAACGAAAGTTGTTTGGAAAATCTTCTCTGGAAACGGTCAAGGATACGAACTCGGGGAAAAGTCACGGAAAAATAATTACAAGAACGACTTTCAAGAACATGAAAACTACCGAATCCACATATATTCTTTTCTTCTCTCTCTTTCCATATTTGTATTCACATGCACTCCAACAGTGAATTACAAAGTTTGGCTGAGACCAACTCAATTGAGTGTTTTCGGCACTTAAATTAAAACCACCATTTTCTACGTAAAAACTTCGTATCAATTAAACTTTTAAAACAGCCAAATAAATACCGTAAAAAGCCTGAGTATCAATTTAGAGGAAGGAAAAAACAAAAGCAAAAAAGAAACAATGAAAACATGTACCATCTCGTTTATCCCATTAATCGCTAACGTAAAAAAATGTGTAAGCCTGGAAAATTTTACGAGAGACAATAAAAACCAAAAACCAAAAGCACTGGAACTCAGATTTCTTTCCTTACATAATTTTTCCTCCCTTCGCTTTTAGTCACATCTGGAAAAGGAGCAGAATTTTTTAAAACCTCTCATTTCAGACGCCATGAACAGTTGTATAATGCAGTGGTGCCAACTTAAATTCATGATTTTCAACCATTCGTGGGGTATAAATAATTTTTATTTTTATTTCTTTTCCAAATATCATTTAACACATTTTACATAACTCTTCTCTAGACAGATAAAAATATCTAAGAAACTACTGTCATAAATTCAGAAAATATAAAACTCGCAGACGACCGCCTGGCGAAGTGGCAGTAGTACGGGATAAACAATGGCGAAGTGGCAATAGTACGGGATAAACAATGGCGACGTTATTTCCGTTATTTTTTTTCCTTTTAAAACCTCGGTACTCAAACTGCGGCCCACTAATCTCTATTGAGTGGTCTACTGGAAACCGATTGAGTCAAAATTTGTGAAAAGTCGATTGCTCATTGTTAAGTCTGAACTATAGTGCCTGAACAGTACGAAAATGTTCGAACCTGTGCTCAGAAACTGCTAACATTGTTTGCCTCACCATATCTCTATGAGGCAATATACAGAAAATACATACAGAAACAGACTGAGAGATGTACATACAGATGATGCCCTGAGGATGGACTGTGTGCATCGACTTGTAAAATCTTTTTTTTGCTAAATCGTGTGGCTCGGTCGCAATGGTCACAATGGAAATTTGGCCCGGGAAGGAAAAAGCTCGAGTACCAAGGTTCTAAATCATCCACTATCCTTCTTAGTGTTACGAATCACATAAAACAGTAGTCACGTAAGATAAATACAAAGATAAAAATTAAAACAAAAACTTTTCTTACTCTTCACGTCCATAAGTTGTCGTTTTTAACAATAATTTATCATTTATCCGCAATTAAATTAGGTGTTGGAAAAGGGAAAAGGCTGTGACACCCGGGTCATTCTTTCTACGAAAAACTTCAGATTTAATCATTCGAGGCGTTAGGTGTGGTTTTGAATTACAGTTGAAAGGAAAAGTCGCAAAAATTTTCCTCCCTTGACTTATACGAGGGAAAAAGAGAGAAAAAAAAATTAGAGGTTAAAACGCATTCTCTAGGAAACTAAAAATCTTTTTATTTCGAGCTTTTTTTATCATTTTTTTCAAGATGTCTGCTTTTTTCAACCCGTAAAAACGCTCATTGATTTATTTCTCTTTACGTCGGAGAGAAAAGTATTCGAGCTGAATTAAAGCTTCAGGTCAAAAGCTTTAATAACGTAAAAATCACTCGGATGGATTTTAATAAATTTTTTTTTTTACTTTTTCTCAAAAAACCTGAAACCTTCAAATCGAGTTATTAAATAATTTTGGTGAAAGTTGAAATGTTCTTAGAAGATTCTCTTTAAAAACTATTTTTAATAGTAGAAAATCACAGTTAATGCCTCCGTTAATTTCAATACCTCCTCCGATTAGATAAAAGATTCATGAAACGATACGGATGTTGAATCCTAACTTTGGCAAACCAACAACTTGAGGCATCTCACTCGACGTGGAACTAGTTCGTGAAACCAGTGACGACTCGAGGAAGAGAAACAAAGACAATAACAGTCACATATCTTCGATCAGGTCCTTGTACTCTTCAACTCCTCGAAGATAAATAAAGCACTTTAATTGGGCAACTTTCTTATTTTGTATAATTATACGGAAATCAGTTTTTTGGTTTTTATATTTTTACCCCCACGATGCACGCTATTTGCCTAATTTATTTTTATAAAATATTGATATAATCTGATTTATGTATACATAAAACATTATTACATTTTGTAAAGCCAAAAACTTGACAAAGGCATAAACCAATTTTCGTTTAACTTTGGAGATTTATTAATCACAATTAGCGAAGAAATATTGCTACAGTTTGAAGTGTATCCTGTAACTCGTGAGAAATTCTACAGAACAGTGAAGGGAAACCGTTTTCGAGTTTCAAAGTCAAAAAAATTTCTTCAGTGGCGAACCTGACCTGAAGACTACCTTCAAATCTTTGCGCAATCTATAGATACCAGCCTATAACAACAATTAACAGTCCAGAACACGACCTACTATAGAAGAATCACGGTACAGTATAAGTCTTAAATATAATTAATGCGAACGTTGATCAATTTTCGAAAAAGGAGATGCAATCAATCAAAAGTTCAAAAAACACCAGCAACTTTTAATACTTCACAAAGTTACTCTAAAAAATTTTCACGACCCATTGCCTACTCCAATAATCTCATTTAATTCTGATTCAAACTCCTCTTTCATAAATAATGCACACTTTCCTCATGAATTTATTTCATAAGTAATGCACACCAAAACTTTTATATACAACCAGAATATTCGTTTTCGTTTCTCTTGGCATTTTTGCCAGGTCGACTTCTTAGAGGTCAGCATTGTTAGCAATAATTCACCTCCCACCTTTCACGTACACGCTTTAACCAACCCACCAGCCGTTAGCCACGTCCACAAACGATATTACCTCTATCGGTTCAAGCTTCTATCGAGACCGGAAGTTGATATGAGCCCGGAAATATTCCGAATAACGACTCGAGTAAAATCCGATGGAAGGTTTTTATTATTTCAAAACTCCGACGTGATTACACCCAACAACAAAAACACAGCCATCTAAATAAGACCAAAAAGGCTTCGCTGAAAACACTGATAAACCCAAAATACGAAAAATTTATCTTCATACAAAAGATGTAATGGGACTGAGAGTGGCGCGTTAACATCCAAGAACGGAAATAAAAAACTGAACTTAAGAGAGAAAAGTAAAAACAGGACGAAAGATGGACGTGAGGGAGGAAAAGGGCGAGGTAATGAAGAGACAGTGGACCAAAAAGAAAGAGTAAATACAAAACAACGGTTGAAAGGAAAACACAAAGAGGAAGAAATCAATGAAAACGTTAAAGAAAGACCAACATTCCATCAACGGGGAACCCATAAAAACGAATTTTCCTTACCATCAAAAGACATACAGAAACTTTAAAACCTTTAAGTTATAGAACACAATATAAAAGAGATAAGACACGTAACATGATCATTCCTCCGAGGGAGAAAATTCTTGTCAAATTTTTCTCAAATATGAAAAAGATGAAAGAAAGTCGGGGAAGAGGAAGAAGAAGACAAAGACAGGAGGGAAATCTGCCTTCCAATAATAAGAACAAATGTATTTTTCTAAATCTGAGCATATTATCTTTCCCCAGTCATCGTATAAAAACTGTCATAAAACTCTTTTACGTAAAAAAAAGGTTTTTGCCATAACCAAAAATTTTTAAAAGGGAATTTTAGTAACCTAAAACTTTCTTATGCTCCCAAAGCTCTCGATTTTCAATTTTTCCAATTTTTCTTCTTTTTACGCATCACACTCCTCCCCTTGTTAATATAAAAATATATGTTCAGTCAGGCGCCTCTCTAATGTGAATTAAGGTATCTTTCAACGCGATTGTTATATTATGACGCTTTTTGTTCTCTGCTCTAGCACGGTACAGATTTTTTGGCACTGCCTACAAAAAATTTGAGATTTTGTTTCTCTCATAGTCCACAAATTAATGAGAAATTCATTTCATAAATAATGCACACTACCACAAAATAATTACACCTGACTATACTATGGTATACTAGAAGTTGCGGTACGAAGTTAGTGCCAGAAACTGCAACACTTCGAACACATACTGCGAAATAAGAAATACAAACTACTCCAGATCATCATGGAGGGGAAAGTAGAGGGAAAGCGACACCCGGAAGACGGAAAACTTCGTGGCTCAAGAACCTAAGAGAATAGGTTCGGCATGACATCCGCCACCCTACTGCAGCAACCAAGGTCTCCACAGCCCTGTTGATTGCCAATCTTCGACGTGGAGAGGGCACATGATGATGATAATACTATGGTCATTAAATTGGTCACTGTCTCATAGTATTGTTATAATTTTACCAACTTTTCCAGACATTTTGCTTACTTTCCAAACAGCAAGAATTCTGGATAGGTGATAGATTCGGTTCCAGTCAAATTTAAGTAAGATTCTATCTCCAAAGCGCCCAATATTACAAATAATACATTTCACACATCAAATCAACTATCAAAAATCCATTTCAAAAATACCGCACATATTTACTGAGAAGCCATATCAAAAATCAAAATTCTCTAACATTAAACTGACAAATTCTACACATACACTAAATAGAATTGGTTTTGCTTATTCTTCAGCAGTCTCAACTGAAACTTTCGCAGACAACTTGCAAAGTTGTCATGTCCAAAAATTTCTATTTTTCAAATTATCTGCGATTGCTGAACCTAAAACCATAATTAATTTTAATATTAAACTTTCTCAAACCTATTAAAGTCCCTGTATATATATTCTTACCCTTCTCAAACTCATATTTATAATTCTTTACTCAATTATGTAATCAGTAAATTTAGTTTCAATAAAATCGCCCACATCTTGTCTCTTCGTCTGTACACCAATCGACCTATACCTCAATTTATGCGGCTCCTTTCAAGTCGCCAAAATTGCTGTTCGGATACCCAGTTTTGTTGTTCACCTCGACACGGGTTGGAGGTCAAATTTTGGGACTAACACCAAAGATACCGGAAAACGATGCAAGTCTAGGTCCGGGTTCGCAACAACGACAACAAAAAAATTACACAACATAAAATGTTCATTATTTAAACTAGTTATTAATAAAAGCCTGCACAATAACAAGACGGAACCATTTTTCCCATTAGAATTCATTTTTTTTTTACAAAACATTATTTATTTATTCGTAATTTGCTGTTCCATGGTCTTGATTAGGTAAAATAAATTTTATTATTAACTACGAGAAAAATTAAAACTCAAGATGTTTAAAAAAATAATTATTATTATTCATTACTCTAACTTTTATACCTTTAACATAATAATTTTTAATAGAATACTGAACGTCTTATTTATTTATTTAGAAGACGAAAATGAATCCTTAATAAAGACCTTTAATTAAGTTTATCTTCCGATTTTGACAAAGAAAAGGCATTTAAGTGCCGAGGAATTGTAATTAACAATTTATGTAAGTGATACAGTAAGGAAAAGTGATTTTTAAAATAAACTTTTATTGATTATGGTCTAAATTTATTGAAAGCTTCGTTTTCGATTTCAAATTTTTCGAATCGGATTCGATTATTATTTGTAAAGCGAAAAATATTTTGAGTGCACCAATACCTCGCTTTACGGCTTAGATATGTTCCATGAAACTTGGCCGTAAAGCGAAAAGCCGTATAGGGAATCAATTATTTTAACACAAATTCAATGGGATCGGTTCCAAATTTGTTAAATATGTAACGTGGTTTGTCATTTAAAATGCATTTTATCTCACTTAAATCAAAATACATAAATAAAAGGTACATAGATTTATACATAAAGTTATTACAGGCTCCAACACCGACAATAACCTATAAACAAAAGTGAAACAACTTCGCGTTACATAAAATATGTGTATGTATACATACATAATTTTTTACAATGGCTTTGATCAGAACACAATGAAGAAATGGTAACCTGCAGATCAGTGACGTCATCATTTTTCGCTGGCAAGGATGAGCCTGGCTTAAAAAAATTGTCCAACAGTGTTGGTCTTGCTTTCTTGTCTATTTCGTTCTTCAGTGGTTTCTAACTGCTAGTGGCTGAGTTACTTCCTCTTTAGCACTACGTTCGATATCAGGATTGTTATCAAGAAGGATGTTTATTCCTTGTTTGAAATAGGAAAAAGCTTTGGACAAATTTTTTGGTGATAGCTGTTTGGATACAACAGGCTCTGTCTCTTCATCAAGTGCCAGAATTCCGAATGGGTTCCTCATACAAAGGAGGTTCCCTATCGTCTTCAAGTAGATCAAGCACATCACGTTCGTTCAAACCTTCAAAGTCAAGATCATGTTCTAGATCCACAATATTTTGCCTGACTTCAGGAAGGAAATTAACTTCTGAGCCAGTATTTTGATACATTTTGGCTGTTATATCGAAACATTTCAGGCCGTATATCGAAAACGTGCCATAATTGAAGCAAAACGCCGTATAAAAAGCGGCCGTATAGCGAGGTATGAGTGTAGTTCATCTTGTGAATACTTAACCGTATAGATGATAATTAATTTCATAAGTAATGCACACATTTTTAAATTTTACTTACAATACCCTGTCATCACACTCTTGTTTGTAAAATTGTAACCGGGTTTCGTTTTATGCCGTAAATCGAAAACGTGCCATAATTGAAGAAGGCAGTTATAACGAAATGCCATATAAACAGCGAGGTATGAGTGTATTTGTAGGTATGTAAGTTCCTAAAACAGTCCTGATTAAACTATAAGAAGGCGACTTGTCTTCTAAGATATGCATACACCAAACCTGATTATGTGGGAAATTCATAAATCCACACCAAAACCCTCTTAACCTCTCACACCCAAAAATGTCGTCGGAGTTTTAAAAAGGTAAATGAATTTGAAGAGAGAAAAAGTGAAAATTCGTAAAATCCGGTCCTTTATTATGTAGTTAGAAACATTTATGTCAGCGCTATTTGACTCCTAATTTTTATTTTTGACAAAAAAACGTTCCCAGTTTTTTTGTAAACGAATGGTTCACGAGAAATGCCATTCCTTTGGGAATGAAGAGGAAGAAGAGGAGGGGTTTTAGGTGTAACTGTCAACCCATATCAAAAACGTCGGTATCAAGTGTATTTTAGAATGTTAAAATAACATTTTTTGTTATTTTATTTTTTTCTCAGTCTTTTATATACGTCCCCAAGTGTTAAAAATCCTTTTCTTTCTTGCATTGGGGAGGTTTCTACTATATTCCCTCCCCGTCTCACAGTCCCTCCATTCCCATTCTGTCGTTCTACCGATGCTGACAAAACATGGTTCACATATGTTGTGTTTTGCCTTGAGACGAGAAACTTTTTTAATGTGGTGCATGTCTTTAAAAAAAAGAAAAGGAAGACTCGATTACAGAATAATAAAATCAAATGTGGGGTCTCCGGGGAACGAGACTAAACGAATCGAAATCGAGTTGACCGCTTTTCCAAAACAATGGAGAGAGCTAGCTGGCTCTTCCTCTTCTCTAAGCATTCTTATCATTTACGAGAGACGGGAATCCGCCATTGTTTTAGAGAATCCATAAAATTTATTCATGTCATGTTTTGCAAGGTCCCTTTGAGGCGTTGCCTCGTTAGCCTGGACACCATATTCTCGACACAGACATTAAATCTTGTCCCACCCCCTTACTCCCACTTCATCCCTTCCACACTCTTTCTCCGTTTTCCTCCCTTTTAGACAGAAAGAAATTCTTGAGTCTTTCAAAACCGAAAATCTCTAAACCAAGACAGATTTCTCTTTTCTTTCTGTTCGGTTCTACTTTTTCCCTTTTCAAGCTTTTAGGCTCTTTCACTCTTTTCCTCATCCCTTATTTTCTTTCCAACACACAAACCCTCTTTCCTATAATAAAAATTCTTTTTCTCCTCGATTGTTCCCTCCTTTTCCTTTCGAAAATCCCGATTTGCTTCCTGCTGAATGAATCAGACCGCAAGAGTGTGAACGCTCTTGTAGGTGGCTTTCCTACAATTCCCCATTGTTTCAATGATTGATGAGAACGGAAGGGTACGCAACAATAGTCAACGATTACATTATAAAGAGAAATTTCGGTGACGTTTTCTGTCTCTCCGAGAGATGACAAATAGATGCCGTGAAGACAATTCCTCAAATTTGAATCAAATAATAATTAAACGAGAAACAAGGTTAAGTTCCAGTCTCCTTATTCACGCTTTTCTGCTGATATTATCATTTGATTCGCGACGTTTTGATATCCTCAAAACCTTTTATTTATTAATAAAACCATAAATAGACCTATCTACTATTACTTCTGTAGAATTTGACCCTGCGAGTCAGAATCTACTTTTTCTGGCTCCGGGAAGAAGTTAACATGTTTTCCTTTCCGGTTAACAAAATTTATATTCTTTCGATAAAGGAGATGGAAAAAGAAGTCCGCTAAAACTCACATTCCTAATGTTAACGACAAAAAATATCAAAAATCTTAATCGCTCATATATCATATCTGGCTCTCAAAATGTCCGCTTTATCGAAATGGAAAAAGATGGCGAGAAAAGGAAAATGGCGGACATTCACTTTCCAAGTAAGCAATCGAAAACCACAGGAAAAATAGTTTTGGGACCAGAATCCAAATATTGAATCATTTAACCGATACTTTCAACCGTAATATTTATGACAATCTATATACTTATAAAATTAAAAATATAAATATACAGTCAGATCTATTTAATTAATTAAAATGGCGGATTTAGCCGGCGTCAATAGTTAATGTATACTATTGACTATACTGATAAAATCTATAATACTATATACTAAACTATATATGGTATATATACTAAACTATAGTAACTAAACTATAACATAACTATACTAACTTAACTATATACTAAAATATATAATACTATAGCCAGGTAGAGCACAATCCCTGGGGATTGGCCTATAAAATCGTAACAAAGAGGCTTGGCTATCACCTCCCAAGGCTGGAACCCCAACTAGAAATGTCCATAATAAAGGACCTATTTCCACAAAAGTCCAAACCGACCGGAAGAGCTGAAACCTTTTCAGAGGCACCTGGACTGTCATTTACTGTGGGGAACTCCAGAGGGCGATAAAAACCACGGGATCAAGAAAATCTATAATACTATCTATATAAAACTATAAATCTATATACTATCTATATAAATAAAATCTATATACTTATAAAATTAAAAGTATAAATATACAGTCAGATCTATTTAATTTATAAAAATGGCGGATTTAGCCGGCGTCAATAGTTAACCAGCCTTGGGAGGTGATAGCCAAGCCTCTTTATAATATTATTATAGGCCAACCCTAGGATATGCTCTACCTGGCTATATTTATATATTATATAATTAAGTATAAATATATAGTTTATATTATTATATTTAGTATATATATAGTTTAGTATATAGTATTATAGTTTTAGATTTTATAGTAGTCAATAGTATACGTTAACTATTGACACCGGCTAAATCCGCCATTTTTATAAATTAAATAGATCTGACTGTATATTTATATTTTTAGCGAAGAAGCACTTACAGTCGTGCCATCATTTATGCGATTGGAGGGAGGAAAGTTTCCTCGATTGTTATGTCACTGCATCAACAGGACAAAGGACATTAAACACGAACCTTTCAAACGCAAGCTTCCATTTTTATTCCGTTCTTTTGCTGCACATAAATTTTTATAAAAAAGAAAAAGGAGAGAGAGAGAGAGGTTGAAACATGATGAATGATTTGTCATTCCAGTAGTTTCCAAACGAATTATGACCTAATTGGTGTGTTGGAAGTGGTGCACAACCGAATCATGGTGCACACAATCCGTTCGCTCCAAACCTCCCACCCGCATTCCCCTAACCCATTTCGAAACCTTTTTTTTCGAAACGAATTATTCCGTGACATTTTCATATTTTCAAAATCCGACTTGTTATGCATTCTCCTAAATTTTTATTTTTTGAATTCCTCGACACATATTTTTAAATCCCCAAACCAGAAAAAAAAAGGCAAAAACAAAAGACTAAAAATTCTGCTGGAAACTTTCCTCCGCGACAATAATAAATCAAATTCATTGTCACTTTGGGATTTTACTTAAATCATATGAAGTTTCCTTCTGTTGTGTTCTATTTGTGAAAACTTTGCCTTTTTCACTTCCAAACAGACGCGATGAGAAGACAGACAGAAAGACGGGAGAGGAGGAAAAATCTCCAAGAAAGTAATCAGATTTCTAGGCAAAAAAGAAAGGTTTCCGAGGTCGGAGATAAGAATCTAACAATGTGATCAACTATTAGGAAGGAAAAAATGGTTTAAGATGCAGAATGATTGATGACGACTTTGTGTCTCGGGAAGGAAACTTATTCATGGAGAATTAAAAGGAAAATTTAAAAAAAAGGAAGAAAGAAAAGGAAGAAAGGAAGAAAAAGGTTGACCTGCCTGCCTGCTTGCCTTTTGCACTTTTAATATATTATTAAAACTGATGACTTTGTCCATGGTGTGAAACGTTAAATGTTCCATTGTGTCCGCAACCTTTTTTCCCCCCATTTTCACGACAAAAGAGCCCCACGGCTCACAAAGTTTTTCATTTAAATTTTAATAAAGCTTACACTTTTTTTCTTCTTTTCATTTCCGGCAGCGAAATTTGAAAAGGAAGCAACGAAAAGCTTCCTTTTCTCTATAGCCTGCTCTTTTTAAAGCTGTTGTCCTTTGTGTTTTCCTCTCCAACCCAACCCCACACCCTCCTCTAACCCGACTTTCTAAAACCATCAGCACTGTTTTTTGTTAAATATCTTTAGATAACTTCCGTTGCGAGATGAGAGAGAAAGTCCTCATCTCCTCCCTCCTCCACTCCACTACCATCCCGAACAACCATTTCACTGACCAAATCTTATTTTCCTCCTGTCAACCGTGATGTTTATTATAAGACATTAAATCTCATGTTATGTGTTAAGACAAATAAGCTCCCATGACACTGCATAAATGATTCAGACTTACATAACTAGCTTATTTCATAAATAATGCACACTAAAATGTTAAAAAAAAGAAAATCATTTCCGAGTAACTACAATAAGTCGCTACGCCTTAATTTTTATATTATGGAAACAAATCAAGCATTAATTAAGTACATACAAGGACAAAGTCAACAAACAATAAGTGTGCATTATTTATGAAACGAATCATTTCAACAAGACCGTCAAACAAAATAAATGTCACATCACGCATGACCCAAACCAAAATGTCATATGTTATGAAATCCTATATAAAAAAATTAATGAAAGCTTTCCTTTTATGGGTCAAGAAAATATATTATTATAATATATAAAAATTAATAATTAAAATAATTAAGAATCATTTCTCAAAATAAAATACGATTTACTCCAACTCAAACCCGCTTATCATAAAAACCTTTTTAAGGTATTTCTGAAGAAATATTAAATGACTACGACGTCTCAAGTGGATCCATAAACTATATAAATGCTACTGACCCAAGGTAACCCTTGTAGTTTAGGTAGTAATCCTAACCGATTGTGGTGAGGTCAGATTTAAGTAATGGCGGCGATGGTGGTGACTTTGAACCTACAATAAAATCATTATGAAATGGCAAATCCAATAAAACCCGGGAATTGGATATTATCGCCGTATACTTAAATTTAAAGGTTAATAATATACCATAAGGTAGAGAGTCACGTGATTTAAAAATCAAGCACTCCCACGAGAGAGAGAGAAAAGTCCAACAAGTGAAAATTGAGACTCGCTTCATGATTTTTGTATCCACAATTATCATTCCTCGTTTTATGTTTAAAAGGAAAATGAAATGTCAGCATTTTTTGTGGAAAGAACAATCATTTCGTTCATTTCTTTACCAACAGCTTAAACCACAACAGGAGAGGATTTATTGAAATTTCGAATCCCAAACTGGATTTAGTTGTTATTAGAATAAGTTTTTATAAGGAATTATTAATATTATTTATTGTCTGTCAGTATAATCTTGTACCAGAGATTTATTCTGAGATTATGGGATTAGATGTATCAGGCTGTCGCTTATTTTCTTAGCTATAAACCTTCTTCGACTAAATCAATACGTGTGCATTATTTATGAAATGAACTCCTCATCAAAAGTGGTTATGTGGCATTCCTAATTCCGGAATGGGTACAGTGAAATGAAGCAGCCGAAAACCGAAGCAAAATTCATTCAGTTCCGGAGCTCCACACAATCCGGATCCTCGCATTCTCCATTTTGATTCTAAATTATAGTTATAATAACATTTTATATATAGTGTTGTCCATCATTCGTTCACCTACAACGACACAACCTGGTTCCGATATTGGAGTTGAAACTTACTACCCATCCAGGATGCTTGAAGCTGAGAAAATAAGCGAAAAGTCTAGAAGAGGTAAAAGTTTCTTCTTCCCTCAACCTGACGACCTGAAATGACGTAACTAATAACCACACAAACATAATAGCAACCGCGAAAATCTAAACACTCACTCTTGTGAAGGTGTTTCACGTTGTGTCCTGCATTGTTTTCTTCACCTGTTATACAATACGTGTCAGACACGTGATAATGAGTGTTTTGCACTTGTTTGAGTTAGGTGTGACACATGTCGTTACCCTTTATAAATAAAATTATAGTTTTAGCAGTTTTCTCACCGTTTCAATAGAAACTAATCTTCTCGAATAATGTTTCATAAATTTCGCACTCGTTCTCCAACAAATAAACAAACTTCCGTACACACACTAAATCTTAAATAACAATTTCAGCGCAAAACCTTAAAAAAGTTAGCAGGAAGAGAAAAAAATTACTGCTGATGGAAATCCTCCCGAAAATAAATTTTTCTTTCAGTAAACTGGAAAGGATTTAGTTGAAACCGTACAGAATCGAAGAGGACACACATTCAATCGGAAATAAAGAGAAAGAGAGAAAGGAATGTAACATTTGTTCTCACAATTATGAGTCTGATGTGCAATATGCTGTTAAAGCGAATAACTTTTCAGATAACTTTTACATTAATTTAAAATTGCTGATGGTCGGTTATTTTCAGATGAGGATCATATCTCGAAAGGATTTACTCGTGTTTAAGCGATAAATTGTGGACCAAGTGGTTTTCACATGAAACCGTTCAACTTATCTCCAACATTTCCTTTTGGATTAAACAGCATTAAACATGCTATTTATTTCACTTTTATTTGTTTCATCTATACCCCCAAATTAACTCTTTGAAAATCATAATCCCCATGAATAAGATGAAGATTAAAAAATTTTTTTTAAACACTAAAAGCCGATTTTAAGAAAAAAAGGTTTTGTGCTGACGTTTTCAGAGGCGAAAGTTATATTTCTATCCCCACATTAATAAATAATTAAATATACAATTGCAGAGAAACTTAAATTTAAAATTTTTAATTTAAATTTCTCTGTTGGTGAAAGAGACTAGAAAATTCTAAAGACAAAATGCCTCCTCTCCTTAGAGTTGTTGCTCAGCAGTAGCACCTCAAGTCCGATTTATGGCCAAAGATGTAAGGACCTGAAGTAAGAGCTATCAGGTTACAAGAAGTTGATATACTAACAGATGCTGTTGCTGTTACAATGAACCCCAAACGAAGGGATGTTATCATCGAACAAACATGTGGCAGCCCAAAGATAACAAAAAATGGTGTGACTGTAGCCAAAGGAGTTGAATCCCAAAACATAGGAGCCAAACTTGTACGAGACGTAGCTAATAATTTTTAATCTTAACACAAACCAATTCCTCCAACTGACCATCTGAAGGAGGTTTTGCAACATCTTAGAGCACAGCAGAGCATTAATATTCTTCAACAGTACATGCGCGGATGGACATAATCTAATTAATTAATACGAGAAAGACATCACGCAGCTTCAGCGGAGATCTATTCAAAATAGGCATTCATGAATCATCTTCGCATAGGCCAACCTCTCACATCCCACAACGGAAGCGGTTCATCCACAGGTTCCACGTGTGCGCAATATTTCACCCCAAACTTATCAAAATAGTTTTGCATTAAAGAATAGTTATGTATTAAAGACTAAGTTATTAACCATGTATCGTGAGTCCTTAATTAAGAGCTAACAAATTTTTTTGTTCGCCGTGACTCATTTCAGTAGCGTTAATAACTTACCATTTTTAAAACTGGAGGAAGCTAAACTGTTTTCTTCAAATCTTTTTTCTCTCTTATTTAAATAATTAATTAGAATAAAGAATGAGCTGAGAGTCAATTATACTGTGGATCTTATAAAACTTTCAGAGGAAAAGGGAGTTAATAAAAAATAAATAAATTTCATCACTTCCAAATTGCGAAAAGCTCTTTTCCGTTCAACAACAAAAAAAAAATTTTTATTTTCTCATTCTACTTACTTCGCCTTTATTTATTTATCTATTTATTTCTCTGAATTGATTAGAATGTTAATTTTTCACATTTTGGTGCAATCGAATCGATTGTTCCAAGCTAAAATAATTAGAATGGAAACATACAGAAAAAAAATTTCAAAGGATATGGTGTTCAGGGTGTTCTGGGGTTTGTGTCAGCTTCGACACCTGAAACAAATTTCTAAATAATATTATCTCCTCACTCAGAAAACATTTCCTCGTTATCTTCTTTTGATTCATAATATATTTATTATGTATTCGAGCGTGAATTAAACCCCCACACCATCCACTCTTTTGTTTATCGCGTGATATATTAATACAGTAAGTTCACGTTTCAGGAACCACAAAAACGCCATTATACACTAAGAATCGCGTTAAAAATGTTTAGATCCCTTTGCTAAAGGTTCTATGTTATTTTGACAGAGACACGCCTTCGGTTATTTGTTAAACGCCCAAAGATAAAACGCGTGAAACTACGTCTGACCATAAATAATAAATCACGCGTTTGCTATTTATGACATGGATTTTATATGAAAGTGTGCGATATTTATGAAACGGATTCAGGGGTGCGTTGTTTATGAAAAAAAAATTGGATGACACCAGCAAATTATAATGTGAGGTAACTGAGTCGATAATCGTTGATGGAAAGGACTATACACATACAGACAGACTGTAGTTTTAGTTTAGTGTGTGTGAGTTTGGGATGTTTGCGTATTTCCTGGAACACACAAACATAAGTTAAATTTGGATTATAATGACGAACTGATTTTAACCCATTAACGCCTAGGTATAGAAATTGTAGAAATTTTTTGGAAATCCTTTTGAAGTTTGGAGTAAAAATCAAAAATGACATTTCTGTATTTTTCAAAATTTTCCGGGAAATTGTAGTCCTGACTTGAGGGCACGGGATCTAATGACACCAAAATTTGACTGGCTCATTTTCTTTTGGTTGAAATTTCAATAAGTGTTTTATGGCTTTGTTCTACAACATCTTGAGTATCTGCTAATTATTTTCCGCAGCGATACCTCCAACAGGATGCGAGAAAAATAATTTTTTATGGACCAGTGAAAATCATCCTCCACTATCAACAACTATCCTACAACTCCTGATTACGAAAAAGGTGAGAAAATTGTAGCAACTTATAAACGAAAGATGGCTGTTGGTGTTGTATAAAAATCCTAAAGTTAGTGTCCTCATTTTAGGACGGAGGGAGTTAATGGGTTAAATAAAAGAAAAACCATTGGAATAAAAAAATCCCTTAAAACAAACTCCTATTTCAAAACCGGAGAAATGGATCTTTCACAAGTATTTCATACGTGACTATAAATTGTTACCCAACAAAGAAGTAAAAAAAAAACTTTTTCTTAAGCCGTCCATCTAACAAAAACATGACGACGATGATGATGATGATAAAATGCAATGCCTTCCGCGCAGATGTCATGGAACTGTCTCAAAAAGTTCCCATTTCTGGGTTATTACGCGGCGTCAGGGATTCGGAACGTTACGGATCTTACTCATACCTTTGTCAAAAACGGTTTCGCCAACTTCACGACCTGCTGGCATCTTCGGTGGTTGGAAAATGGAACCCGCCCAAGTCAACCCATTTCAACCATGCAATATGAGTAAGCATCCGTATCGTTCCAAATCCTTGACGTGGCATAATAGTTAAGAAATTAGGTCTAGCAACAATAGTGTAATTCATAGTTTCTCCTAACCACTTATTAATATTTAATTATAACTTTAGACAATTAAAACTGAAATAACTCTAATTTTGTTTACTATCTTTCTCAAAACTTTTTATTTTAACTAAAACTAAAAGTTACGACTAAAATCCTTTTTGGCTTAGGGAGCCATCAGCACAGTTTCATCATTTTATTTTTTAAGTTACAGAAATAACTGTTTATTAATTCCCCCCAGCGAGAGGAGTTCTTTTACCCGAACTTAATAGTCCGTTCAGAGAATTTGAATGCTAAAAATTAAATTCGAAACAAAGAAAAGAGAGAGAGAGAGAGAGGAAGAATTAAAATAAAACGAAATAAAGGGTTAGAAATGCGGCTGATTACGAGGATTCATTTGTAATTACAACAAGCGGTTTGAAAATGTTCCCCAAACCCGAAAAATATGTAAATCATCGAAAGAAGAGGAAGCGCAAGATCATGGAAAACGTAACTGATTACATAATAATGTAACGTTACCATAAATTAGTACAACAGTTAAAAACCATTTGAGAAGCAATCTGGTGCGCGAACTCTGGTCTAGCGGTAACACCATTTTGACTCTAGGTAATCGACTTCATTTCTTTCATTCCCTTTCCTTCTACCTCTTCTCTTTCTTTTCTTCTATTTATATCGATTAAGCTTTCACGTGTGAAACTCAAAATCAGGTTATGTACACGAAAATGTATTCGCACCCGAGGAATTTATTCGATTTAACTAATACAATCCACTCTTTTGATAACAGCTGTAATAATAGAGAAGAATGGAGCAGACAAAGTCAAAGCCAAGCCTCTTTAACATCGAAATGTTTTTGAATTCACCATCTCATTTAGCAGACGAGAGAATCTAACCATAATACAAATGCAATCTAGGATTTAATTAAAAATCGCATAACTCTAGAAACAAAAGATTTGGATTAACGTAAACACAGTTATTCGTATAGTTTAATCAAACTATTCATTTCAGTTCACTTCGTATAGTTTAGTCAAAGACGAAAAACCCAAAATAAAAAGTTCCAGGGATTCGGATCAAATTTTAAAAACAAATTTGAATTCAAATTTAATTAATTAAATTACGAATTTACTTAATGTAATCGCAATGAGAACGCCATGTCTTATTACTAACATCTCATGAATTACTCAAAAGGTAGCTGATGTTCTTCCAACAAACCCATCCGTCCTCTTACAAAAAAGAAATAATAATACCGCGCAACTTTAAATCCGTAGAGAGAACTCTGACTATAGATAATAAAATCGAGGCCGTATTCGTCAAAATTAATAAGAATCATTAATGTATTGTTTCAACCTCATGATTCAAAAAAAAAAATTTTTTTTTATTAGCAACACACTTGTTCAAACAATACCCGAAGTCGATTCGTCATCATTCGAATATGATAATTACCATTCGATTAATTCATTGTACAACTGCTGCATGATGAACTGATGTTCCGTAAACAGGTACGTAGTACGGTTTTGTTTGAAACCGACCATAAATTTGCTGAAATGTGAAAGAAAACCGTTAATTGCACAATAACACCAGTGTGTATTGTTTGTAACGGTAGGAATCAAAGATAGTTTTGTGACATTTGATCGAACGGCGTTGCTTTACCTCCTGGTATCCATGGTACAACACAGAATTTGACAGGACTACAGCTTTCAATTCCAACACCAATACAACTACACCCACAATGAGTCAAAACCAAAATGAATTTGGAAGACAGTTATCAGGATCCATAAACTCATTGCTATTCTACGCCTCTACACTAATTTTAAATCCGAATAGGAAAAGATCCGATCAATCAATTAATCAATCATCAGACAAGGAACTGATATTGTTAAAATTAATGGCTACGTAACATGAGGACTAAGCCCATTCGACTATATAAATTGATCGCGGAAACTCTCCAAAGTGAGAATTTCAAAGAACGAATTCCTTCTCACCTTCAAATTTTAAATAAATAAATAAGTGTTAAAATTCAATAAATAATTAATTAATTACATTTCAAACAACCGTTTCGTTTATCACGATTCGTGGAAAACTTTTATCAAAATGAAAACGTGGATTTCAAATTTTCTCAGTTTCTTGTTTTAACCGAACAATCACTCATAATCATTACCAATTAATTACCGAACTAATTTACCGCTCTATCACATCAGGGGGGGAGCCATTTTGAATGAGACAACTGATGGACGTTTATTATTAAAAATGTCCAGAAAGCCGTTCAAGTAAAAACTTGTTCACTATTGATGATTTTCTCTTTGCCGTTCTCCGGTTAGGTAACACAATGAGAATCTCGATAAGTTTATCTACTTGTATATGTGAAGTTCAACAAACTCTCATCATTATTGCCATTAACTTTCTATTTCACAGCTACCTATCACCTTTCGTCATCCTCGCACCGCCATCTTCTGCTAATAATTCTCTACTTTATGACATTACTCAACCACACTTACCCGTCACTGTTTCCTATCCGATTTTCAAAATATTTGACAACTTTAATTTCCTTTTATGCAGGTACTCTACTGACTTTACGACCGAGTTACGAGACTTAAGATTATACCGGTAAGTGAAGACCTTGCGCCGAGAGTTATGCAACCAACTTTATATTTAGTAAGGTTATTCTTGTGACACTCAAGTTTTTCGAAGAAGGACATTTTTCCCTTCTCACAGGAAGTGAAAGAAAATTGTTTTATTCTCCAAAAAAAATTGACCTAAAGAACACCGACAGCCGCAAAACTCACAGAGCGTCAAATTTAGTCATACCAATACATGCAAAATGTAATAAAATTATTTGTGTATATGATTATCTAAAGCTGTAGCGAACAGACACTAATTTAAAGCTTTTCTGACTGTGGTGTACCTGTTGTAGAAATTATTGTAAATATCTTACCTATAAGTTAAGTACTGATATAAGATAATTATGATATTTAATTGAATAAATACATAAATAATTTATGTATATGATTATCTAAAGTTGTAGCGAACGGAGACTAGCTTAAAGCTTTTCTGACTGTGGTGTACCTGTTGTAGAAATTATTGTAAAATCTTACCTATAAGTTAAGTATTGATTTAAGATAATTATATTAATAAACGTTTTATTATTAAACGTTATTATATTAACGCGGGTAGTGCTTAAAGTTTCTGACTTGTGAGTTCGAATCCTCCCCCAGCATCCTGTTGTACTCAAAAAAATGGGTGAAAAACGGTATTAAAACCACTATACTTTATAAATATATATTATGAATATTTCCTTGCTTGTATATACTTATATGCTACTTGACAAATTTTTAAAATAATTATATGTAACAGTTTTCAATTATCTACGTATATTTGCGTTACCAAAATTGTCTATTTTCAAGAGAAAAAGCTGTAGTGAATTATCTGAAGTTGAGAAAGGAAATGCATTATCTAAACTAGAGGGGTCGTAAGTGCAAACGGAATTTAAGCAAACAAACTGTAGAGTGTATAGAATGGGCCAACATAAAACGGACAATTTTTGACCTCTTGAATTCCTAGATTTAGGAAACTGTATACTTTTACAGATAATTCATTTAACACGTAAAGCACATTTACATGAAAAACATCTTCCCCAAAAACAGAAAAATTAATTATAATTAATCCAATCAATACATTTTAAAAGCGCCATTATCAAAAATCATTCTCCAATATGGCCAGCAAACTTTTGTTATAAATATAAAAAGCTTCAAGAAATTTTTTTATAAAAAATATAAAACTTTACAGATAGAAGCTTGCGTAATTTGGGTCCTTTGAGTTTTCTTTTTTTTTGTAAAACCAAATCACAAACACAACAAAAACTTCATTTCAGTAATTATTATTTTTTGTCGTTCTCATCGTTGTTGTGGCCTCAATTGCGGTCTATAAAATTCGCGTAAAATTATTTCTGTTTCTCAAATCGTCTTGTCTTTGTCATTTCCATCCTCTCCTCCAACATTTACCTTTTGGAAAAATTTATAAATCGACTAACTTCTGTTTAAAAAGAGATTCTTTTCGTGAGGCTGTAAAACTAACAATAAATTTCGTGGTTTTTACGATTTTTTAAAAAAACTTGGTGTTCCCCCCCCACCCTTCCCTTCACTTCCTTCCAACTTTTTGCCATCCTAAATTATAAACTAAGGTAATCAATAAAATTTCTTTTTTGATTACCGACTTTTATTTAAAAATAAAATCGGAACACGTACAGAATTTATAAAATCTTTTTTTTATTATTTGTTTTATTGACCTAGAATCATGTCCGGATAACTAATAACTGAATTTTAGGACGAACACAGCCGCCGATCGATACGACAGCCCTTTTCAACTAAAAATAAATATTTTTGGAATATTTTATCGGGACAAAATTCCTTTTTAATATTATTTTTACAAAGAGGATATACAGTGGAACTTCTCATAACGGTGAGTCTTATTCGTAATGCGAAACAATTTTTTCCGTATAAATGGGACAATGCGTTCCAGACCGAACCAAAAACCCCGAACACAATTTATGTCTAGCATTCATTAAGCAAGGAAATACATAAAAATTGTTGTC
Source organism: Columbicola columbae (assembly GCA_016920875.1). NCBI lineage: Eukaryota > Metazoa > Arthropoda > Insecta > Psocodea > Philopteridae > Columbicola > Columbicola columbae. Next base: position 8,358,762 of record JADMLL010000006.1, read on the forward strand.
AAATATGAGATTAATAATATTTTCTTAGTTATGTACCTAATTTATTTTACTGCACAGCAGTCTAGAGTGTTTTGTCTTTACCGACGCTTCAAAATTTGATTAAAAAGTGAGACCGCATTATTATTGAAGTATTTCGTGGCGCATGGCTACTGTCTTATTTAGGGTGATGCTCTCGATATTCGAAGCAACAGTTTCCACTTTGCTTTCAGCATTTCTCTTATTCATAAGATTGTTCTGAATTAATCCCTCATATTAAAAATTATCTTATAATTCGAAGAGTGTGGACAGAATCTGAGATGGTTTGAAAAGAATGGCTGAGACGTTATGAATGTGAAAATGATTGAAAGTGGAAATGAAAGAATTTTGGGAGGTAGTAAAGAAACTAAGAGAGGCAGAGGAAGATTTAGCTTTGAATCAGCCCCGATTTGGAGTTTGGAAGTCTTTTTCCCTACCGATCGGGGGATTCCCCATGTACATTTCGCTCATTATGCCAAAATTGCTCGTTATGCGAAGCACTGACAGATTTTTTGAAATTATCTTCCTTGTTATGCGACTTTCGCTATAAGAGGTTCCACTGTATTTTTATTTATCTATTAATAAAATGACTGCTGAATTATGAACCCTACATTTTTGGCTCCCAATACCATTCTTGTCAACCAATACTTCGCTTACTCTTCTAAAGAGTTTCTGGTACTTTCAGGTGAACATCAAATCGAATAAACTGCACTTCGGTAATCATTCAAACCTCCCTCACTGCATTACAGTAATCACAAAAACAAGACTGGGTAGTGAGTTAATAACAAAACAATTACTGATAACAGGTAATTCAGATTTAGGTAGTATTTACACGGCAAAGTAACACCTCTCAAACAACATAAATACCAGACAACGATGAGAGTATTTACAAGTTTATCTATAAATAAAATTACTAAAGAAAAGTTAACATTAAAAAACGAAACACTAACGAAAGTTAGAAAAGAAGTGATGAATAATATTTTCACAGAATCATTGAACCCAGGGTGTTGACGAGCACTCAACACCATTACAAGTTAAATAAATAAATAAATAATAACAAATTGTTGGGAACAAAGGCTAAAATTCCGTCGCCCGTTTTTGCACACACAAAAAAATGAAATTCAAAGTTAATTAGCAGGGATCTAAGGAAACTTTTATTACTTGAGCTGCGTCATCTAGAAGAGGTCAACGAATTGCATAGATAATGCATGCAAGAGATGAATAAGACCGATTATTAAAAATCGAAAGGAAATAATTGATTATTAAAATAATCGGCATCCAATTTTTAAGCAAGACTTAGTAGTACGTAGTCATTTCGCATTTCCTCGGTAAGGATGTTGTGGGAACAAAATATTCACCGAATAATGATCATCATGACCACCTTTAAAATGTTACTTTCAAAGCGATAAAACTTCACTAATCCCAAAAATATGTCGAAATTATTAAAAATAGATTTTTTGATAACCGGACGTTTCACTCTCCTTTTCGCGACATTTGAAAATAATACCTTAAAAGGTTATGGCGATCCGACTTTTACTTTATTTCATATAAAAACCACATTCCCATGTTCCATGGATAAATTTCAAGTGTTATCTTCAATAAATAAATAAAAAAAAATCGAAAGAGCACTTGATTGCTTAAGAAGACCTGTAATTATGCGAAAAAAAGACCTTGCGCACTGGCGGAAGCACTCAATAAACATTCTATCTCATCTGCAATAAAGTTAGTACGGTGAGCCATAGATAAATAATTTCAAGTGCTGGACTATAAGACAACCGACCTTGGGTTATGTCTTACCAAAGTCTCACAACTTGTGGTTCACTAAGCTCCGTTCACCTCTCCGGAAAAATCTTAGACGCTAACAAAAAGAAGAAAGAAACAAAGATATTGTAACACCATTAATTAAATAGAAACTGTTACGAGTCTTCTGAGTTATTACATCAACCATGTCAAAGATTTGGAACGAAACTAAATTTTTAATTATCCTGACGTACGTCCATGACCATATTTTTTGCGGATGGGTCACTCCAAACACATTCCCAGATTTGAATGTCATACCACCGACAACAAGTTACAAATTATATTTAATTCGAAACCTTAAAACAAACATTAAAAAGACAGATTTAATTATTAACTATATTTATGGCTTCTTTTATAATTTATTAATCCCTCTTATAATTAAAATTAATTAATTAAATTCACACTAAAGAACCTTGATTAACTTAAACAATTATTTATGGGTTTAATTTTATGGGATAAATGGGAACCACAAAAACGGTGTACAAGGTATATACCAAAAGATCTTTATAACAGCAATATAAAGTCGGAAGAATATTGTATATATATAAAAAAACAGAAGAACAAATGCCTGGCAATAATAAAATAATTCCTCACTGCATGAATTTCAATTCTAAAATTGTGCATTACTTATGAAATCAGTAGGGGTTTGTTAGAATAAGTTCGCATCCGCGTAAAACAAGACCTATCCAATTATAAATTTTGGTACTCAAGTGTTCCTTCCCGCTAAATTTTAATTATTACGACTGAGCAGCTTTTACAAGTTTGGTTTTTGACTCGTACAGTCCACCCTCAGTATCATCTGTATGTATATCTGTCAGTCTGTTTCTGTATATTGCCTCATAAAGATATGTTGAGGCAAACAATGTAAGCAGTTTCTGAGCACAGGCCCGAACATTTTCGTACTGGCCAGGCACTATAGTTCAGACTTAACAATGAGCCATCGACCTCTCACAAATTTTCAGTCAGTCGATCTCCACTGGGCCACGCAGTAGAGTTTGGTGGGCCGCAGTTTGAATACCAAGGATCCAACCACAATCCATACTTTCCTTGATTCGGATCTTCATAAACTATGTTAGTAGTTCGGGATATTTACAAAACCGGCGAGAGATGCAGGTTTCAAATTATCGAAATTCGAAAACAGCACAAAACGAGACCTGACTCAAACCAAATCGCACGAATTAATAATTTATTAATTTTCTCCTCTCAAAATACGATCGAATAAATAATTCGATATTATAACTAAAGCCGATTAAATCTTATATTGTTTATTGTTAGTCTAAGTTTGATTGTTGCTTTGCTCTCATTGGTAGGGTCATGGTAATCACGAACTCGTTCCTTCCCAGATACCTTCCAACATGGACATTCCCGCCAGGATGTTATTTCTTTTTTGACATCATCATTACGAGACGAGACATTACAAATTTAAACCATTCACGATTGAAGATGATAAAAGAGAAAGAAAAATTCCTTGAAAAAAATATGAAAATGACACAGTTTGATACATAGATAGATAACCTAACGAAGTAATAGCCATTAAAAGCAAAAAAAAAGTGAACGAACGTTTTACTCAGGAAGAAGACGAAGAGATAAACACTAAATAAAAATAATTCCCAAATTGATGAATACCCTAAAGTATTTACGACCTTGAGGAACCATTGCATACAAGAGCCATGACTTCAATGAAAGAATATTCGTGATGTTGTATACGCAAATTAAAAACGAAGAAAATTTTTATTTTACAAGAAACTTATTACTGTAATATAATAGCACTAAGGATTTATGTAAAACGCTGTTAAAATGTTGTTGCTAACTTACTTCAACTTGTTTTGAAGTAGTTATTAAAGTCATACTTAATAAATTTATGAAATTATAAAATATACATACACACCAAAAAATTTTTTCCCCAAAATACATTTATTCCTCCTAACTCCATAAACTTTGTTCTCTACTTAATTCAAACCTTGCTTACTAAAGCTAAACCCTAAAATTGTTCTTCCGTCAGTCTTGCCAACAATTTGCTGTAAAAATAGCGGCAAATTCAAATCTCGCGGTAATTTCCGCACAACCTAACTACAATGGGATGCACATATTGATCAACTTCGAGGTATCCATTGCTAACCATCTGCATGACCATCTTGCAGTTAATCTTAACATCTTTTAATTAAACCAATTTTTGATCAGTTTCTACTAGCATGAACACTAAAGCACAAAAAAAAAGTTTTCTGCTTTTCCGGGATGAAATTCATTCTTCCTTTTCCTCTTTTTATAAGAGACAAATCTTTATATCCTGCATTGTTCACTGGCGTAAAATTAAAGTCCATTTATAAGACGAACAAAAAAAAAGAAGAGAAAAAGGACTCTGAAAGCCAAAAAAAATTTTTCGAGAAGGAAGAGATTGACGAACGAAGAAACTTTATCCGCTTTTATTATTCCATTGTTGTTATTTGGTGCTGTTCCGATTTATCCAACCGTCGTAATGAAATTTTTATTCTTTGGACAATTTCTCGTCTGCAAAATCCCTGAGTCTGGAACTATTCCGAAACAGTTATGCCCTCCTATACCCCCAAACCCACCCCCTCTCTCAGGTCCGGATAATTTTTTAATCTGCGGTAATTTGTATTCCTCCTCGTTTCACACAAATAATTTTTATTTTAAAATTAGGCTTAAAAAATTTTAATGTCCTCACGGCACCCGATTCCATTTTATTGTTTTTAACTTTTTTTTCTGTATCTTTCAACGTATTTTTTTTTGTTTCTTCTTTCCACGGTTCAGTTTCAGTCCACGGTTCACACGAACACACAAAAAATAAATTTCGAACAACAACTTCATCTAATTAGGAAAACGCACGAGCGAAACTCATAAGCGAAGACAAAAATCAGCTTTTACCAATTTTTATTATTCTGTGCTTTTTATATTTAGTATTTATTAATTATTTATATTTAGTATTTATTATAGTATTTATATTTATATCTCATCGAACTTCTGAAAAGACCCTGCTACCCAAAAATCAGGGGGGTGCATCTGTTCATGAGAGAGGCCCTAAAAGTCAGGGCCTTTTTGCTGGATGAATGAGGGGAATTAATAAATCCTCTTTTTCAATTATAAATTATTATAATTTTTATTTTTATTATTATTATTATTACTAATTAACTTTCTTGATTTTTTGGATCAATTTTTACTTTTTCCTTTTGAATCTTTGAAATTGAAATTTTTTGTAAAAGAAATTATTGTTGTAGTTGTAAATTTTTACCCCTAATGCCCTTGAGCGATATGGGGGTTAAATATATTATTATTATTATTATTATTATTATTTATATTTATATTTATATTTTTATTTTTATATTTATATTTATTATTTTATTTGTTTATTGTTAAAATAAATAAGGAATTGTTGAATAAAGTTGGCAATCGCCAATGGTCCATGATTAAATTAGGTTGGCACCTGAAGTGTTTTAAAGGATTGACCAATCAAAATAAGGGTAGTTTTTACATGTCCGTCGTTCGTTATGGTTGTGTGTTTATGCGTTGTCGTTCTATGTACACGTGATCTTTGCAGTTAATATAGTTATTTCTGTTAATCCGTCTTTAATTACTACATCCTGCCTGATCTAATATTTATAAATTATAAATTTTGATCTCTGTATGTAAATGTTAGTAGTACAAACGCATGGGATGTATAAATTCGACCATAGCAGCCCGAGTGTGGGTAATATTATTTAATTTTCTTTTGTTAATATGTAGGTAATGTAATAATTTATTTATTTTTTGTTCTACTGGGTGTAATATTTATACTAAAATACGATTTATATATGGTGAAAACCTGTTTGTGAAAGTTGATTAAATTTTTGTAAAAAATTAAGTCAAATATACGCATTATTATTATTATTCTGTGCTGAATATTTAAAAGCAGGGGTGTACAAAACGCAGGGTCATCCACTATTTGGGTATGGAATACAAAGCGGACTACCACACATTACAAAATTATGTTTTTAAAAAGAGAACTAAAACGCATTTTGTCCTAAGTCAATAATGAATGTCACTTTCCTCGAACACACGTACCACCTTTTAAATTTTATTTCAGAGTCACCAAAAAACTACCCCCAGAACGATATATGCCTTTAGGGATTCAACATTTTACCACCCCTATTCAAAGCAAAAATTTTTATGGGAATTTAATACAGGAAATATTTCCACTTCGGTCACCGAAAATATTTTATTATTGAAATAATTAAGTGATACAGGGAAGTTAAAATTAGAAATTCGATAAAACAATTTGAAGGATTTTGTATTTTACCCCCAAAAACTTTCCCATTGTGGTGAGGAGGAGAGGAGAGGAGAGGAGAAGGTCTGCAAAACTTCCAATTTCTTTCCACAAACGACTACTATAAATAACTTTTGCCGAATTTTTAAAACTTTTTAAGTCGTTTTAGACGTTGTCGATTGGTTTCGGACCTGTTCGGAATAACAAAAATGGCTTCAAACTATAAAAACACTTTGGGAAGAGAAAATTTTCCTCCGTGTTTGTGAACTCCGGCGTCAAGACTATAATTAAACAAAACGATCGTCTGAATTACACACTTTTAACGTTCCCTCGTTTATCGCTAAGCAAAACACTAATCGGGGGCCGGGGTACACTCTAAATTAGCGTTTCCTATCAAAATTCTATATCCATGTATATGCGTTATTGATGTTCTTCGGTGTGAAATTTCATTATGAAGTCAACGGTCAAACGAGTTTTCGATCCGCGTTTTAACCGGAGAGATATGGACGAGCGCTCTCGGAACGTGTTTCCAATCCATTTCCGCAACATCGACATTGAATCACTGCCTTATTTTCGAAAAATTTTTTTTGGTCATTGATGCCTCTCCGAAAATAATAATAATAAAAGTGAAATCGAAAAAGTTCCTCCGATAAGTGCCAAAACAAACAAATAATCTTTCGGTACTATTTATATTGATTATCTATTGAGTGAAATCGGTCAGAATCGCAATTCTTCGATTTGCCAACTCCTTTTGTTCAAAAATAGGCCAAGTGAACATTTAAGTATCTTCCTAACTCTGATACTTATACAACTAGCATTCGGTCAAATATCAAATCGGTCAGTTAATTATTTTTAAAGCCAGCAGACATCCCCACACTTCACCGCTAACGAATCGACTTGATTTAGAGCAATCGCGTAAAACGAGACTTGCATGATTCATTTATTTTAATTTCACTAATTAACCTCATCAAATTTTTTTTATCTTCATTTTTAAGACACAACATACCACAGAATGGTTTTTAAGTATAATCTCGTTCGTTCTACTTCAACTAAGAGTTCAAATAACCTTCCACCCACTCTAGAAAAATTCGAAAGAGGTTTATATCTGTCAAAACTGAAAATTTTGAAATTTAGAAAGATCCGATGAAACAGTTGAAAACCTTGACTGATCAACCACGATAAAAGTTATTAACTTACACATTTTTTCGTCCCCATCGACTGGATGGTAATACATAATACATAATTTCAGTTGAAACTTTAATCCACACAGCTTACCTAAAACATAAAAACAAATTTCCAATTAGTCAAATGATGTAAATAATTATAATACTAACTACAATTATACTAAAAATACTAAAAATGTTTAGTTTAAGTTTGTAACATTGTTTTTCACTCTTGGGGTATAGCAAGAGAACTCGAACTGAATACCACAACTATAGTCAGACGCTTTGACCACTACACCACAGCTCTCCCACTAAAAAATTACAAAAGCACGATGAAGCTTTAAAATTCCTCAGATTTTCGGCGTAAAAGAAGACCCAACACCAAATCCGTTAATTTTTATAATATATTTCAAATACTATTAACATAAAATATTTAAGCAAAATCAGAACTTCCTTCCAGGCCATTTATATTCCGTCACGGGCCACCGGTATCCGAAGCCCTCCAATAATAAATTAATCATAATTCTTCACACGTTTGTTGGCTAATTACAAATTTATTAGGTGAAGAAACTTTTCGAAGTTTCCAATGACAATTATAAATTATTAAATTTCTCAAGAACTTGCTAATTGCCCCCTGAAACTTTATCTGCTTATTAAAAGCTTGAGAGAGTTTCGATAATCTTTTTCCTTTTTCAACCTCCCTTCCCTTCCACCGACTAAAATCCAGTGGTTTCAAACGCAGCTATTTATTCCAGCTCAAAGTTTCCAATTTGTGAAAATTTGTTACTTCCGCTAACTCCGACTTTAAATTTCTCCACCGCCTCACCCAAAACACACCCCCATCCCCTAAAAATCGTAAAAGAGAAAAAAACTCTTTTAATACCTAAATTATTTGAAAGTTTCGCGTGTTTAACCATCGGTCACGTCTTCGATGGATTATTTTTTTTACATCAAAGGATTCGTGACTCCGAGTCATCTTTCAACCAAAAATTTCATCTCTGACTTATCTATTATATATATCGCAAAAGTCTAGAAAAGTCTTCCTCCGATTTTCAATTCCGAACATTTCTCTCGCATCTAATTCCTTTTGACTTTCCCAGCTATAAGTTCTTATTTGTTATTTATAGCGATTAGTTATAGCGATTCTTTTCCATTTACACGAAAAACTTTACCTCTTTTCTTTTGTTATACCGCGAAAATAATTCCAAAAGTCAGAGAACCTAGGACAGGAGCTACTGCTTACAGTTTCTGTTACAGAACCTTGATCTAAATCTTTTACACTTCGATGTGAATTTCATTTCATTTCAAGGCTTTTCAAAACATCATTTCTTCTTCAGTCAATTAAAAAAAAAACTTTTCACGTTAAAATCAGAAAGGTTAGTTAATTTAAATCAATAATCAGTAAAAGGTGGTTTGTGACGTAATCGTTCGTAATAAAACTCAGATTTTATTTAAAACGCATAAAAAAAAAGAGACAAGAAATCCGACTTCTATTCAAATGAAAGGAAATCAGTTTGTAAGTAAAACTACAGTGAGTAAGCAACTGTGCGTTACTACAAATTAATTAACATGTGTCTAGGATTCATGCGAACCTGACCTACAGCTCACCATCAGAAGGAAAAGGAGGGGTTATACCATCTCCAAGGCTTCTAGAACCTTCGCAAACAACCCAAATTCCTCTAAGACTACAGCTTTCCGTGATACCTGGAGGAGAGGATGATTTGTATTACGACAATTTTTCTCTTTTCCCAGACTTAGACATCCCCTAGCCCGCCATAAGACAGAAAACACAAGTATTCCTTGGGTTAGAGCGAGACACAATACCCCAAAGAATAGAAATATGCAGATAGGATACCGCTAGTACACGAAGCCTGTCCCAAAAGTCCCCGGAATGACGTTCTGTAGTTGTCAACGTAAGCTGGGAGAGGTGAAGACCTGCCAATTACTGTGACCTGTTCCATCAAGATTGTAATACGATACTAACTTCTCAAAAACCATTTTGGGAACTTTCAGGACAGAAACTGTACCATAGAGATACCAGGATAAAAGAGGCCATGCCAAATTAATTAAAACCACCAGGTGTGCAATATTTATGAAATGAATCCTTCAAAATGAAGGACTTGCTCTGAAAAGTATTCCGATCTTCAGAGCGTGTAAAACAAGATCTGACGTTTACATTTATTTCTATATCTCACTCCTAACAACCTCAAACCTTCAGAATTTATTTTAAGGGATTTTGAAATTGGAAATCTGACGGTCAGCAATATCTAAAAGGTTGCCGACCCCTCGCTGACTTAAACTAGAAGCTTTAAACAAGAAGGAAATAATAAAACAGAGAGGAAGGAGAGTGGTTCACAAGAGAAATAATGAAACAACATTGGAAACGGAAGTATGGGATTTAAGCGGAAGGAATCGTTCGATAAGTGTAAAAATTTTACAAAAGGAAATTTCTTATTTCTGGTTTTCACTTTTCTTTCTTTTTCCTCTTCTTTTTGCGACTCCATGAAAAATTCAATAGAGGTATTTAATTATTTACGACAGGACTTTGACCCACTCGAGGATAAAAGACGGCATTTCATACAAAAGAGTGCTTGCACATAAGTAATTTAGAGTATATTTACGTAAAAGAACGTATATTGAGCGTATCTAAAATTACACCTTCTGATTTCATAACAGCAAATTAATTTTGTTAATAATAAGTTAATCCCTTCCATCAAGAATCCATTCCATAAATAATGCGAGCTTTCATGGTAAATTCACAACCTTTTCAACAAAACCAATTTTTCATTTCCATCCTCTCCTCGGATTTACCCATCTCTTCCTCTCCCTGCTCCGCCTCCTTAAAAGAAAAACGCTGAGATGTCAAGAAGGCAAAGGAAAAATTTTTCTAGAAAACAAATTCTCTTAAAACCTTGTACATCAAGAGAAAAACTTTTTTAATATTAACCGAAAAAGGGAACATTAAATTTTTTAATGAAAAAGCGAATTGCAAGCCATCCTGTATCTAGACCCGGAAATTGTAAATATTCTGACGTCAGCAAACTCCTCTCGTGTTTTCCCTTCTTTCGATGATTTATCAAAAACGCCTAAAAATTTTTACATAAACATTTTTATTAAATTGCTTATTCCAGCATAAATTTGACTCTAGAAATGAACTGATATCAAAACTAAATTGTCAGCGAAAGCCTATACACGGATGACGGATTTGCAGCTACTGAAGCATTTCCCCGTTTTACTTTCCTCTCCAACAGAATACCATTCACTCCTACTGGGCTCTAACGTAATATCCTCAAACAATCGCTTACGTCTATTAACCGGCTACGTCGTCTACAATTATCTTCAGGTAAAGGAAAAAAAAACTTTTTTTCTCTTTCATCCTCTTTGAATGATTTTCATTTTTATAGTTGAGCTTGTCATTGAACTTTATGACTTCAAGAGATAATTTTCAAGTGCATCCTAGGTAGAGAAATTCAAATACAATGAATGCATCTTTAAAATAACGTAGGTGCAATTGCGGTTTGACGTCACGGAGGTAAGCTAAAAATACAGTGGTGCCTTGAGATACGAGTGAAATATTCGGTACCATTACTCCAGGTACCACTGTAATTATTATTAATAATAACAAATAGAAATAAGTGTGCATTATTTATAAAAAAAAAATTATTTATAACAATATACAGTGGTATTTTGAGATACAAATTTAATTATTGGGTTGGAAACTAAGTAATTGAGGATTGCTTTGAGAAAATTTAATTCAGACAGATCTGTTTCACGTGGAATCAAATAACTTATCTTTGATGTACTTTTGATCATGACTTTTGCCATCTTTCACGCAGCATCATAATTCCACGTTCATAAAACTTCTGGTTTTTATCAGCAAAAAACTGAATCAGGTACCTTTTCACATCATCATCATTATTGCAATTTTTCCCATTCAAGGAGTTTTGTAAAGATCGAAACAAAAAGTCATCAGATGGTGTAAGGTCAGGACTATACGGTGGATGTGACAGAACATCCCAACCAAGCTCCAATAATTTGACCAAAGATGTGTGTGGCATTGCATTGTCATGATGGAATACAACACCTTTTCGATTTGCCATTTCGGGCCGCTTTTCTATTGTTTAATTTCATTAGTTGTTCAATGTAGACATCAGAATTGATCGTTCGGTTGGGTGGCAAGAATTCAAAGTGGACAATTCCTTTGTAATCCCACCAAACTGATAACAAAAATCTTTTGATGAATGTCACCTTTTGATGCTGTTTGAGTTGGTTCACCTGGCCTACTCCACGATCTTTTCCGCTTGATATTGTTCTAAACAACCCATTTTTCATGGCCAGTTATCAGTCGTTTCAAAAATGGATCATTTTCATTACGTTTATTTAGCAAATCACCTATGCAATTATCTCACATCCCAAATTCGTATCTCAAATTTTTCGTCCTATGTCGAGGTATAAATTTTAGAATCGTATCTAGGACATTCGTATCTCAAGGTGCCACTGTATAGAACTTATGAAACCAATTATTCATAACTAAGCACAATATCTAAGGAAGATAATATGATAACACACTCTAACAAACTCTGCTATTCCTTGTAAAAAGTAAATCAAATTGAATACAAATCCGACAGAACCCAAACAAAATAAATTCGTTGCAAATAAAGTATGTCTCAGAATCTTATTCTCGATTGGAGGGAAAAAAAATTAAAGTGAATCATCAATAAAAGTCACAGCTTCATTTGCAAAAATTAACCCTCGTTGACATATCGTATTAAAATCAACAACAAGTTTCCCGTTTTCAATGTCAATAATACATTAAGTCGTCTTCATTAAAAAGAAAAACAAAATGGAAGACAAAGGAGGAATGCCTCATTTTGCACCACATTTCATAGTAAATTGCCCGTTTAATTTATTCAATAATTAATTCGGTTAATTTACGGTACAACGGTCGGATTCACTTAAAATATATTGTGGCTGACCCAAGCCTTGACAGTGAATGTGTCAATCCAAATAGTCACTATGATTGATGGACTAAATCTTAAAATAAGCGACTCCTCATACCAATCCGACCGACTAAATTAGAACTAGATAAAACTAATAACACATAAAACTTTGATATATATCAGTCTTTGACGACTCGAATTGCTAAACAAGGAAGATATGCTTCTGGCGGTTCCAAACACAATGACCGTGTTTAAGAAAAAGGAAAATTATTATTTTATTGTCCTTAGCCTCTTCCATCCAGAATGCTGAAGATTCAAGGTTTCTCTTAATTTTTCTCTTTTGAAATAATGATGTGAGAGAAAAGGACATTTTGTTATTTTTCACGCTCTGATCGATGAAGGAACCTGCCCCCTTGAACCATGTGTCATGCTTTTCCAAATGGTTGAGGGTTATAAGAACCGGCAGGGATGATTTACAGCTTCGAGTCAAGACTTGAGAAAACTGTGAGGATTTCTAGATAAAAACTAAGACCTAGAAATAAAGGTGAAAAATTATCCTGGTCATCCAACCGAGAATGAGCTCAAGGACTGTTCCGGCTTCACATTAAGAACCTGTTCATTGTTTTTTTCCAGAAAGAAAAAGGTCCAAATAGCCTCCGATTAAAACTAAAACATCTGGCAACAGCAGACAAATTGATTTAAGCTTAATTTTCACACCAACAGTCACTCGTCGAGTCTTATTTAATATATTTATATAAAAAGGCAAAAGTACAGGTTTCATAAGTGACAAACACTTACGAAGAGTTCATTTCATAAATAATGCACACTTTCCACAATACCACTGAGATTATCCTCAGCTTTTAAAATAGGCGGAAAGGTTTAAACAAGATAACATTCTAACCAAAAATTGGACTACTAATATACTATACATATGGAGGAGTAGTGTAGTGGTTAAGTTCCTGACTTGGACGCAAATGGTCGTTGGTTCGAATCCTCCCCCGCATCCTGTTATACCCAAAAATTAAGGGTGAAAAACGGGATAAAACCACCACCGCCACCAATATACTATATATACAACATTTTATACTAATGTTAGTAGTGATAGCCGGAAAATTTTCAAAGCTCGGAACTTTTCAAAACTAAACACGTTGAGAACTGGATTTATACACCGCGTCATATTATAACTGGTAACCAACGTTTCGTCCACTTCGGCAGCTGCCGAAGTGGACGAAACGTTGGTTACCAGTTATAATATGACGCGGTGTATAAATCCAGTTCTCAGCGTGTTTAGTTACAAGTTCGACTGAAGCCTAACTTCAGCAATTTAGAACTTTTCTTAGCCTTCCAATAATGACAATAAAAAATGTCTTATGTGATATTTTTGCAAAAAGGAAGCAGTAAAGGTCAGAAAATGACTTTTATCATGTCAAGTGAAAGTTATACAAAGTTTTTTTTTCTGATCATTTGTCGTGAAAAATAGTTTTTACGTCTTTCTCTTTCATTGGAAAGACGGATTTGACATTTCTTTGGCTTTTTAATTTAGTCTAGTAGAGCCTGCGCTTCGATCACTCATATTTGTGTCTTATCGGAGGTAACGAGTGAAAAGAAGAAAAATTTTTCGCTGTAAAGCATTTGACAGTGAACCATTTTAAAACGGAGCTTAGACACTTATCTAATTTTCTAACCGTCAGTTACATCTGATGTTAAATAAAGTAAAAATATTTTTTTTTTCTCTGAGTTATGTTCTGTCTGCGTTTGAGGCCAAGGGTTTTGTATTATTCACAATGCAACGTTTACTTGGGCTCTGGTTCATTTATCATTTCAAACCCCTGTTGTTGTTGGACGTCTTTATTTTGAAATTACTTTTTTTTATTTTAAATAAAGCCTTTCGTGAATCGTGCCTGTGTGATGTGCAAGTTTCAGTATCTTTTATTTGCCTTCCTTATATTTTCCAAAGAATCATTCTCAGTATAAACTTGTCTAGATCATAAAATAAGTATAAGAGCAACAACAGGAAACCTATTAATGGATATTAATAATAAACACGTATTATTTATGAAATGAATCCATAATCGACTGGTCGAAGCCAAACACTTGACCATTGAGGATGCGTGCACCTGACAAAGTAGTCGAAACGTCTGGACGAGATAAGGGTTCTCTTAACAACAACCCAAAACTTGACCCGGTCTAAGAGCCAACATAGAGTAATCGCGAAAATTTTTTATATTCACCTCACTACCCCCACTGCCTGGAGAATAATTTGCCGACTCCTTCGGGATTTTTACTTATTTATTACCACAACACTTAATCATTCATAATTTAAGCTGGTCGCTAACTACGTAAATAAAAAAGAATATTTTCAGATGAAAAAAAAAGAGAAAGCTGATAGACCAAGGCCATTGAATATACTGTACATCCGGATGAAAACAATGCTAACAATAAAAACATTGATGAGGAGATGAGTCAGTTGAACCGACTTTTTTTGGTTTTCTATGAATAATTTACGGTCTAACAAATGATGTCCATATTTGATAAAAAGGGAAAACTTTTTCCGTCTTCTTCGTTGAAGTTCGAGGACCTTTATTCCGTACATTAAATCTTTAATAAATAATTAAGTTATTATAGTTTTAGAGGTCGGCAATCTTTTACACATTGAAGGCCGGCATTTAAAGAGATTTATCACATATTTGAAGAATATGCTAAGAAATGCAAATTAATGTGAGCTACCACTACGGGACTGTACCCGAACGACGCCTTTTTATTGTATAACTAACGCATCCATTTATTGATACCTTAACTTTCATAAATATTGCACCCAGTAATGTACACTTAGATTTAGAATGTGTAAAACGGATTTTCATAGCTAAAACAAATTTATTTATCTAACAGATTTCTTTAAACTACTCACTGTTTCTTTAATCATAACAGGATGTCTTTACATGACATACGAATTTCAAGCGGAACGTTAAAATTACGTCACAAACCACAGGAGGGCTGAGTACCACCTCTTGTCAATGAGCCTGAAAAGTCCATTAAATCTCAAATGTGGCAATAACTCCAGTTCTTCTCTCATTTCTAAGCAGGGACACGTAAATGACAACCAAGAGTTTGGAAACGAAATTTCCGAAATTACGTCCCCAATAACTCGAGGTAAACGATTTTGTCTAACCACGATCTCTCCACTTACAAATATTTTACATAAGTTTAATATTGAAAAACCATTTGAATAAGTTTCAAAAGGCAGAGAAGAAACGTTGAGAACTTAAAACCGAGTTCCCTCATGCAAAATTATATTTCCAAAGTGTTCCGAAACAGCAAAGTCGACAAAGCGGCAAGGGATTGCGGTCGAAATCGGGGAGATTTCCAAGAACACAATGCTCAGGGAAATTTTCAAACGAAAGCTTACCGAAATAACCTGATTATAGTTCTTGCTATAAAAGGCTATAATGAAATAAACCTTTTTTCCTTAAATTCCTTTGCTTTGACCTTCGGTTAAGTTCCCTTTGAATATAAAAAGAAATCCCTCCTGTCGGAATATCAAAAGAGAAAATACCCTCTAACATAGTACTAACATAATACCATTATGATACTCGACTTTTCTATTATAATTCGGGGCCTTGTGGGTCTTCACCAAACTTTTTAACTCGTTCTTGAGTCTTAACAGTGAATAAATTATCTTTAAAAAATTATATAAATTTATCTCATTTTGGTTAAATCAAAAGAGAAGTTTTACCGTTAGCTATAAAAACCATGAGATGCACCGTAGTGGCTGAACAGGTGTGTTAGTCATTTAACAACGATTAATGCAAATATAAGTAACGGCACATGTGGTTGGTACCTAAATGTTTCTCTCCTACCACTTGCATTCCTTTACGACTCTATAATTGCAAAGTTTTGCTTTTGTCCAAAATTAATTTTTTATTAAACTCAAATTTTCGTTCATTAAGGTCGAATTCTAAGGTACCCACAACATCTGTAATCTTCCTCTGACTTTTCTCTTCACATAATCACTTCTTAGTGAATCTTTCCAAATGTGTGTTAAACAGTTCTTTGCATACAAGCAAAATGCGTCCCCGATTTTCTAAGCGCATAAACAAAACCCGGCTGTACATTTATAAAACCTTAGAAATTATGTTACTGATCCGAGAAATCAAAAACCGCGAATTAAGTTTCGACTTCCGCTATATAGGTCACTTAGTTTCAGACACTGATTAGGATAGCAAACAAAACCCACGGAATTGATTTCTTTATTAAGCAAGGAATAGTAATCAAATAACTAGATTGGGGTCGAACATTTGAATCGCAGGAAAGTCTTTTCGAAATTGCACCGTGCATTTCGTATGTTTTCTGCACCAAACACATCATTAAAAAGTTTTGCGATTTCTAGTAAATAAGCACTTCTGATCTCAAAGGAAAAACGAAAAGAAAACTCACTTTTAAGGACTTTGACTAGAACTTTTCTTTTGTTGGCATTGTTATTATGTTGGCTACTACACCAGGTCACATTTTTTGGATTATAGGAGAGTTTTCTTACACCTCATCCAAACATAACGTTTTTTAAAATTTTAAAGGTAAATTAAAAAATTCAAGAATCTATTTTTAGATCTGCTTAAATTTTGCCATTTTTTAACTCTAAAGACTTTTTTAATTTGAATATTGCAGTTTTAGACATAAAAATATTTTACAAAAAGACGCTCCTTCTTTCATCTGCTTTTAAATCAATTAATGCTTTTTGATGACGCCCATTTTTCTCGCTCTTCTTTCACTTACACCCCCAGTTCATCCTACATTCCCGCATTTCTCTACTCTTTTTAAAAATTCACTTCAAAAATGTTTCACGAGCTCATCATCAACATTTTTAAACAAAATTTTCGTTCCCAAATCAACAGTAACATTCTATTACTATATAGATTCAAATTTCTTTCATTTTTCGACGAAATTGTGATAAAATTGTTACCAAAAATTTTTACACAAAGTCAGCGGTCAGCAACCTTAGAGATATTGAGGACCACCAAAGTCGCTATTTCAAATTTTGCGGACCGCTAACGTGATTATTAG
Source organism: Columbicola columbae (assembly GCA_016920875.1). Lineage (NCBI taxonomy): Eukaryota > Metazoa > Arthropoda > Insecta > Psocodea > Philopteridae > Columbicola > Columbicola columbae. The sequence goes on from JADMLL010000006.1 coordinate 8,375,999, forward strand.
AAATGCGACTCAATGCGAACACTGACTATGATATTCATATACCACAGTTGGATCTTGACTTAGCCGTCATGTTTTTATACATTTCGAAATATGAGAACTAATTTTATATTTCATACAACTGTTAATTATTCCATAAATAATGACTGATTTACTTGTTAATTTATTTACATTAATAGACAGTCTCACAAGAGCTTCTGTATCTTTAGAATTAGTCGGATCTCGTTTTCGTGATTAGTTTGTAGTTGAATGTAGTGAAAATCTTTTATTGAAAAATTACAAAACATTTTATACAGTCTTTTCATCCTGTACTATTTTTGCGGCGAACGTTCCATCAAAGCTCATACAAGTCTTATTTACATCCTTATACAGTGGCTTACAGTTCATTTGGGACAATACCTTTTGCAATAATAAAACCGTATTTTCGTTACAATATACTAAGTTCTCTGAAACTGTTGCGGCTCAAAGAACATTGGGCAGTTCGATATCGCCCAACAAAAACAGATCCAGAACTTTGAGATAATTTGTCTCTCGGAGACTTGGGCCTTGAAAGATGAAGACACAACCTCAGTGCCGAAGTACCTTGAAGAGTATATTTGTTTGAAAAAGTCCAGGGCAGAAGCTCTGGTGGTATAGCTTTGTTCATAAAGAACAGCCTGACATTCTCCCAACTGGACAAATATAACTGGTGGATCGCCATTAGAGTAACAACCTTCTGATTCTTCTCTACGCATACTTCAATCCGTCCCATGACAGGAATTTTCTTATTTTTAAGGGGTTGAAAATATTTTTTCGAAAATCTGTTTCGTGATTTATGTTGGTGAAACATACAGGTACAACCTATCATTCGAATTTCCCCGGTAACTTTAAAGGTTTACAAGATACAGCGGTTTTATTAGATAGTATCCCAAATAAGCTGTGAGCCAGCTGTGTTTGACTATTCCTTGAATTCTTAATATATATTTAATAATAAAGTAATATTAAGTTAAATTTATAAGCGTGCTGATTTTAAATCAGAATTTTGGTTTCTTTGTTGACTTGTTTGACTATCGCCTTAAATTTATTCCCGCTTTGAACACACACCAACTTTTAAATTTTATTACTCTTTTAAAGACTTCTCTTTTGCAAGTCGCGTATCAGCAGAGACAATAAATTACGACCTGAAAGATTTTATCGCAGTAAAAATTAATCTTATGCTGCGAAAGTGTATAGTTTATTCTCATAATAAAAGCAAAATACTTGCTTAAACCTTTTAATAAAAGTGCACTTAAATAAATTGTAACTACACACTCGGCACCGACTACGTTTACCTCTTCTGGGTTTCTATCGAAACTTATACCCGACTACCGGTGGGACGAAAGATAACTTTATTCATTAGCAAAAACACAAAACAAAAAGTATGAAACAAACAAGAGAAAAAAAATTGGAAAGTGTAGAAAATTTACGGGAAAGAAATTGTCGGTACGTTTTTGTAAAATTTCCCAGAGGGGTTGTAACAAAACCCTTTTCCACCTTCCTATTGTAAAAGGTACATCAGGAGCTCTCTACACCCTCTAGGATTTCACTATACACAAACACGTACAAAGACCATTTTAGTTTTGGAGCTCACGATTTCCCTCCTTCTCCACCTAACAATTGCTTATTCTCTTTTCTATCATCCCATAATCTTTCCTTAAGTTCAAATAAATTTTACCATTAGTACCTCGTGGCACTGATAACACGCAGATCCGTGCAGACTGATCCCGAAATAGACAATAAATATAAACAAAATTATCGAGCGGTCAGCAATCTTTTTAAAATAACGGACCATTAAATTCGCGATTTATAACTTTTTTTATGCGGATTATCAACAACTGACTATTATATAAATGCAAAAACCAGGTTTTGTTTTACGCTTTCATCAAAAAATTAATAATATAATCTAATTTTCATATATTTTATAAAACTAACTCAGTTTTTGATTGAAAAGTTCAATTCATAAATAGTTCACATTTTTATGTGACATAGACATTTATTTACTCTGTGGCGTTCGCCATATTCCTAATTCCGGAATGGGTACAGTGAAATGAAGCAGCCAAAAACCGAAGCCAAATTCATTCACTCCCCGAAGCTCCGCACCTTCAGGATCCTTGCATTTTCCTTTTCAATTCTAAATTATAGTTATAATAACATTTTATATATCAATATACGTTCGGAATTAGTGTTGTCCATCATTCGTTCATCTACAACGACACAACCTGGTTCCGACAACTCAATAACGTCTGCTAGATAAACTTTCGAGAAGCCTTACTCCATCCTGTTTATTCAGATAAACCTCGGTTTTGTTTTCGAGCGTTTTTAATCTAAAAATTTTTAAAAACAGGAACGCACACCCACATAGTCAACAGGGAAATAGTTTCTTACGGTCAATTTAACCCATTAACGCCCTGCGTCCTCAAATGAGGACACTAACTTTAGGAATTTTTAAAGCTTTTCAGGTTCTTTTTTTGCAGGGATATTTTTAAAACATCAACAGCCATCTTTTCTTATTGTAGGTACTACAATTTTTTCACTTCCTTCATAATCAGGAGTTGTGGAATAGTTCTTGATAGAGCAGCATGATTTTCCTAAAATGCATCGCTCCATAAAAAATTATTTCTCTCACATCCTGTTGGAGATATCAAAAATCAGCAGACACTCAAGATGTTGTAGAACAAACCCATAAAACTCATCACTTAAATTTCAACAAATGAGCTACAGTCAAATTTTGGTGTCATTAGATCCCGGTGTCCTCAAATGAGGACAGCCATTTTCCGGAAAACCGTGCAAAAATTTTGAAAAAAAAATTTACAGAAATGTCATTTTTTACGCCAGACTTCCAAATGATTTCAAAAAATTTCCGAAATTTCTATAGCTGGGCGTTAATGGGTTAAAATTACGATAACGTTTATAATCCCCATACACCACAACCCTATAACTATTTATATGAATTTATATTATTATTATGAATTGGTCAAATAAAACCCAAAAACCAAATCATATCTACCCCTCAGATGGGTTGTAAAACTCTTTAAGGAATAACTCAGAAGAAACCCAAAAAGTCAGGAAAACATTCTCAAATACGCATCTTCATCAAAAAACCTTGAAATTTAGAAAAATTCGATAAAACAGTTGAAAACCTTGATTGATCAATAACAATAAAAGTTATTAACTCACAGATTTTTCGTCCTCATCGACCAGTAAGGTAGTAAATAATTATTAGTCAAAGCAAAATCCAAACTGCTTACCTGAAAGCAAAAAATAAATTTTCGATTAGTCAAATGATACAAACAACTAAAATAACTCCAACCTTAAAAGCCACACAAAATCTATTTTATATATAACAGCGGAACCTCTCATAACGAGCAATGCTTCGCATAACAAGCAATTGAAGCAACATTTACGTAAATTTGACAGCTACAGAAAAACTCCGAATCGGGGCAGATTCAAAGTTAAATCTTTCTGTATCTGTCTTATTTTCTTCAGTACCACCCAAAATTCTTTCATTTTCACATTCTTAAGCTTCTTAGCTACTCCTTTTCTTTTGCCAAACACTAAAAATAAATTCTTGTAGTGCTTTTTCGGCCTGGAACCCATTACTCATTGTTTTGTATAGACGAAATTGTTTCGCATTACGAGTAAAACTCCGGAACGAATTAAACTCGTTATGAGAAGTTCCACTGTATTCATTTTTGTAGAGTTGCTTTCAGCACTTTATCACCATCACTAGTGCTGAAACCACACAACAAATCATTTAGACCTTAAACCGAAATGCAAATAATTTAATTAAAATATGACCATATTTCTTAATTTAAAAGTAGAAGAAGCATCTTCAATATAAAAATATTATGTTAATACGAAAATAAATATCTATCCAAATCACTAATAAAACTTTGACGAATTCACAAGTTGTCCTTGTCGTGAGCCTTATACTCCGTTAATATGTTTATCTTTCCTTCAGTCAAGCTCGGGAATAATAGTCAAAACAGGAAATAGTTGTTTTGAATGAGCGTCTTGTTATGACGGAAACCCATCAAAAAATCAGAACCGAGAAAATATTAACCCATTACAACCCAACAAATATTTTTATATCAAAATGTTTAATCAGCAAAAGAATTCCATACATAAGTACGTCATCACCCCAAAAAAGATTTTTGAAATCCCAAAAAGCACGTGGTATACTTAAAAGGACAAAAAATAATTTTCTTTTATTATAATATAAACCAGGGATGGCGAACCTGTGACACGTTCGAAAATTTTGATGCCATGCAAGAAAATTTCTTTTTTGATAGAAATTAATTGAAAATTATTAATCTACACTTAATTTATAATTTATGATATAAATTGAATATCTATCTTGGTATGTCAACTAGAACCGTCAAATTATATTAAAATATTATTATTAATGAATTACCTGTATTATTATTAGGCAATTATTATTAAAATATTACATAGATTCTCTGGAAGTATATAGATGCCTAATTAGATAAAATTATTTAAAAAGAATTGCTTCTATATTATTTGTTTATTTAATTATACTTAGGTATAATTTTCACTACATTAATATTTTGAATAAAATTTTATAGTCGCACGTCACCTATTTAAAAAGAATTTTCATGACTTTATGGCACGGACATCCCAAAAGGTTCGCCATCTCTGATATAAACACATAACTGAGAGAGACTCTTATGTATGCACGTATATGCTTGTGTATGAATTATACACGTACCTCCCCAAGATCTCATGAAGAGAAGAATAGGCTTCTACGGACATCTAAGTAGAATAAATTCCGAAAGACTAATCAACAGGATTTTCGAGTACTTCCTTAAGAAAAGATAAAACCATCGTGGTTCCTAGAAACCGGAATCTCAAGAAGACCTCCAACAGCGGGACAAATTGAGAGCAAAAATAGAACCTCAAAGATTCCTTCCCAGAGCTAGACTAAAGACAGAGAAAGCCTGGTCGGAGGAAAGGAAGAAAGAGGACAGCACAAGAATGAAGGAGTATTGGCGGAAACGGAAAGAAGACAACGTGGTCCAAATAAGTAGCCGGAACGAAAAAAAAAGTTTATGTATGTAAAAATGACCCTGTTTATGTGTGTCACCTGGAACCTCCAATTTATACCAAATTTTGCACACACACACAATACCAACAGGAGAACAAATCCTGTAAGATTATCCGCTATAAGTAAATAAAATTAAATTAGACACAATTAAGTTTACTTAAAATTTAAAATGTAACAAAAAACTTGTTACGTTAAAACAAAATTCTTATCTGAAAAAATTATGATTTTCATCCATTTTCACTACGCCTGAAACTTATTAAAAAGCGGATTAAAAAAGGTTTTTCCCTTTTTTTGGATTATCCCTTCTGCAGTGAGAGAAAAAGTTTAAATATAAAAAGAGAAAGATAAATATGCCTCCAAAGCCCTAAGGTGTCTTTATAAGTAATGAAAAATAGAACCTAATTTAAAAATAATTTTTATTTTAATGAGCGGATGAGTGATTATTGAAAAACATCCTTAATCGTGGTTAAATATGTCAATTTCCTCAAAGATCTGCGGAAATTACTTTCTCCTCCTCCCCCCTACCCCACAACTCAATATTTTTCAAAAAGTTTTTAATAAAAACACTACCGCTCCTGAATGAAAACTCAACTTATACTTTTGGTATAAAACTAAAAATTTTACTCGATAAATGATAAGGGCCCTTTAAAAAAGTCCCCGAGGTTTTCCTTCCTTAAAAGTTTCGGGTTTCCGACTCCATTTTCGTTCGGAGTTTGATAATGTCTTGAGAAATTTAAGTGTTCAGTGAAATGAGCTGAAGGGGTTTTCCGCACAAAACTCCAAAATGAACCATTTTACCTAACTGTTATCATGTTTAGATTATAACTCTAACAAAATCCCTCTTTTCAAACTTTTATTACATTTTATCTCTTCAAGGATAAAAATCAGTGAAATGCGAGATTCTCTATCTCCATCCCGATGACCTCATCCTTTGACTCTTGCCACCGACAAACTTGAGGATATGATACTTTCCTTGACCCTTATACGATACGTCTAAACACACAATTACAGGCATGAACGAAACTATGAACAAGGTTGCCAACCTCTAGAGAGAAACAAAAACCACGTTTTCGACAAATCAAAAGAATCTACGATGTTTCCAATGATGTAACTAACAATTCTGATGGAAGCGAATTTTTTCACGAAAACCGGTTTCCAAATGTTTCAGTTCTGACGTCATACGTATCCGAAATTTCCTCCATGTATCAAAGTGTTATATTCAATAAAAGAAAATCACCATAAATCATTCCTTGCAACCGATGAATTTGAAAATAAGTAGAATTTATTAAATTTCAGTTCAGTTCTAAAGAATCGTAACATATGTAACATATGCAAGCAGTAGACGTTTTCAAATATTTGCTTAAAAAGAAAAGAAAAATTTTCGCACTCAATTCAACCTTTCTTTAAGAAACTATGACGTAATAAGCGTCAAACGACTACGACGACGACGACAGCGAGGACGACATAAACGCTAATTAAAACACCGGATCCGTTGTCAATGACACCGATTACTGCCGTTCTTGAGGTTTCTCGATTACACATAAAAATCAAAGTTCACACCATTTTCTTCACTTTAAAGACCTCAAACTATTTTTATTAATAATTCAATATCAATAAACTTTACTCAAACTTTCTTTCAAACACGAAGTTCTATTTTTCCGCTCCCCCAATTTCAAATTCAAAGCTTTTCTACTCGAGGATTCGTAATATACGTTTCCAAACTTGTACTCTCCAAACTCGAATTAGAATCAGACAATTAAATTTTTAATGAGTTTTTGATGATTCCATGGTATTTAAAATCCACTAAAGGACCAATATAAATAACTTTAAAGACCTTCTCAAGGTCAGGACTCCACTTATAATAACCTGTAACAGATTTCTTTTTACGTTAAGGGTCATTTTATTATTCGAAACGTCTTTTTGAACAACGGCCACTAATTGCAAACTGTGTCACAATACAATTATTGGACCCAGTGAAAGTGAAAGCTGAGACTCCCATCAATCAGAAGAGTTTTGAACACGACAACAAAATAGGCATCAAATAATTTATGAGTAATGTGATTAAAGTGAATTTGAAATTTTCTAAGAGAATACTATAAAAGAAATTACTCCTTGCTAATAGAATACTGTCAAGCGAAATCTTTTCTTTATGTAAAAGCAAAATGGTCGCTGAATTAAGACGCCCTCGATGTTAGACGCCCAGTATTAGGTAACGAATGAATAATAATTGAAACGTTACATCAGGGGTGGGTAAACAATTCCGATTTGATATGTATGGCAAAAAGTATATATTAAAGTAAACTAAAACAAAGATTACCTACAATCTTATATTCACTCGTATATTATCATGTGGCGTTCTCCACATTCCTGATTCCGGAATGGGTACAGTGAAATGAAGCAGCCGACAACCGAAGCCAAATTCATTCAGTTCCGGAGCTCCGCACCTTCAGGATCCTTGCATTTTCCTTTTCAATTCTAAATTATAGTTATAATAACATTTTATATATCAATATACATATACGTTCGGGATTAGTGTTGTCCATCATTAGTTCAACTACAACGACACAAGTCAAAGTAGTAACCTTTGAGATTAGATTTTATAAACATGAAAGATTCTACTAGAAGCAGACTGGCAGATCAGAAAATTTAGCACCACCATATCGAATTAGCATGAAAACAGTTTCCCTGAGTGTAGCTGCAGTTTCATCATGAAAATTCATTTAAAAAACGTTTTGGTCCTTTCTCAAAAATCTATCAACCCCAAACTACCGTATAAACCCTAACACTATATTGTTGACCCTGTGTTCGTTTCATAAGAAATGCACACTTTTAGCAACAATCCAGGATAAATTAAATCTTTCGCCAATTTTTCTGTATAAAACATCATTTTCAAAAAAAGTCCAAAAGTTTTGAAAAACTCCAATTTTTCCCATCAGCTTCCAGTCCCACACCAAAACACACCGTCACAAGTTTCCGGGAAGCACGACACATGCTACATACTCTCTGACACGTGGAATCATCCTCTCGACTCTTTCCCCGCTTTCAATGCAACCGTGCTGAATTTATTACTGTTTTGGCAACACAACAAGAACGAAATGATTTAGCGACAAAAACAAACAGCTGACTGAGTAAACAATTCCCACAAACAAAACGCGCACTGTACCTAATCAACCGAAATCCCTCTCTCTCGCCCACCACCCCCGCTGCTGCTGCTGCCGCCCCCATCCGTGGCAACAACTTGTACAAGTCAGATAAATTACAAATTAAAAATTTCGTTTAACGGTAAAAGCGGATCCCCGAAAATTCTTCTCTCGTTTTGAGGAAATTTCATTCTCTGAATAAAATCATTCTTTGTTTCTAAGAAACGTTTTCATTCCGGCAACGAACTCTCCGAGTAAAACTTGAGGAATTCCACAGCGGAATCGTAAATTTACTTCCCTCGGAGTTAACTTTCGACTACATCCAATTTAATAACGAAAATTATTAACTCACTTTCTGAGGTAGATTACTCTACTTGGAAAATCCAACAGCATTCACTCAAAGCAATTTATTTCTCTCGGTAAAACCGATTCCAAAATTTCGTGTGCCTAAAACCTTCATAACATTAATCCAAAAATTAATAATTCCCATTACATAAATCTAATCATTCCTTTACTCTTACGTTAACTGTGCCAATTATTTTTCCTTCTTTCTTCGGAATTCGAAAACTATTATTTTTTATTAAATTTTCAGCTTTCCCATCCAATTACGAATGAAGAAACAATTTAATTTATTTCCCAATTAATTTAGTATTTTATCAAAATTTTCTCCGCACTCGGGTTTTACCAGCCTTATTTAACGTTACGCTGTCTCTCTTTCATCACTAATTCGATTATCGAAATCTAAGAGTAGCTACAACCTACTTCGTAGTACTAACTCAGCAAAATGTCGTCTTACATTTACCTCATACGATGAGTATAAGAATACGTGACAATGCATCACCATTACACGACTAAATATATCATCATACAAAAAAATATTCTCTGTTGAAATTTATGTCGTCTTGTTCCATGAAACATAAGATGATACTCACTATAACAACTGTTTCTCCAAGGCTGTAGTTTCAAATTAACCTAAAATTTATTTTTTCTTTAAACTACACGTCACTTCAACCTAATACCACTGCAATGAAGCTTGTTTAAGAAACTCCCAAATCTCCAAATTTCCAAAAAATCTAGAAAACTAAAAATTCTCACGTTTATAATTTTTAATACATAAAATCGAATCAAATTTAAAATTTGTGCGAATCACTGACAGCTTTTGAGTAGTTTTTGAAGTTAATACCGTCTCTACTCTTTAAATGTAACCTTTTTAAGGCGAAAAACAGTTTACTAATTAAGAAGATTAGATTTAATTAGGAAAATTAGTTTAGTTTGAATTACTTTTAGTTGGCTGAATATTTGTGGTTTTGAACCATCGCACAAAACGAGATCTGATTCTTTACTCTTGAGAATATACTGTGAAGTCCATTTTTTTTTTAAATCTAAGACTGTTCATATTCTGTTCCATTTTTCTAGTATGTGATGAATGAGCTCCCAATTCAAATTTTCTGTAGCATTTTACGCAAATTTCAGCAACCCTTTTTTACGCGAATTAAATTTTGGGACCCAAAACAACAACAACACAACCTTCTCAACATAGAGTATAGTCCTTTTAGCCCGAATTTTTGTGGTAGTCATTAATCGTGCAAAACGAGACCTAATCTCATGTTGACTAATTAGCTTCATTTTCTGGAAATCTTATAAAACAAAAAACGAACCTTCGAATAAGAGCGACAAAAATTCGGATTCCTTTTTATTAACCAATAAATTTAAATTTTGAGGGACGTAGGGAAAGATATTCATTGTGTTTCTGGCATGGAAGCAAAAACAGAAGGAAAACAGATTTCACAGGAAGGAGAATAAATCAAAAGAAATTTGAATAACAAATTTTTCGAAAGAACGCAACTTTTCAGTCTTCCAATAGCGGAAAAATGTATCGCTTCGAGATCAGAATAAAAATGAAATCATTCCAGGATTTCATTAAAAAAATTTCTTTTATTTTATACAAAAACAAAATTATATTATGAAACACCAAAAAAGGGGAGAGAAAGAGGAAGTCAGCCAACTAAAAAGGAACCGCACAAAACATTTCAAAAACTCATTTCGCTGGACAAAAATCTTCATTTAGTTAAATGCAAGCAAACAGAGGGATGACATGTCCTTTATAAAACCCGCCGAAAAGTTTTTCAGATGACAAAAGAAAAATTTTTTTTGTCGAGAGTAACAGTTTGATTAAAAGCTTCTTCATTTAAATTTTATTTAGATGATATGTTAAACTCTTTTTACAAACAATTTTCAACCATCCTTTACTATCCTCCTAAATGGAAACCTTTTTGTTCTATCTATTTAAACACTTTTCACTACATTTTAAGATTTATTCCAAGGGATAACGCGAACAATAGCATACATCATGGAAGGCGTTGGCAAACCTTAGAATCTGTTTCCGGTCAGTGATGCTTTTATTTAACCAACCACTTTCCCCCATGGTTGAGGGGATAAATTTAACCAAAACCCCAAAATTATGTCTCAAACTTTACAAACATAGTTGAATGTATGATATAAACCTTCTCTCGCTATTGAAAGGGAATATCGTTCTTGGAAGTGTGCACTATTAATGAAATGAGTTATTACCAAAAACAATAAGAAACCCTTCATAAAAAGCTGCAGCCGCTTTTGAAATAGAAACTCGTTCGAATGTGACCTATTTCTGTCAATGACCCAATATCCCCTCATGCTCATCTTGTGACGTCACAACAGTCGAGTTTCCCTTAGTTACTAATCAACCTCAAATATTATTTTTATTACTTATTTATGTATTTTCGAAACGCTCGTTGTCATGTTTACGTTTTAAAGCTTTTCTAAATTTATTACACTTCGACTACAACCCATAAATGGGTCACATGAAAACCATCAAATAGGTCACTCGGCGACCGGAGGTCATAGGTGCCCCATGCCTACGTTATAGGTTTCTCCAACTATTCAATCATTCAGCAAATCGATTAACCCATTTCCTCCTTGCTTGAATGCGTCAGCAATCACCACTCAGCGATGGTGCGTATTCTTAAATAGACCAAGAAATTAGGTTTCCCAAAGAAAGAAGGAAAACAAGTCGAATCCGCAGCAATTATCTCAGCTTTTACGGAATTCAATTTCATTTCGACAAATCTCTTAATTTGAATTCCTTAAATTAAATCCTTTAAAATTAAAAAGAAAAAAATTGAAAATTTAAATTTATTTAAATTCCCTCATTCCTTAAATTGTTTTAGCCTTTAGAGAGAAAACCTTAATATCCTAAAATATGGAAACTCTCTGCATAAACAAATGAATTCGGTGAAAATCAACTTGTTCTAATTCCTCCTCCTCCTCATCTTTTTCCTTTCTTTCCTCTGAAACCTTATTTTTGCCAATACTTGCACAGGACGACAGAAAAACGAAAAACTACAAAACGAAATTCAAAAACTTTGATAAGGAACACGAATTTAGGTTATTTTAATAAACAGAAAGCTCCTCCCCGATGTCGGAAGACTTAACAATGGAAAATGACAATAGGTAACAAGTTATTTCCTCGTTCGTTAAATACTTCTCTCCCTCTCTCACTCCATCTCTCTTTTTCTTTTTCTCTTCCTCTTTCTCTTCTCATCCTCTCTCATCCCTTCGCCAACTGACTTGCTTCCCTATCCTTTCGTTCCTTTTGTTCGCAACAGCTACATCCGATCCTTCAAATATCTCAACTATTCCCAATCGCAATCTTTAAAATTCAGAACTTTTGCCCTTAGTAAAACTTATACAGTATTCATTTATTGTTATTAAATATATATTCATTATATATATTGTTATTATATATATACTCATACATATGTGAGTTTGTTCCCAAAAAGCAGGTCAATTCAATTCGGGTAAACTTTCCACAAACCTTAACTAGAATTACTGTAGAAATACTGTCCGCCTGTTTTGCTGTCTAAAACTGAACTGTCTCTAATCGATAATTATATGCTTATTAACCTTACAAAGTACACATCCTTGGTTAATTTCCTCTTGTTTCCGTCTTATCCGCTTCGTGAATAACGAACACTTTCAGAGAACTAATTTTATAAGCAATCCACCCTCCCATTAATAACACGTTTCATAAATAACGCACACTTGGCTGGAGAATTTAATCCACAACCAATACACTCACTTTATTACCCATCAAAACTTTTTACAGGAATCCGATTAAATAGAACAGTGACGAAGAAAATCGAGCTACTCATCACAACAAAAAACCCAAAGCCTAAAAAATATAAATATATAAAACCTCTCATCCGCATTTCTCGCATTCCTTTCTAGTTTATATTGTTTTCAAGTTTATACCGTGAAAGGCCGCCATCTTTAAAAAACAAATTAGCAACTCGTAATTCATTTCTGAGTAATGAAATCCCACTGGAAAACAAATAGAGATTCTCCTTTTAAACTTTGGACCGTATCTGACGGAAACGCAATCAAATCTAACGGATACCGGATGTCTCTATCGCTGAAATTATATTCTGAGAAACAATTAAATAGGAAAGGGCTTTGATACCTGTGTTCTCTGAACAATGCTCTCCAAAATGAAATTTATTCATCCCGAAACAACTCGACTATAATCTCATTTGTTGGATTAAGACGATCAAAAGCTACCGAAAGAATGAGCTTTTGAGGTTAAAATCTTAAAAATTAACTTTTGACAATTGTTGGAAGGAGTAAGTTGAAGGTGGCGAATGGAGAAGAATAACGTTTCATGGTGATAAAGTTTTCTCTTTATTATTTGATAATTAAATTTATGTTTTCTCTAATTAATTAAATTTATCTTTGTCCCTTCCCCGCCCTCCCAGCATCGGATTGGGTTTTAAAAACATTTTTCAGATGTGATACAGTTGACAAGAGAGTAACAAGAGTGAACCGAATTTATTACTCTTGAATATTTTCATGAAGAGAGCTTGTTTAAATAATGCACTCTTATCAAGTAATTTAATCTGTGAATGCGTTGATACCTGACAATAAAGATGGACGAAAGACTGTTTTGAAAACCAACCAATACACTGCCTTCTAACGAGAACGACTATTTACTTTTTTCTCTGAATTTGTTGTTCGGTGGGTTTACTCACCGGCCTAAAACACTTCCAGAATCCTCTTTCCCAACGACACGCCCAACTCGCTCGAATCGGGTTTTTCGGACTTTCACCCTACCATCCAGGTATTAATATTACACATAACGTTAAAAGGAAACACTTTGGAATGATTTAACGTCAGGTATATATGTCAGTTCGTCTAAAAGTCTGCAAATATCTATCATGGCAATGACTTGAAATTTCCCCACTGATTTGCCTAGAGCACCGGTCGGCAACCGTTGGTCTTCGTATCACCGTTGATCCGTGACGTCATTTATTTAACAATTTAAGATATTAATACAGTTTAATTATCTATACATATACACAGTATAATATGTTCGTGAGAAAAGAAATAATTCGATTTATCCATCTGTTGTATACTGCTACGACCCCACATTTCAGATTGATTCTTGTCACTGCTCTAATTATTTAGTAAGTAAAGCACACGTTCACCAATAATTCATTTCATAAATAATGCACACTTCTACTTCTTACAGGGTGAAATTTTACTGCAAGGTTAAAACGTCGGAATCTTTAAAATTGCTTTAAATCAGGGCTTCTTAAACATTTTTCATTCACGACCCCAATGCGAATTTCCTGGCAACCCCATATAAATATAAAAGAAAGGTAAATAAATATTTTTTGGTGATTTATTAATTAGGTAACAATATACATATACATATGAAAATTTATAGTTACAGAATTCGTTTAGAAACATACAAAAATCTAAAATTAAAAACGACCCAAAAAGTTGTCAAATTGTATTTATTAGTGTAACACAAATTACATGGCCTATTTTTCATCAAAATTGCACTTTTGAATGCATCTGTTGAATGACCTTTAATATTTAACGCCTTATAAGCGATTGTGGGGAATTCAGTTCTAGTTCCGATCCATAATTCAGTCAAAAGCTTTTTTGGAAAGTTTAGTTTTAAGTTTGAGTCACTCGAAAGCTTTTTGTAAGCTTTGTTTGTGTGTGTAAGTGTGACTCCGCACAAATACGCATCTAAATGGTACAAAATCGTGTATTCAAATATTTGACATTAAAATCTCTCGCGACCCCAGAATGCTTGCTACACGATCCCATTTGGAGTCGCGACCCATAGTTTAAGAAGCCCTGCTTTAAATCCATCTTAAACCCTGCTACTTCAAAACGTTAAAATTTTATTATTATCACTTACAATATCAACTAAATATTGGAAAATAATAACTGATTTCAATAAATAAGTTCAAATAGGTTTATTAATTAAAATAAACAACAAAAGAAAAATTGAAACACGAATTGATTACTCAACCTCACATTTCTATGTTAAACGCTGTTAGCTAAACTTTTCATGTTTCTGTAAAATCCATAAAAACCGCATAAGCAATGAATTATGTTAGAATGCCAAGGACAAGAAACAAGGAATTCGTTGCAGATTAACTCCACGCAATAATACATCTAAATTCAAATACGGTAAATATGATTAATAGCCGAAACGAATTTAAATTCAATAAACATTTTAAAAATCACGACGTATCATTTGCTGCTCATCTCTTTTTTTTTATTCCCTAAACACAAGAGTGTTAGACAAGAACCTACGGTATTTCCAACTACCTGTAATCATTCCCTTGTTGAGGTATGACTCATTTAAGAAACAAAAAACCCTAAACGATTCGATTGAACGATCAAAATCGAGAGTTTCTTATTTAATAAACTCAAAGATGCTAAGTTTGTGAGTATAAAAAAAAAATGACGAAAATCACACTCATGCTTATCATTCCAGAACTGATTCTTCCCAAACAAAAGAGAAACACTGCCTAAAGATATGTGAAAAAGATATAAAGGCATGAAGAGAATAATTCGAAAATGTTTAAAGCCAATCGCGTAGCCTTAGGTATGTTACAAATTGGCTCCTTCCTTTGTTCATTTCTGTTTTGATAAGGTGGAATCTTTTGACATCTTGAAGGAATTTTTTAAAAAATGTGAAATACAAAAAGCACACGACTAAAAAGAGGAGAAAAAGTTGTTTCAGACGTTAAAAATTCACAACAGCCCCAAGCGACGAGTATAAAGACACAGAAAAAATGTCGTTGCTATTTCGTGAAACACCTAAAAAAGGAATTTTCCAACTTAAGAATTTGATATAACTCCAAAGAATTAAGAAAATTATTTTAATAATCGGTGAAGTTGTGATATAACGTTGAAACTAGGATCCGAAAATGGAAATAAAAAACTTTCGATCTTAATAGTGAAAGCATGAAGAAGATTCAGGGGAAAGCTACTCCAGGTAGTAACCAAAACTCCCACAAAACAAGTTCACCGTAAGTAGGTCTGAATAACATGCATTATCATGCACCAAGATCCGAATCCCAAAAACCATTCATCTTCATCAAAAAGGAAAGGAGAGAAAAGATCCGATACCAAAGGGAAGATGAGAGACGAATAGTCCTTAGGTGGCCAAACCAAAACAAACAAGACGTTGGTATTCATCACAATCTACTCCCTCTCATTCAGGAACCACCAAACTGGGACTGACGAACAACTGTTATAATAACAAAAATGTTCAACCCCACCCTACCCGCCCAAAAATAAAGACTATACCATATTATAAATCATATAACTTTTTTGTTTATATTCCCTGACATGAATAAACTTGCTTGCTACTTTTTTTACGCCATGGAGGTCGCAGATTCCCCGGAGCCAAAAAGCAGCGAGAAACCCGAAGAATGAAAGGTCCCTAGAGTCATACTAATTTTTTTTTTAAATTAAAACTTACTTTAGCTCAAAAAATAAAAATTAAACAGTGAGTCCTTTGAACTCGTTTCTCTCAGTACGATACGAACTTCACGTTATGAGAGGAAGTACGGCTCTCCAAGAACAAGAATTATACCTCGAGGCAAATTTTTGAGAGAACAGTTTTAAAGGCGTTCAAAACCCGAAGAGACTCCTTTCCTACCGGTGAAAGTAAAATCAAAGGTCAAGAGGTCATCCAATGCCAACCACAACAAACATGTTGACGATGTTTTTCGACACTTCTTCCTTTAAAAGCCGATACGTTCCCATTCACTAACTGCTTTTAATTTCGGTAATCAAAATCGTTGTTACTAAAATCTGTTCCGAATCAAATACCCGCCTCCGAGGTGAAAAAGATTACGCGACGTTCGACCACAACTGCTTATTAACACTATTATACATGATGTCCGGCTTTAAGCGAGCCAACTTGACTCAGATAAATTTATTCTACTTTATTTTCGGGATTCCCTAGAAAAATTAGAATGAACTGTAGGATAAAGACCGATGATGACTGTAAACCAATTTTTAATGAGTCTGTTTGACTCACACAACAAAATCCCTATTAAGAATCAATTTAAGATTTGTGTCAACAAATCAACAAAGGCTATTATTTAAGACATCACAATCGACCTAATCTATTTATGAGTCAAATTGTCTCAACCCTTAAATCTATTGTAATATTAAGCGAATCCTTCGTGACAAGTTCTTTCACCCTTTTTACATTTACAAACAAATTGACATGTTTGAATCGGGTAACGAAATACGCGGTTCAATTAATATGCATCGTCTCGTCGCCATTTTTTATGTGTGTGTTTGATAAAACATATTTTATTCTCAAATAACAGCGAATTCGATGTTAGAATATGGGAAGGAAAAATAAAATTAAGCTAGACATTCTGATCTGATTTATCGCCTTCCTAAAAGTTTCCAGCTGGATAAAAAGAATTGACAGAATTTACATATTAGGGCTGATTATTTCCAATAAATTTCCTTTTTTCATTTCAGAAACTGGAGAAAAAGAATTTAGAATTTCAAGAAGAGATACATTTTCCAATATTTATATAAATTCTCAGTTAGTTTTCTTGATCAATTCAAAACTTTTTAATTATTTCTTTTTAACTCCTTATTGTCATCATCATCTTTATTTACTTCGAATCTTCTTATTGTTTCCAGTCAGCTCATTACTTAACTTATTTTAATTTTTATTCATTCATTATCTCCTTACTTCCTTAATCCGCTTCTGAATCCAAACCACTCGTTTGTCCTTTCCATCTCTACCACCCCAGAACTACAAACTATTGTTAGATTGTACATGAAAATTACTACAAAACGGGTGGTGTGAAACTTGTGGTTCGTGAGCCATATGTGGCCCCGAGGTGATTCTTTGTGGCCCGCGATGTTCTCAAATAAAACGAAAGCAGGACAATATGTCACGAAGAAGTTAGCCGTTAAAGGAAATCGAGGCGAATATAATATATAATTACGTAATGCGACTTTAATTATCGCATTGATATTCCTTTAACACGATGATAGGTCACAACGAGATAACTCGTAACTGTTATTCTCATCCCGGACTATAATGTTTTTCATTTTTCAATTAAAACTGGCAAATATGATGTTAAGAGTTTCATTCGACGGTTAAGTGAGACAAACATCTTTTTCTGATTTCCCGTTATAAAATTATATAATGGACTATGTGAAATTTTTGCGACTCTAAACATTAGCTCACTTCCGACTCTATTAGAAAATGACGAGATACTGCGTTTTCGATCATTTTAATTTTTAATTTTATTTCAATGAACTCGTCTTGAAATAAGTATAGACGACCATTATGTCAACCACGTAAAAATTTAATTAAAATACGGAAGTTAAAACTAACCGGCAATAACTAAAAACCACAAACGAGAAATCTGACTACGCCATCATTTTAAACGATTTTCACATATGGCTAACTGAATCGAAACGAAACATCCTCAGTACGAATAAAAATCACAAAATACTAACCCGACTAAATGTTAACATGCGCCTAAATATAAATATTAACAAAACAAAGAATTCTCCTCACGAAATGATTGAGTTATGGTTCAGTTCATACATGAGAGTCCGATACCTTTGCACAGTTCCACCGGCCAATAAACAAGATGAAACGCATTCCTTCGGAGGTAAGTCAAGTTTTAAGTCAATGACCTGCCAAGTACCCCAGTACCCCAGACGAGAGGGCGCAAAAAAAGTAGTTTCAATTAAGTCATCACCATCCGAAATAGGATAATAAAAATTTAATTTACGGCCCACGTCCTTTTAAATCCACATTTTATTTTTAAATATCCCCGAAAATTTCGTCCCAGCCTCATTCTTTACAGATGACGTCCAACTGACCTGACCTTTAATAACTCGCATACTCTTGTTTAAATAAAAAGCCACAAAAAATCGATATACGTTTAGACGTTTACCGTTTATATTTGATAGTAATTATACACCCATACCTCGCTTTACGGCCTATATACGTTCCACTTGGCCGTAAAGCGAAAAGCCGTATTACGAATCAATTATCCTAATACAAATTCATATAATGAAGATGAAGAAATGGTAACCTGCAGATCACTGTCGTCTTCATTTTTCGCTGGTAAGGATGAGCCTGGCTTTAAAAAATTGTCCAACGTTATTTGTCTTGCCTTCTTGTCTATTTCGTTCTTCAGTGGTTTCTAACAGCTAATGGCTGAGTTACTTCCTTCAGGAACTTTAGCGGTACGTTCGACATCAGGATCGTTTTCAAGGAAAATGTTTATTCCTTGTTCGAAATGGGAAAAATCTTTCGACAAATTTTTTGATGTGAGCTGTTTGTATACATTAGGCTCTATCTCCTCATCAAAAGCCAGTTACGCTTGCACCTGAATGAGTTCCTCATATGAAAGAGGTTCCCATGACGTTCGTTCAAGCCTTCAAAACCGAGATCACGTTCTGGATCCAAGATATTTTGCCCAATTTCAGGAAGGCAATTAACTTCTATACCAGTACTTTTGACACATTTTGGCCGTTATAGCGAAACATTTAAGGCCGTAAATCGAAAACGCGCCATAATTGAAGAAGGCCGTTATAGCGAAATGCCGTATAAAGATCGGCCGTATAGCGAGGTATGAGTGTACTTAAAACTCTAAAAGGAAAGGTTATTCTGACCGTTGGGTGGTCTTCGAGAGTACGAACAACTGATTTCTCATTGGGAGTTGTGTAATTGTGTGTACAGAACACAAGTTTCGAAAAGATTCCAGAGATATTTAATTATTTTCATACACAGCTAAGTGGTTCTTCAATCACAAAATCAATAACGGAAAGTATGAGTTATTTATTGCATAACTTAGGCTCTTCATACGTCATGAAAGCTCCGGTCGACTATACATTTCTATCAGTGGCGTGCGGTCCACAGAATCTGTGTAGGTGTTATTTCAAGATTTAATTAGTGATTTAACATTCAATTCTCACTTTTATTTACGTTTCCTGTCAAAATTTTATTTATAGTTTAATGATCCTTCGAAATAAATTCATAAAATTCTCATACGGTTTTACGGATGTCACCGCACGCCATTGACATCTACTTCACTTTCCAAAAATCTATCCTCACAAAAAATAAAAGACGAACACAGTAAATAATCGTCTGCTTCGAAAGTCAGGATCTAAAAATTACCTAACAGAAATCGTGACAACCAAGTTCCTTTAATTTTCTATTATTAAGGACAATACGACGTATTTAGCCATTAAAACTAAAACACAGCCATCTTGTTCCAGTTAAAGTATACAACGAGAAAGAAAAGAAAAAAGTTATTACAATCAAAACGACGAATTCTCTCTCTCTCAGAAAAAAGAGAGAAAAAAAATTTCACCATTTCTAGAAAGAATTGCAGAAGAATATAAAAAATTAGTTTCCATTGTAAACAATTTCCCTCAGAAATTTACAATTTGATTGAACGTGAAACCTGAAATATTGGCAACCATTAGAGCTTTTCCAATTTCTGCACACAAGAAACGAGCGAAGGGAAAAAGAAATGACTTTTTAAAAGAAAAAAGAAAAGCCTTTAGACTAGTTTTTATGAAGATACATCACGAAACTTTTATTAATTTCTAGCATGATTAGATTATCTAAATGATTTCATAAAACGAAATTCAAACTACCATAACTCACAAAGTTACACTAAAAAAATTATTTAAGACCCAATTTCTTAATTAAAAATTTTTCCGAGTAAAACTTGCCAGAAAGTTAAACCGCATCCTATACATATAATATTATTAAATAAGTCTTGTTTTACGCGTCGTATTCGAAGCTACACTATTCGGTTTGAAGCAATAGCATATTTCATACAAAAAATGCATATAATTGTAACCTGTCTTGGAGAGGCTAAGACAGTGATGGGCAAAGTACTTAATCCGGCCCGGCGAGGGATTATCGACATGAATAGTATTAATACATGACCCGCTACAATTACGTTTTGACGATCAAGAAGTTTAAATTGGATTTTACTTAGTAGAATTAGTCTACAGAAGAAGCTAAACTAGCCGCGTAGTTAATGCTAATTTGTGCAGACCTCCTACTTTAGTTTCTACTTTATGTTCGGTCCGCCAAAAAAATTTTAAAATTTAAATTGGCCCGTTGATTAAAAAGATTGCCGGCCCTGGTCTAAGAAGTTTTACTCCTTGATAATACTGAAAAACACGACACAAACATTTTTATGGGAAGCCTGCATGTCTACAATCTTCACAAAAATGGTATTTAAATAAATTAAGTTCGAACTCCGGTTCACTATTTTCACTTTTATGCGAATACACTGCAACAAAACTTTCTTAACGCATTTTTACATTATTTCCGAGTCGTCACTTGAAATTAGACCGTTTTAATAAAATTACAGCATCTATTTCTCTTTTCAATGTAACGTGAGAAGATCCTTTCAACGTGAATAATAATTCTCGCGAATTTGTGTTTCCTCGCATTCTCCTTTTATAGCATAAAACAGGATCTGACTGTATTTGTTTCAAAACCCTCTAAAAAATATACACAAAAACATAAAACCGACTTAACGCTATCTATTTCTACTGAGCTAAATTGATGCGACTCAAAACAAAATAGTTCCAAATAAATTTAAATGAGATGAGTTTCAATCTCGTTTTTCACCCTTGGGTATAACAGGATGTGAGAGGGAGCTCAAACTGTGACTATTACTTCGATAGTCAAGAGCTTTGACCACTCAACCACAGGCTTCCCACAAATCAATTTAAATAAAAGATTTTTTTATACATAAAAAGGAAATTTATATTTACTTAATTTTCATTGAGTAACTTAATCCCAACTTATTCTCCTAAAAAATATTTAAGTTTTATAAAACCCTAACTCTTAAGCTCTAAAGCTTTGGTTCTCAAACGGCCCACCAAGCTGTAGTGTTTGGCCCAGTGGAAACCGATTGAGTCAAAATTTGTGAAAGGTCCTCATTGTTAAGTCTGAACTATAGTGCCTGACCGGTACAGAAATGTTCGAACCTGTGCTCAGAAACTGCTAACATTGTTTGCCTTTTTATACAGAAAATACATACAGAAAGAGACTGTCAGATGTGCATACAGTTGATTGCCTTAAGGGTGGACTGTATGCGTCGAAAACTTGTACAATTTTTTTTGGTAAGTCGTGTGGCCCAGTTGTAATAGTCACAATGGAAATTTGGCCCGGGAAGGAAAAAGCTTGAGTACCAAAAAGCTTAATCCTTAAATCTGTAAACATTATAGAGCCCCAAATTTTTATTTATACAGTTAACACCAACACCTCATTCTCCCCACCTCTACATAATTAATCAAACTAATTATTTTAAATGTAACTTCGCTAACCGGAAACCAGCTAAAACGATTTTTCTTTTAAATCGCGTTTTCATCACCACACCGCCCCCCAAAAAAACATTTCAGGCATATCCGGCTCCTTATTTTCCAAATAAAAATAAAAAATAATATGTGATTTAAAAATAGAACTCCATAAAAAAAAAGAGGATCTTATCTTTCATTTTGATTTATGACATCAGCCAGTACTTCTGATTTACCTTTATTACGGCCCTTTTTTTTTCACATTTTGTTTACGGCTTCAAAATGGCGGCTGGGGGTAAAGCCACCCGTAAAATATGAAACTGGTCGTCATTTACCAGCTTTCTATGTCATTTTTGTCAAGAAACTCCCTTTCTCTCTATAAATAATTCGCTTACGTATAAACTTAACACAAAACAAAAATTTTTAAACGTGACGTAATTGACGGTTCAATTTTATTGTTTAAAGAATTAAATAAATAAAATTAAATAGCGGTCCATTTGTCGGGGAGAAAATAAAGAAAAAAAAATTAAAACGCAACCGAGATGAGATTAAAAACTATGAATTTAGTCAAGTCCGGTTCATGAACGACTAAGAGAAATTATTAGGCTTGGTGAAATCTCATTGAACCACTTCAATGAATAAAATAAAAATTTTTCTCTCTCTCTTTAAAGTTTGAATCGCAAGAAAAATATTATTAAAACAATTTAAAATCCGCCTAAAAAGTAAATTTAAAATTAAAACAATAATAAACGTGGTGCTGATTTTATAATAAACTTCTCAAAGATTTAAACCGAATTCGTTAAGTAAAAATTTTTAATTTCCTTTATTATTAAAACAATTTCGAGATTAACCCTTTTGTAATTGAAACGTTCGCTTTGAGTAAATTGAAGTTTCTAAAATAACTGAATAAAGTGAATAAAAAATTAAGGAAAATTGCAAAAGTCGAATTGTAATTTGAAGGAATGATTTTAAAGAGACACTTATCTCATCAAAATTGCTCCAGAAAGAAAAAAAATTTTCCGATTCTATCAAATTGAAACGGATTATTTATTTGGTGAAACTCTACAATTGAGTCTAAGACGAACGGAACACTTCGTTAGTGCATCCTCAAATCAGACGTAATGATAGAAGCGTCCCCTTTACGGTTGTATTTCCTTCCTCTACATTCTATTTTATCGTTAAAGGAGTATACATCCATACCTCGCTTTACGGCCTAGATACGTTCCACGAAACTTGGCTGTAAAGCGAAAAGCCGTATAACGAATCAAGAATTCTAATACAAATTCAATGAGATTGGTTACAAATTTGCTTGTCATTCAAAATTCATTTTATCTCATTTAAATAAAAAATACATACATAACAAGTACATAGATTTGTACATAAAATAATAACAGACTCCTATAATAATCCACAAACAAAAGTGAAACAACTTCATGTGAAAAAATATATGCATGTATATATACATAATTTTTTAAAATGGCTTTGATTAGAAGATTATGAAGAAATGGTGACCTACAGATAATTGTCGTCATCATTTTTCGCTAGTAAGAATGAACCTGGTTTTAAAAAATTGTCCAGCATTGTTGGTCTTGCCTTCTTGTCTATTTCATTCTTCAGTTGTTTCTAACAATGGCTGAGTTACTTTCTCAAGAAACTTTAGCGCTACGTTTGACATCAGGATCGGTTTCAAGGAGGATGTTTATTCCTTGTTCGAAACAGCAAAAATCTTTCGACAAATTTTTTGATGTTAACTGTCTGGATACAACAGGCCTTGTTTCTTCATAAAATGCCGGTTCCGCTTGCACCTGAATGAGTTTCTCATATGAAAGAGGTTTCCTATCAGCTTTAAGTAGATGAAACACATGACGTTCGTTTAAAACTTCAAAGCCGAGGTTATGTTCTGGATCCAAAATTTTTGCCTGATTTCGGGAAGGAAAATTAACTTCTGTACCAGTGCTTTGACACGTTTTGGCGGTTATATCGAAACATTTTAGGCTGTATATCGAAAACGTGCAGTAATTGAAGAAGGCCGTTATAGCGAAATGCCGTATAAAGAGCAGCCGTATAGCGAGGTATGAGTGTATAACAAAACAATTTGAAAGTATACATCTTTAAAGTCTTCCCATTTTTCTTATTTGTCTTTTCTACACGTAGTCTAGTCTCGTTTTATGCGAAAGAGAGATTACAAAAATTAAGTATAACAAACTAAGAACCGTATGACTACAGACCTTGTTGAATACTGAAAAGAAGGGAAATGTGTGCCTAATTTTAGTAAAAACATAACAAGACCTAATTCTAATTAAAAAGAAGGCAAAGATGAAGACAGGGACAAAATGGACGGAAGAGAGGAATACAGAACCTATGCAGAAAGAGAAGGCGTTGAAACTAACATAGTCCGAAAATGGCCTGATCGAAAATAAATAAAAATTAGAAATCATTCATTTTATACAAAAAATTTCTTTACATAGAACAAGAATTCCTAATTTTAAATAATTCATCTGTACAAACGTAGAAAACAACACGCGCAAAACAAGACTTGAGTGTATCCATTTTCCAAGATAAAATATTCATTCCTCCATAAAACCATCTAAACACCTTTAAGATAGTCTTTCCCGCCTTTTTTACCAATTTGGAAAGTCATTAGAACATCTGATCCCTTTAACTTGAAAGAGTCCCAATAAAATTATCCAAATTTTTAATAAATTAGTAAGTAAATTAAACATAAAACATTGTACATACCTCTCGAGTGAGTACATCAATAACAGTTTTTGGTATTTCAAAAGTTTTTTTAACAAAGACCAAATGAGACAAACAAAAACGAAAATTGAAATTTTTGGGCACTGACAATTGACTCTTAGGCGTGGTAAACTATTGTTTTGAACGTCATAAAACAAACCCGATGTCCATTGTTGTAATCGTTATAGGCGCTCTTTTTAAACTCATAACGGTTCCCAGAACTATCGTTTACATTTTCACCACAAAAAAGAAAGAAAGAAAGCAATCTCTCACAAGTCACATAATTTTTTTTTAATAAACAAATCCAAATTCTCATAAATTGCTCCCATCAATATTGAGTAATCGTACACGAATTTATTTACTTGTTGCCGCTACAACTGCTAACTACAATGTTAACTCGAAACCAATATTAAGATGCAGTCATGTTTCAGTCTGTCCCAATGCTTTTATCGAATTGTACCGTAAACATTTGAATAACACGAGTTTCCAAAGCGATTCAAAAAAAACTTCTTACAAGAGATGAAAATTGAAAACAGAAAGACCAAACTAAAACCAGAGGTATGAGGTTTTTCAATAAAATTAAATAAAAACTTTTTACATTTTGTAAGAAAAATTTCTTTCTTAAAGCTTTTAATTAGATTTAAACCGCTCGAGTTAAAACCGAGTTCTTACAAGCTCTGATACCGTTCAGCTTTTCGGCGAACACTAATTCCTCATAACTTTCCTCAAATTAATTATAAATTATTACTAAGACGCCACTTTTTTCTCAAAAAAGTACCACTAACGAGATTTAAATTTTAATTACCAAGATGGTACGTGGTGGTGGGAAAGGAAAAAGGTTAAACTCCTCGACATACAGACAACGACATTAAAAACACATAATACTTCCGTGTTGTACCTCCACCCCCGCCTCCCAGTCACCTTTACTTTTAAAACATCTCACTACAATCTGATTTTTCGGATCTCAACTTAAAAAAAGTTTCAAAAGACATTAATAATTCTTCGCGAACATGATTTTCTAATTTCCGAAAAACGTTATTTATTTTTACCTAGACTTCCCAATCACTCCATCGTCGCTCAATGAATGACAAGAAATAACTTTTTCCTTCGCGAATCTGAAATCGACTTTTTAAACAAAACCTCGAATGTTATTTTGATGATGGTCACAGAAAACCTGAGGATGTGGTAAGAGAGGAAACTGCGTTAACGCGGTGAAATTAAAGTGTATCCACTTGAAAGGATGAGGAAGCATGATCGAAAACTTCATCATTTTAAGAAAGATAAGCGATTTCGTAACAATATCTTTAAATGTCAAACGAGATAGCTAAGTTTAACCGTAATACAACCGAAAAATATTCCCTTCACTAATTCTTCCTTTTTATTAATTGAGAAGAAACTCACCCGCGAGATAAGATATTCACCTAAAATAATTATTTCCTCGAAATGTTTCTTATTAAAGTAATCTGATAATGATTAATTCAAGGTGAATATTTTATAAATTATTATAATATTACTTGAGCTGCCAACAAGTTTTCAGCTACTCCATCTTTTACCCTTTACTTGGAGTTAATTATTTCTTAAACTTTATAGACCTTTTTCTATTCAAACATTATGTATTCACCTCATATTCTTTCTATTCTTAAAACTCCTTCACCTCCGTTTTGTTAAATACAGTGGGTGTTGAGTTAACGAACAAATCGGACAAACACTCCTGGGTGATATAGGATAACAATCACACTACGAAATTCGACAAGACTAGTCTCATAAAATGATTCCGACATCTGATATTAAAGCTCCTTCCAAGTGGGAGGACGTCAGAGCAACGATCTTACAATGTCAACCAAATAATGATGAGGACAATACGCTAAGGAATCTCCAAAACGAATATGTAATTAATGACTTTTGAAGAATTCTGAAGAAAGGAAGGCAACCCAAGTGTCTGCCCTTAACGTCCCACAAACGACAAACAAATGTAGTGTTAATAGCAAGTGTTGTATACCATAAGATTGGGTGAAGTGAGCCAATTTGACTCCCAAGTTTTTTGCAAAAGAATTTTTGGTATCTAATTCAACATAACCCACACTTTTAGCATAAATCCTTTAGATAAATAAATTGTCTCAGATGGAAATCAGTGTGCAATATTTATGAAACGACTTTTCACCTCCACTTTCTTTGAGTCAAACAACCTATCCTGTTGAATAAGCGAATCTCATAGTCCAAGTAAAAAAAAAGGTAACAGATATTGATTACATTCTCGCTTTTATCGAATTCAGTTCATTTGACTCAAATAACAAAATTGAAGTCTTTTTTGTTGCAAAATAAAGATTCGAAACAAATTTAAATTACGAAAACATAATTGAAAACATTTTCTAAAAACTGCTTTTGAGAAAATAAAAATAAAAATTTAAATTGGAGGGAATTGGTTCACTCAAAAACAAGAAGTAAGGGATGAAAAATGTTGAAATATAGGAAGAAGGAAAAGAAAAATAGA
Source organism: Columbicola columbae (assembly GCA_016920875.1). NCBI lineage: Eukaryota > Metazoa > Arthropoda > Insecta > Psocodea > Philopteridae > Columbicola > Columbicola columbae. The sequence goes on from JADMLL010000006.1 coordinate 8,403,117, forward strand.
AAGCGAGTTCAGTTACTGTCCACGGAAGATAAAACTCGAAAAGGTGCACACTCTTGGGAACAATGCTGAGAGAATATCAAGAAAAGAAAACTCAAACTCAAAACCTTTCGCCAGAAACCTAACTTATTGACTGATTGGTTGACTGCTTTATCGATTTTTATTCTACAAATCCACTTAGAAAAATTATTTAGACAAGGTGACGCTACTAACGTTAGTACTTTGCTATTTTGACAACTATGTCGCTCAAGTTAAATTTTATCTCACCCCGCTCAGAAGTCACTTGATGGCTGCAGGCATCCCCAAAAGGACTATTTCGCTAACCCCAAAGTAACAAAAACATCTCAAATTCTAAAAACGGAAACTATGCGAACGGATATACGAGACACTTCAGTTCCGTTTGTCCTTCGTCAATCATACACTCAGATAGTGATAATCGAAAAAAAAATTACAGGATTCAAAAACCATCAATGCTCACTTAAATGTCAATAAGCCCTTTCACTATATGACGGGTTCTCATTCTTCGGGTTCGTATGCACTCAACTGAAAAAAAAAGCAGAAGATAAAAAAAAAGTTTTTCAAAGTTGGTGAAAACATTTTTTTTTCTTTTTTTTACTTCACGACTATCAGTAATAGAGAAGTTCGCATTTGCCCACGTCACCTTTTTTTATGTTTCTTTTCTAAGCTTGTACGTTAAATGGCAGTAGGTCGAGCCAATCGACTTAGGTGGAAACGGATGTCATTGGCATAATTAAACATTTCAATGCCTTAAATGACAAGTTATGTTTATCTTTAGCGGACGATTTCACCACATCTTTTATGATAGAGTTGAAATTTAATTTTTAATGATTCGTCTATGTCCTGTAAGATGATATTTCCTTTCATTAATGTGGAAAACCTACCGGTTATAATGCGAATTGAACTATGATAATTTAAAATTTCTTTAAAAAGAAGAACAAACCGGCCAGCAGGATTACAACATAGGTCAGCAAAACAAAAACCCTCAAAACTCTCTCCAAACTTATTGATAAAGTGAAGACAATAAATTTAAGCCCAAAACCGAAAAAGCTTACCCGGTCGAGGTTTCATTAGACACATAATAAACTAATAACTCAACGTACGATTAATTGTATTCCCTCATTTATAACTACAAACCCCACAACTTAAAAATACTTCCAAAGAGCCATTCAGTCAGTCTAACTGCTTATCTTATCTGCTTTTTCAAAATATCAAATCCTCGTCTGTGCCGGGAGCCGAAGATTTATACTCGACTACAATCAAAGTCAACTAGTGGGCGTTAAGGCCGTGTGTGGAAGCTAACAATAAGTTTGTCATCTTGTCACCCAACCAGATGGAAGGTTATCTGCCAACGACGAGAAAAAACTCATACATTCAAAAAACCACAACACAACTTTCGATTCCCGAAGGAATGTATCAATGCACTCATCCCGATGCATTCAAACCAAAAAAAGGTCTCCGACTAAAAACAAAGTCTGAGCTTTAAAAAATAACAGAACACTTCAAGTCGGTTTACCCACAACTGTATATGGTTTCAAAGGTAAAAAATTTTGGATGATTAAAATGATTCACTTTCTGGAGTGGTTCCTAATGAGAATACACAAAAAAAGGCAAAATTTTTAAATTACTAAGTAAATAACTAATCTAGTTAAAAAAAGAAGTGGTTGTAAAAATTACAAGAAAACACAAAGGGCTAAAAAAATTTTTTTAGGAAATACGGGTAACCTTGAGTTTTTATACCTGAAGTCGTTTTCAGATTCGGAATAATTGAACAAATTTTTACTGCCATCATTTACACGCTCAATTCTTAGATAAATACTCCCAAAGAAATAAGTCTTCTGTGGTTGGTAAACCAAATTGCCTTATTAATTAACTAAATGTGATAAACCAGAATTGAAATGCCATAATCGAATCCAACCTAAGTGTAATGACCAATTTGCAAAGACCATTTTTAACAACCCTAATCAACCTGAGCATACGAAATCACAAAACTCAATTTCGAAAAGCTCAGACATCAACAGTTTTCATTAATCATTAAGAGACTGTATTTAAAGTGCCTTCTGAAAGGAATGTAGTGCAATCTTCCGCTACTCAAAGGTTGTGGTTTAGATTCTCACCTGAGTAAGCCTAAATTTCCCTCGCTTTTCGGTGCACATTTCCTTTAATCTACGCACCATTATCCTTTTCAAAATTTCCCTCCAAATGTTCATAACATTGGAACTAATTACAGTCAGCAGTGTAAAATAGCTGGCTCACATCAAAACACTATATTTGCAAATATCAAAATTTAGAAAAGACGACCCCAAGTGATAACCAATCCACAATCGACAAGCAGACCTTCGGATTTTGAGGAACCTGTACTGACATGTTCGAAAGAAAAAAGGTGTTCAAACAGCGTGACCCAAAGTTGACCAAAACGAGAAAAAAAATTAAATAAATTGAAATTTGTAAATGTTACTTTAGGTTATGGTCTTTTCATGACTCTTTAAAACTTAAAAAAAAAATCAAAGAATTCAAATTAATAGCTTTTATCAACAATTAATTTTTTTATAGACGCGATTACCTTGATGACAGTGAATTCCACAGTTGACATGACGAAAAATCAGACCATAAAATAGAATCTTTCTCTTTCTACTGTTTTAAATGTAACTTTGTTATTCAATCCTAGATGTTTAATTTCTGGAGCATCAAACCGTGTCAAAATACTGGAACGATTAAGAAGCCAATCATTCATGGAATGTTTACATCAACAAAAAAAATTCTAATCAATAAAAATAAGTTTACATCTAAAAAATATTCTTGAAATGTCAATCAAAAAACCAGTATCAACAGCAAAAACCTTCAGCGTTTTCCCTCATTAACCCGATTAAATTTTCCTAATTTTATTTATGTTTTCGCTTTTCAATTATTTATTAAACAAGAATCGGTTTCCAACGTTTATTCAAAGTCTATTGAAATGTTTTAAGTTTGCCAGCTAAGAACCCACTAATCACTTCCGCCCCGATGATGCTGCTGCTGCTGCTGCCTTCCTATTTCAACACCGCTTTTTCACTCATTAGCTTTTGTTGCTCCTCAATTTTTATTTTTTCCTTCAATGAGTTCTCAGTACTAACATGAATTTCGCAATAAGATAATTGAATAACCCTTTTCTCTCTCTCTCTTTCTTATTGATAAAAGCAAACTACGTCTGGTAAAGTCTTCGTTTCATTCTGTTAGAAAGCCTCGAATAATCTTTCACGTTTACTCGTTGACTACGACATTTCCTTATGATAAGGAACCACATGGCGAAACCCAATTCACGCTACTCAACACTATGAAATCAGTGCTCGAACTGAAATCGTGTCCTGAAATGACTTGCTCTCCTTTTCCGAATCCCTCCTATTTATGGCTAATTTAACAAGAGTAAACTTTCTGCACTCCCTTCCTCCAAGTCTGAACAACGAAGCTTTTGAGCAAATATAAACACGGGACCTGGATGTGCGCCAGATAATTTGCTACTCGAATTGATCGATTTATACAGTTCAACACGATATTGAAGGGTTCCTTTACTACCGAGAACATAATTCATTTCCTTTTTCTAATCCTGGAGTTAAGGCACGTTTCCAAGCTAAAAACTCTGCCAAAGAATTAATGAATTTGGACAAACCTTCTGGAGCACATCAAATTGGCATACCTATAATCAGGTTCATCTAAAATGCAGCCAAATTTTTACAAATTTGTTATTCAAATTTAGTTTCCCTAACTTATAACCCACAATATAGTATTAAAAGGAGCCTACAGGGAAAATTCAACCACCTCATCGTCCGTACTATAGTGTCGAACCAACTGTCAATCTTTCGTCACATCTTAAGTGATATTATCTACCACCAGGAGGTAACACACTAACAAAAACTCAGGGCGCGAGAACTACCGTCATATTAGATAAATATAAAAAGAAATTACTTTTCATTTCTCCAAATGAATGATTCTCAAAACTCCCAACACATTCTGTGAACGGTGAAGAAAAATCCGGCCATTCAACTTATGCAGGCCTTATATATAAAAGTCTATTGTTGCAGAGGCCTAGTATTCAATTACATTATACTCGTATAAGAACATTTCCTAATAAGTTTTTTTTGCAATTCTCTACTCCTCACACTCACGTTATATATTATTCAACAGATATTCTTTTATGTTATCTGGTGGTGGTTTTAATCCAGTTTTTCACCCTTAATTTTTGGGTATGCGGGAGGAGGATTCGAACTCACGACCATTTGCGTCCAAGTCAGGAACTTAACCACTACACTACTCCTCCCACATATTCTTTTTTTATTAATATTTGGGGGGATGGTTAAAAATCATGTGGATCTCCTTCCTTTTCAGGTAGAGGTCCTCACTGATAAGATAATTCTTGTGAGGGTTGATAATGTTGTGAGGGTTTTCATTTAATTAAAATTAATAACAAAGTTCTATAATGGTCATCCTGCTCTGAACCACCAAAACTACTTTAGTTACTTTCAAGAGTATATTAAACCCACTTTACCCATTTTGTTTAAAATATTCAAAAAGGTTTATCATTATATTTCCCTAAATTTTCAAAATCTCAGTCAATAAATCAAGGTAGAATTTTTAAATGTTCCCATTCCTGGTATCACGAAAAACAAATATCAGAATTATCTACAAAACAACACAACTGCAATTCCTCTTCAATCATCTCTGGTTTGGAAATAATATATAATATGATAATATGTTACGATGACAACAATCATTGTCATTCTTCAATCTGACAGGCTTATTTCCTTTTTGAAAGTTTTCATTCCAACAATGTTGTAGTGCATGTGCATGCAATTGAGAATTAATAATTTTGCAAATCATGAAATGCTATCAACCAACATGAAATTCTGAATCAAACATGAAACAAATTAACATCCAACCTTAATTATTTACTTCTTAACACTTTTCTGCAAACAGAACCTGTCATATATAGCTTTGTTTATTTGTGCTCCCAAAAAAATTAAATTGTCACTTAAATCGATTGAGGGAGGACCAAGAAGAATGAACTTCAAGAAATGTTTGATAACATCCTTATCATCACTTTGTTTTTAATCACTGACACTTTATCTTGCAAATGACCTAGTGAAATGAATAACCCTGTAAGGAACTTCATGCTAACACACCCTCTTAATCACCTCCCAAAAGTAAATTTCAACAGAAAACAAGACACAGCAAAAAATGGTAATTTGATAAGGGACTGATAAAAATTAATTCAAATCAGTTTTGAATAGTTTGCAGTGAATCAATCATTGTTAACCAAATCTTTTCAAAAATTCTCACTTTCAACTCAGTCAGCTGATTTATGAACAACAATAAAGTGCCTAAACATTTTTTCATGCCTTTCTTCTTTCGTGACAAATTAGCCACAAATTTGCAGAACCTGGAAAAATGTAACCTTGAAAACAAATTGAATTGGACTTCAAGAAATTTACACCCCACATTTTTTCAGAACCTTTTAAAAAATTTGTTTTTTAACCTGAAGCTGATGCCAACAAGTAAGAAACATTAAACTTTGAATAATAATGAAAAATTTTACTGAAATTATCCGTTGTAACCATTTTATAATTTCTATTTACCTGAATTATTATAAACATAAACAATAACCTTATATCGCTACATTCCAAACAATTCGAGAAAAACTACAAGAAATATGATTTAAATAAATTACTACCTTGTTCAATCATTAGAAAGCCATCTGAACCATCAATTTCCCAACAGCTAGTACTGAAGGAATCATAAAAATTTCATTAAATAAATCAAACTTGAAAATTACTTTTTTGGAGAACTACTTTTGTTTCAATACAAGAAATAATAAATACTGTGTTGTTGTTCGATAAAATCACTTCTGACTTAAAAACTCTACACCAAACCGTTAATTTCAGATTTAACCAAGTAAATTTTGTTTAATAAAACTGATTTTTATGATAATTTTTTTTAATGTCGGTTAAAATCACTCGGACTGTCAGTACTTTAAAAAGTCAATATCACAAGATCCCACATTACACACCAACACCCCAACATTCAAATGCCGACTGACTTTGCCAAGATGGCGGCTCATCGTACATACTACTTGTTCGAACTTGGGTTCTGGGTGAAAACCTAATAAATGTTTTTTGGTGATTGGATAAGATGTTAGTGATCGTCGCCGCTAGTTTAAGTTTCGGCTTTGAAAGTGTGATGATAAGAGCTTTGGTGACAATCGAATCATGACTGATTATAGGCCGACAAACTGTTTTTTAGTGTTTATCCCGATTCAAAAAACGAGTTGAGCTTATTAGAATGAATAACAAATCATATAACTTCTTAAAACCAAGACGTGCCTAATTATTAAACAAACCTGAATTTTCGAAAAAGGAGTTTGAGATATTTTCTATATGCATATAACACAAAACTGACATACTCAAACCGTTTTTTGTGAAAAACTCCTCCCAAATTCAATAATTTTAGTAACTAATTAGCGTTTACTGATTTCGAAAGAAATTACTTATTAAATTTATATAAATCCACTTACATTTAACCATTTTACGTTGATAGGGTTGAAGTTATAGGTTTTGGGAAGCATACATTTCGACTATCGAGTTCCTCCTTGGCTTCGAAGACATCAAAGTTTGTTGAGTGATTTGACCAGGAAGAAACGGAGATAGAAGTTTTTCGTACTTGACAAGTAATTCCACTTTCACAATAAATTAACAACCAATGTTATAAAGCGGAAAAATTTGGTTGAGCGTTGTTTTCACACCATCTCAGTAAACGGTTAGTAAATTCCTGCAGAACTGAATAAAAATCAATGGTAATTTTTCAGTTCACACAATAAGGTGAAATTTTATGCACATCTTTTAAAAATCAAAGAGCTAAAATAATATTTAAAAAACTTGTCATAAAGATGACAGTTTAAATATTTAAAGCAAAAAATTTGAATTACAAATTTAATTAATTTAATTAATCAAATATTTAATAAAAATTTTTTACTTATCTGTTGACAATTTCTTGATGAGTTGTACCAATTCAATTTTAATTTTTAATTATTATAAGGCTGCATTATATTTTAGGTATGAACATAATCTATTATGGATCTTGTCATGCCTGGAACAACTATAAGATGGGAGTTTGAACCATATCTAAGCTTCCTGATGATGTTAAATATCCAATGAGTTCCATACCTATACCCCCCCAAGACACAGAAGTTATTAGTCAGGTGCGACAAATCCCTTTAACCACAATCCAATTTTTTCTGGTAGAGACATTTTTAACATCATTGATATTTGAAAGTGTGTCTTGACCCTATCTAAAGGGGAAAACGGAGGAAGGTCATCTCTGAGGTGTCACATTTATAAACTAATCACTTAAAAGATGGTTAAGATCGTCCTTACCTCAGAGCTGATGATTTATCAATTAATTAAATGGGAAAGGACGTTAAGAAATCAAGATATCACAAATCAGATTAATTTATTGAGTGTATTTGAAAAGACATCCGACCTCAACGACAGTTTAATCACAAATGTTCGTTACTCATCGTACCTGTAGTGCCAACTTTTTGACAGTGGCGCCATCTGCAAAATTCGTCGCTCCTCTAAATTAGGTTGTCATCTTTATTTTCCCTGTCCACATTTCATAGAAATATTTATTTACACAAGGTTCACGCTCCAAATATTGCACAATTTATGTCCTTCAACATATTTATGTCTCAAAAATAAGCTCATTTTTCATTAAGTTGTGAAACTATAAGGACAGAAAATTTAAAGGTTTCTACCAAATGGGTCCTGAATTAAACAAAGACAGGCCCACAAAGAAGTCTCACAACTAAATGGAAGTTAATACTAAGTTAGTTATTCATAAGACAAAGATGAGAACGTTCAGAAACATTTTCTTGCTTCTCGTGCATCAAAGTTTGTTAGGAAATTTAGTAAGTTGGCTTAAAACAGAATTAAAGTCTTGCACGGAGAAACAAGTTTGCCATCTCAAATTCAGCTGTCAATAATTATAAGCTTTGATCTTTAAAATATGATACCGTAGGAAATTGATTGCACGAAATAAAAGCGTTGTGTCTAAAACACTCGCGTTTAGTGGGTTTCTTTTTAAATTTTGTAACTTAAAACCAAAATGCGAACTGACAAAACCAGGTGATACATTTGCTACCTTCTCATAGTGGTTTCTGAAGGGTTCAAGTCAGGTAGGTTATACCTTTCCACCTTGGAGCAAGAAGAAAGTCTATTGTATCGTCCTAATTTTGATGAAATTCATTGTAATTAAAAGGGCTAAAGTAGATCTATTTGTTGAAGGACAACAGTTACAAAATATAAAAAGGTGTTAGACCCCATATTCTAATCACCAGTCCATATTATTTGGAGAACATTAATTCAATTTCCTAAACATGGATCCAGCTATAACAAAAGAAAACAAAGAAATAATAAATAAAATTCGTTTGTAAATGGGGCACCGGAATTTAGAATATTGCCGTGTCATTCAAAAATTAAAGAACATTGCGCAGGACTTGTGCGCACATCGAAGGAAAATTCGAGTAAAGAAGCAATCAAGCACCGAACCTCTTTTCTTTAAAAAAAAAAATTCTCTTCATTCAGAATTAAAAATTACTTTTTAGATTAAATTTAAAACTCAAAAAAAATATGATTGTTTCAGAAAGAGAGTTTGAAACTTTAGAGACAAAAGTGGACTTAGCCTCTGTAATAAAAATCAACAAAAAGTAAATAATGGAAAATTTGAAAGATTTCTGAAGTATGATAATGAGATTGTAATCCTGGAAAAATAAAGTGAGGAAAGTTGTTTATATGCTTACATGAATATGTTACAGGGAAATTGCTAGTGGAGTGTCCTCTGTTGCTTACTTCACGAAACTGAATCCCAATTCATTTGGTGGACTTGAGTAGTGTGGAGCTTAAATTAAGTACGTCCACTAAGAGCTTTGTAAAGCGTGTGTGAGGGTATACTTCACTTCAAATAATTTTCTTTTCAATGGAAAGCTTAGGAAATTTAAATTCAAGTTTATGGTTCTTACTAAACTTTAGGTCATCATCATCATCTGACAGTGGAAACACACCATAATTTCATTCAACCTTATAAAAAAAGGTTCAATTTTGATTTTAATAAATCCTTTACTCAAAGAAAAGCCGACATTACCAAAGTGCTTAGAAAGTACTTCTGGAAATAAACTTTGTTACATCCGTTAGATAAAAGATTATTTAAATTCTCAATTACATGCTGTGACACGTATACTGAAGATTAGTTGAAATGTTCCCATCATTAAGATCACCTGGAAAATTAAAAAAAAGGTTTTGTACGGACAGGAGTGACAAGAAAATTTCAAAAGGAGTTATAAGTTAGTAAGGGAGAACACCTTTGATGTGCTTTTTCAAACCATCAACCGGTTATGTGTCCTTTGTGCTCGAGTCTTTTAATAAAACAACCACAAGCCCACAACAAAGAATAAATTTTTATCAGAGGAAACTGTATCGATGATAAATATAAAATATTTAATATGAATCCTGAATGTTCTGTTTTGCAATACCGTGCGTGAATATAATCGGAAGGGAAAGATTTAAAAGTGATTTGTAAAATAGTTTTCAGTAGTGAATGAGTTTCCAATCTCGAATTTCCTTCGTAAGCATTCGCGTTCTCCCGTTTTTTGTTTTCATTTCAATATGCACCCTCTAAAGGTTACGTGACTTATCTCTCTTTTCGTCAAAGCCGTTCGAAGATCAATATGAATACACCCCCACCTGAAAATTCTCCCGTTTCCTATCCTTTAAGGGATGTCAAAACGAAACGCTTTTTGTTTCCTCAACGTCTTTTTAACTTTGCGACAATTTTCTCTCTCAATTTACTTTTAATTGTTTTCCCGTATTATTGAATTAAATTGGTTTCATTAATCTTGGATTAACCAGAAAAAAATTTTTTTAAATGTCACTCCCCTGCCCCCATTTTCTTTTTAAAACTTATTGCCGTTGAAGGGATTCCAAATTAAAAATTTCTTTAGGCATCTTTTCACAATCACAACTATCAGTTGGCAGTTCAACTTCATCCCCAAGTCATTAAATTTCACAAATTTCTCAAAATCCATCCCCTGATAACGTCTAACGGTTGAAACGGTTAACCACATCCGTTGACCATTTCGAGATATCGAGTTGAACTTCCTTAAACCTTTCCTCTAAACACTAATGAGGACGAACCTTTTCTTAGAAATTCAATCCAAAGAGACCGAAACACCCGAAATCGTTGACAGGTTAGAGATAGGTATGAAATAATTAGGATCGTGAAGGGAAATATTAATATGAAAAGAGCGAGATACAGTTGGATCGTTCTAGCGTTAATTTGTGATATTGTAATTGAAAGACTTGCGCAGTTAGGGCCTTCAACTAACAACAGTCGATCAGATGAGGGTTCGGAAGAGGTTGCGCGATTGGCTTGGATGGGAGGAAACCAAAATGCAAAAGGCAGAATAGTATTTTTTCATTTTATTTATTTACTAGCCTTTTAGTTTTGTTGCTCAGTGTTAAGCCACCTTATGTATAAATAGGAAAGATGTCTGTACTAACATTTCAACTGTGAAGTGACATGACTTTTACTTACTCTTATTGTTTTCGTTTTTTGTGATATTCTGTGTTTGTGTTTTGGAGAGTTACGCATATGTAAGTATTCCTTCTGTTGTATAACAAACAAGTTATTCGTGAGTGTAACTAAACGTCAAATATTATTGTGAATTTGAACGCATTTTCCTGAGTTTTCTCTTGTAAACATTCAAACGACTACAAGTTTTAAGATTTTCTTGACAAGTTTTGTTCTTTAGAAATCTGATAAATTATTTAAAAGAGTGAATTAGTCTTTCCACTGCCTTTTTGGGAGAAAAGAAACTTTTTTTTTAACCTCAATTTTACTTTGTATAATGTGTTGCGCCATTTTTTAAGCTTTTATTCAAGTCTACAAAACCCAAAATTAATTTTTTTCATTCTAATTAGGGGTAGATTTAGTTAATGTCACTTAAGTCACTCATTCTAAAGAACTAGATTTACTTCTTGATCATTATCCCTTTCTCGCATCTACTTATTGAATTAATTTATTAACTTCTTATTAAAATAAGAACAGGAATTTCTTTGTCGATGTAGTGAATTGTTATCGATAAGAAACTATTTTCAAGGTTATGTGTTAGTTTGCAACTACAGAGAAACAGAGCCCCCATTTGCGTGATGAATGACTCTGGCCGTTAGTGGTGTTGTTGATTAATTTGCATTTTGAGTTAGTTGATTCGCTTTTCTTCTGCAACCCGAAAAGAACCTCATAAGTCTTGAGAAAGAACGTGAAGATTCTGATCACGTAGGTCGACACAATTGGACGATGGTGACGTCAAATGACAGGAAATTTTATTGAATGAAATGTAGTGCAATACCTAAAATGATTTAGGTGGAGCAATAATAAAACAATTTAATGACCCCATAACCGTTGCAGAAACGTACAGCGAATGCTTCCCATTCAAAACAAATGAGTATCGACCGTGTTGTGATAATAATTCATTAATTTAATTCAATAAATCGTTGATTAATTTATAACAAAGTGACATCACTTCAATGGCCCACCCTTTGCAATACAACTCATTGTTTCGAGAGGAATTTTTCAAATACACTAAAATTTTAATACATATTTGATATTCAAAGAAAGACAACATGATTTCAAAATTCTTAATACTGCACTGCTTGTTTTTATCGTCAAGTTTTAGAATAACTACGTTTCTACCCAACGAAGTTGGTCGAATCTCAAATTTCTTCAGTTAATCGAATTAAAACTTTTCGTACAAGAAAGCAGTGACAGGACTCAAAAATATTTTCTTACTCTATGGAAGGAAATGGCTAATCATCAATTCTAGTTAACTCTTAAGCTACAATCTTAATTCCATCATAATCCTTACTAATTTATTCTTAACACTAGATTTATTGATGATAATTATCTGTAATTATATTATTATATATAATATTTTGCTGTTTGAGTCACATTAGCCCGGACCGTTGAAAATAGGTAAATACTAAACATCCAGAAGTCTAGTGTCAATAGTCTAAGTATATATTTTGACACAGTCATCACTTCTCATTTTACAGTAAAACTTAATTCTCAAGTACGAAAATCGGTTAATACGTACATTGACTAAGTTATCTGGAGAGTAACTGCTTTTCCTTCATTAATATGCGTAATTAAAAATTTTATCTAGGTAATGTGCTTTCATATCATTAAAGTTCAAAAGTTTATTTCCCTAATTTCCGGTTTTTATTAACTTGATCCTTTAGATATCAGACAATGTATAATATTATGTTAATTTAAGAGTATAGACACGTTGATAATGTTCCAACTAAGACAAGTCAAAGACGACAAGGTGAAATTTTAAACGAGTCAAATTGGCTCAGGCCATAAAGTTAGTGTTAACATAATGACTTTCAGAGGGTAGAACAAAACCCTCTTCAGATGTTTGTTTCATCCCTTAAAATCATAAATCTTCAATTAAAAAAAAGAGAAATACCCGAAGAAATTACAGTCGAAAATAATTCGTAAATAGCTAGGCCCCTCTCCGCTCCATTTGAAATTAGTTAGGATTACTTTTACAAATTAAAACAGTATCTCTTCTCTTTCCAATCCTCCACCTCTTGCCCCCGGCTCCGATCTCTTAAGTATTTTTGTGTATTCTTCTTGTAAGCACTAATAAATTTACGTTTTTTGTTATTTAATTTTCTTAATAGAAGAAAATTGTCTTGACTTTCAATTTAAACTTCCTTTCTCTTTCTTCTTCGGGGGGGTGAAAATGTTTAATTTGGACAAGATCTCTGATTGTTTTCTACAATCCCGTCATTAACATTGAAATAGAATTTTCAGCGAAATATTTTCCTTTTCTTCTCCCGCCATGAATCAAAAAAGCTTTTGTTGAAGAAAATGAGAGTCAATGGGAACAAAAAAAAGAGGAACTTTTGTTCCTTTCCCTTCTCGTTTTAACTTAAACTTTTAACTCGTTCACACACCAGTTTCTAGTTTATTCCAATAAATTAAGTTTCTTGAACACAAACCAAAATTTTCAAAATTATATTCTGGAAAGAAGACGGGGAGAGAGGTGAGGGAGGTTTGTTTCATTTGGTTTCCTCTCTCAGTTTCGCTATAACTAAGATCAATTGTAGCGAGCTCAGTAAACAATATCTAACTTTGGAATTGCTTTTAATGGCCACCATTTTAATTCCAACTTTGCTCAGACTCTGAAAATTTGGTTTTCCAACCTTCCCTAAACCCTCTCCCGCCTCCCCCAAAAATATTTCGCCATATTTTCTTAGAGAAATTGTCAGCACCATGAACAAATTTTCCCGGACGAATCTAACTCCGGAAGATCTCATCAGCTAATGGTCATAAGCGAAGTCATGTCCGCTACAGGTGTGTTCATTCAAAGTCGTTCATTACAACAGATACTTCCGATAGACATTTTTCCAGCTTTCCCCAGTGACTCATAAATCAGTAGGTCTCAGAGACAAGTGAATGACGTCATCAGAGGGTTGATATCTTCAGTTTTAGGGGTTGGAGAAGGGTGTAGCCAGTAGAGAGTAGAAATTCACACTTAGCTTTCGTAAAGTCGGAGTCATGGTCTTCTTTTTTTAAGTTCAATAACATCTAGTGAAAGTCTTCGCTTCTTCTAATGTTCTGTGTTTGTATTTTGACCGGGGAAAACATATTGAGAAAAAGGGCGAAGACAAGTAACAACCTCGCCTTGTACTCAACTTGCGAAATGTTTGACTAATTTTTATATCATTTATTTATTTTGTCCCAAAGGTTTTTTTTTAATTTGTTTATTTAAAATAAATAAATAAATAAATGTCTATTAATGAAATTTTTAGGCTTTTGAACGTGAAAGCATTTAGTTTAGCAAATTTGTTTTCGACAGAGCTTATAGATTTAACACCCTTTTTGGTTGAGTCTGTTTTGCAATGATCCGAAAAGAGGTGGAAGATAACGACAGCTAGGACACAGACATACAACTTAAAAATTAAAGAAAGAAGTCAAACCTAACAGAAGAGCAACAATATAGCTAGTTATATCAGAACAAACCAAAAGTACACGACTAGAGAACTCATTAAAGTTATTATGAAAACAGGTACTCCGGGTTTCCTAATACTAAAACCAGGTAAAGGCGTGTGCAGTACTTTTGAGATGAGCCAAAATGAAAAGAAAAGCAAAATTTGTATAAAAGTCTTTTCCAGAACTTTGTCCACCCGCAAATTAATACAAACATATTGATTTTTATTTATACAAAATAGTTCAAACACCCGGACGACATTTTCTACGTCCTTTCGTGTATAGGTATGTCAATGAAGCATCCACATTAAAAGATTCTTTGGGGATTGAAGAGAATTCAGTTTGAAAAGAAGAAAAAAAATGCCCACATATTTAACTTAAGGGAAATCAAGATGTTTATAAAACCCATGAATAGAACGTTATAGGTTTTGACCAGGTGGAAATAACCGATGAGGACCACATCCAATCATCATTTGGATGATTTTTGGTAACTATTCAGGGCGACTTTTCGATGAGTTTATTCATCCTTCAAACAGTCTAAACCCAATTTAATAAGGAAATTGACTGTAAATGACACGACATCAGCCTAATAATAATAATTGATTCTTGAATAAATAATAAGTTTGTAGATAGTGTGATGTTTGGGTTTAGAAACTTTGCCATTTTTAATTTGTACTATTGACAGCAAGACTAACAAAACATTAACCTATACTGGGGGTCTCCAAACTACTTCCATCCAGGCCAAGACCAGCCATCAATTTGTTTGGTAAAATTTAGAATATAAATTATGAAAAAATTATAATTAATGTTTAACACTAATTAAGAAAGACAATAATTTGTATATATAATATAAGTCCTACCCTTAAAACGCAATACATATGTGTTTCTTTGACGAAATTAAACATTATAATTAAGATTAATGACGTTTATGCAGCTCCACCGACAATAGTTAGAAACTGGAGATCAAGTTTCCAAGTGAAAATAATTAGAAGCGCTTCAAATGCTCATCAGATAATTTAAACCTGTAAATATTTGTCTTTTGGGTTTTGGGACTTAATGAAGGAGTCTAGTCTTTGAGTTAAAAACTTTGGAGGTTTAAACAAACTGTGTTGGCAGTTTAAAACCGGCAAGGTTCTAAAGGTTCGGTCTAAAACTAAATCATACCCACTAACAGACTGTTTTTAAGGTTTTTCTTTCTTGTATAAAATTATTTTTATGGCTGAAACTTAATAATCAACTTAAAAGCTCTAAACGGAATATACCTTTTGTAATTTGATTGTATTTTGTGTATATCCCAATTAAATTGATTTTGTGAGTTTTGAAATTGTTCGCCCACTGTCACTACCAATTATTATAAAAGTTAATGTTATTATGTTGGCTATTATGCCGTCAAGTCAAATTTTTCGTATGCTAACAGAATTTTCTCTCGCCTTCCATTAATTCAAAAGCAAACAATATCAATGAGCGTCATTTTATAAGTCGAATCTGGAGGAACTCATTCACTGTTATCGTTCCAGAAATTAGACCTGAGCTGTCTAATAACAGTACTGATATGAATTGATTCAGGTTGTTCGATGAGAGGTAATCCAGTTTTTAAATTCCCGTCTCGCTACGAAACGTCGCGTTTTCATCCTCTCCTTTAATTATTACCAAAGTGAGTTCGGTTCAGATATTAGTCCGTCGGATTTCCTTCCGCGTAAAAAAAAGGCGAAAAACACAGGTATTTGATGTCTAGTCAGTTAGGAGCGTGTGTTAAATGACGTCAGTTCTGAAAACCGATTTTTAGGTATACTTGAAAAAACAAATGTAGGCCGGTAAAATCGTTGAATAATATCGAGTACCGTTTCTGGATTTTTCACGTTTTCAAATTTCACGATTCCTTTTCAAAAGAAAACTTTTTTTTTTGGAAGATGTCATTAAAAACTGTAATTCGGAATCATCAACAGTGACCTAGTTTCTGTGATTATTATTACGGGGTTTAAAAAAAGAATATGAAAACCGGATTGTTGTGTTACTTGCTTATTATTATGTGGTTTCGCTAACATCCTTCGATTTTTATGTGTCCATTCAGTGTCGAACCTGTTAATTATTGATCACGCTGACACGGTTCATTCATTTTGTATCTGGTGTTTTAGGAATTTTAGTTGTTAGGCCCGAATTATTCGAAAAGCGAGTCGATCATGTTTTGATTTGTCGACCATAAACACTAATCAAGAATCCTTTAAAGAAACGAAATTATTTACATTCTATTAAGATGTTTATACAAATATGTGTGTGTTTATTTTTCAATTTTTTTTTGGTGGAATTTTGAATTTCTACGCGAAGTCTGTGTAGTCTTTCGTCTGGTTTTGTGATTTAGAGAATACTCGTTTCAGTCAACTTCTGTGATTATCTAGTGAAAAAAATTTTTTTTAACTACAATCCATAAAGTAATTAATTAGCCTCCAGTTTTTTTATTGTGGTTATTGTTTTATCTATAAAAATGTTTGATCGTACCGAGGATGTTGAAAAAGGAATTTATGCCGCGTTTCTAAAAGCTTTTGATCAGCAGACCAACCACTTCATTCAAGGTAAAGTTTTTCCCTCTCGAATCAAACAACCGACTAACACCATGACCACCAAAAAATTTTCTCAGTACTAATCAAACAAATAATTTTTCTTTACTTTCCAGCGATAGAAAACCTAGATGTCATCAATAAACAGATTTCGAGCGCAATTTTCGACTCAAATCACTCAAAAATTGTATTAAATATCCAAAATGGCGGATACACGACGAAACTACAGCAACAAGTTTTCGAAAAGTCAATGGCTTTGATGAAAAGACTTTTGATAGATGCCCAGGTAATTAATTGTGGGTGATGATAAAAAAAGGAAAATTAATAAATCAATGTTGGGATTCCATAAATTATTGACTTCTCACCTTTGTGAGGTGTTTTTGCAAAACATTTTTGAATGGATGGATGAAGAAATGAAAAATTTGGCGTAGAGGTTATTATTGTCTGTAATTATAGGATTAGGAAAATGTATCACCCTTTGAACTGTAGTGTTATTGTAACCAGCTGCAATCATTCACATAGAACCTTCTTTTTTGTTAATTCATTTTCGACATATTATTTCTAAAAACTTTCTCTGACCAGGCACAAGTTCTTGATGCTCTTTTGCATTTATATTAAACGTGAATTTATCCCTTAACGAGTTTCTAGAATATTCTAATTGAGGCCTGCAAAAGTGGGTTGTAGAATTAAACTTCATTTGCTTAAAGTTTCTCGCTTAGGTTTATTACACCTCCGAATTTTCATTTTAAATATTTTAGATGAGTATTAGAGTTATAAACGTGAAAGGTTCTCGCGTATAAAATTATCTCCTAAAGGAGATCCTCAATAATCCAAGCATTTATGTCAGACCTTGGCTGTAACGCTGGTTCTGTAAAATTTATTTAACCGTTTTCACTTAGTCGCCAAAATTCCCAAAACTTTCTTTATATCACCATGATCACAACTCTTAGGAACAAGATGGTCTGCTTTCTAGATAGTGATAGTGATAATAATAATAAGCTATATTGGTTTTATACTATAATTTTGTATAAATGAAACTTAAACAGACATAAAACCAGGCTCCAATGCCCATGTCTAAAACCGCCATAAGTTAGGCGTCCTAACGCTCAGCTTCAAAGCCTATTCTCTAAGTATAACCCCTTAATACTAAACTTATACTCTCATACTTTAAACAGGTGTGGGATAAAATTTGTTTCATCTTATAATTAATCATCATTTACAAGTCTTTCTCTCATTCTTTTGATTCTCACTGTTTCAACAACCATAACCAACAGAAAGTATAAATATATCTATATTTTGCTTACCGGCAGGCCAAATTTCGCAAAATGGTCGACGAAAATAAGCAGTTAGCATCTAAAATCGACAGCGAAATCCAAAACGCTCAACACGAAGTGACTAGCCTTCGAGACGAACTCGCTGAAACAAATAAACGTTTGGACGAACATATCAATAACAAAATAGAGGAGAAATCGTGTCAGGAGAATGCGAACAGTTTGGAGGATTCGAGTGCGTCTTCGTCGTCGAATAAAACGAGCGACAACAGCTCGGAAAATTTGTTCGCCAACAGGAAAGACACCCAAGAGAGCAACGCCATCAACAAACAGAACACTAATCCGTTTGCGGAAAATCTCGGGTCAACTGAAAAAACCGGTAATAAGCTCGACTTCTTGAGTTCGAAAAAGGGTGTCGAATTTTTTAGCAGCAAATTTTCTGAGTCGGCTAGTTTCTTTAGTAGTAGTTTCTCAGATTCGGCCAAAAGTAATAATGGTGCATCTAAAGACAAATTAGAATTTTTCGGCAATAGCGATAAATTATTTGAAGATTTTGAAAAGAAGGACAATTTCTTTGCGGACTGCCTATCTAGTAAGATCTTTAAGACAAACGAAAGCTGTGAAGGGATTAAGGCTGAAGATTTCGTGTTGACCTCTAATATAAAGTTGAATTTCCTTACGAAACTGTCAGACGGTAAGAAGAGCGTGGATAAAAACACGGGCGCGGTTCCGAAGCGAAGTAATGCCTCGTATAGTGTCAGTAGCAGCAAAACTCCTCAATTAGACCAACAGGAAGTTAATGAAGTGAGCACTGATTTGAGTAGAATAGCTAAAGCCGGTTGTGAAGAAGTAGATCATTTTGTTAGACCGTCTTCGCCTCTGCCTGTGAATGAAGGTAAGTGTTGGAAAATTTTTGACTTGTTCTTAACGTTTCGTCTTTGAAACTTAGAAGGCTGTGAACTTAATACACGATTAATGTATTATGTATACATAACCTGCCTACGTTACTTATAAAAAAATTTGGTGGCTAAAAATATTTTAAGGAATTATAAGGAAAAATAGTTACTCATGTAATTGTTATGAAATCGTATGTTTTCTTACATTTTTCAATTCATCTCGCTAAATCCGTCTACTTTCTCGGGTTTTTGCAATGAAATTGTCAGTCTTTTTAAATTCCGAAAGTAAAATTAGTTTATCATTAGTTTGCAGTAATAATAGCGTAGCTTTAAATGCGCATAAAAAGAGACTCGGCAATACTTTCTGCATTTTTTGGGATAGTGCAATTCTTCACACTGTTGACCGAATTCCCTAAGCCCTTTGATAAATGATCTACCCTTTAACCAAGAATTCATTTCATAAGTAAGGCACACTTAATTCTATATATTTAGAACAGGTTTCCCGACCTTGATCTTTATTCGATTCGTGATTCATTTTATAAATATTGCACACTTTCATTACCCGCTCACTTCATAAATAATGCACAGTTTTAAGAATAAATTTCATAGATAAATCAGTCAAAAATGTAACACGTCATTTAGTCAAGTAATCGCTTTCTTTAGAATTTGACTCGAAAGGAATCTGTTTTATTGTTCTGTTGATTAGTACTTAAATTTGTGCGAGTAGTAGTAATGTTAGTATAATCATTACATTGGTTACCTGCAATATTATATAGCGATGCGGGGGAAGTAAAAATTCTTTGCCCAAACTAACGATTTCATCCGACGTAATAATCGATCTAACGTGTTCTGTTAATGTTTCCTTCTGCTGTATAATGAGTTTGCCCACCACTGATATAGCTGAGTACACGTGTTTGTTAATATTTTAGGAGAAGAAAATTGTAAAATTGGGCAACAAAAATCAACGAGCTGGGAAGGGAATCATGCAAGCACATTATCTAGATTAAAACTCGAAAACGAGAAATTACACAGAGAAGTCGAAAATTTGCAAAGACAATTAGATGCTAAAAAGAAATCAACCGTTAATCATGGCTCGTCGACCGACACGACAGGTTTGCTTTTTCGTTGTGTTCCATTTCAATTTAGAAATTGCGAATTTCGCCGACTCTAAGCTAATTGACAATTGGTTTATTATTACTTCCTTTTAGACTCGCCCCTTGGGGAAGAAAGTTCAGATCCTCAGGCGAGGATTCGAGAACTTGAGGAGGAATTAATGAATGCCAAAGAAGCTTTGGCCGCCTTGAAGCTCGATAGGAAAAGACTTAAAGCGGAGAAATTCGATTTGTTGAATCAAATGAAACAACTTTACGGAACTCTCGAAGATAAAGAAAACGAACTTAGAGACTTTATTAGGAATTACGAGCAAGTAAGTAAAAAAAATTTTTGTTATTTTCGAATTGAAAGTTTCCCTCGACAGAATTGTATCCAACAAGAGTACATTTTTCAGAGAATGAGAGAAAGTGAGTCTTCCTTACAACAGCTTTCTACCGAAAGGGAGGAAAGGGAAAGAGAAAGATGGAGTCTTCTTCGTCACGCGAGGGACGAAGCCGAACGATCTTTGTCCCTAGCGGCACAACTCGCGGCGAAAGATGCACACATTCAACAGCTTCAAGAAAATCTAGACGAGGTTTTTTCCCCATTGAAAGTAAGATTTAGTCTTTGTGCTTTCCTCCACTATAGAGAAATTAAACTATTTTTTTCCTCTTAAAAATTTTTCTAGGCCAGAAGACAGGTTTCTGGTTCTTGCCTCTCCGATCAAGAATCAATTGTGTCAATGTCCGCATCTAGAATTAACGGTTCAACAGGAGGAATAACGCCAACCAGCGCGCCTCAGGTGTCCCTGGGTTTAGGGGGCTTACTTCCTGGTGACCGAGGTTCGTGCAGTGCTGATTCAGGAGTTCGAGGCTCTAGTGATCGTGAAAGTGGTGGCGCAACCAGCGGTGGAGGTAATCTCAGTGACTCAACCACGGAGGGTATATATGCATGTTTTCGCATTTCCTTTCTATGAAAAATACAACAGCTACGAACAGTCATTTGGGATTAAATTAAAACCGTTCATTAACTTAAAACTGAATTGATTCAGGTACACCAACCCTCACGCAAGAACAGAGCCAAGTTAACGCCAGGTTAGACATTGACTCAGTGTCCGTATCGTCTTCCGTTAATCCGTCACATATATATCAATGTAGGTTTTACTCCGAATCAAATTTTTGTTTTATAACACACGACCTGTCGTTTTAATACTAATAAATAAATATTCGCCTGCTTTACAGCTGTATCTACACCCAAAGACTGCAGTCCTTCATTATCTCCCTTGAACGCTACAACTTTCTCACGATCTATTGACAATAGCACTTTGTCAAGGTAATCAAAACTTAAATTGTCACAAAGTGTTTTGATTAAATGTCATCACATCACCGTTTCTTATTCATCTGACCTTTATTTTATAATAGATCTGTAGAGCAGTTAAGTAGTCCACTAGAAGAACCAAGGAGAAAAATTCACCATAACAAGCTCACAGGTAGAGGTGGAGCATGGGGCAGCATATCGAGAGTATTTACTAGAAATAGGCATCGAAAAGTATCCAGCCCAAGTAGTCAAGAAGGTCAGCGACCGGCTGTTTCTTCTTTTTAGTAAATAATTTCAAATGAAAGAAGGGCAATAACATAAACTTTGTTTGTTTTAAAGATTCAGTGGAGAATTATCGAAGTTGGTCACCTTTAACCGAAGAAGGTTACGCTGAAAAATTACGCCTTTTAAGAGAAGCTGCCACGGTACCAATGGAAAGATGGAGAGCCCCCGCTGTGTTAGCATGGTTAGAAATTGCACTTGGAATGCCTCAATATGGACCAAGATGTGCAGAAAATATCAAAAGTGGAAAGGTGAGGAGATAAATTTTTTAACAAACTCTTGTTTTTACTAAATTTATTTAACCACTAAATTTTGGTTCCTCTCAGGTTCTACTCGAGCTCAGCGATCTAGAATTGGAATGTGGTTTAGGTATTACTCATCCCATGCATAGGAAAAAATTGAGATTAGCCATTGAAGAGCACAGACATCCAGCCCTCGTAAGATACCCTTGCATCAGTCAACTGGGACATACATGGGTATCAAACGAATGGTTACCTGATCTAGGATTAGGCCAGGTATGTTCTAATTGTTTATAATTCGTGAAGTACTAAAAAGTTCGTTAGAAGTATTAACTTCACTAAAACCTCCATTATTTTCGTAGTATTCAGAAAGTTTTGCTACAAATATGGTAGATGCTAGAATGCTGGATCATTTAAGTAAGAAGGAATTAGAAAAATTTCTGGGAGTCACTAGAAAGTTTCACCAAGCATCAATAGTTCACGGAATTCATCTTTTAAGAATGATGAAATACGACCGCCAGGTTATAAGTCATATTTTATGTTTATATTATTCATAAAGAAAATTGTTTTGCCGACAATGACATTAACAAAAAAATTTTTTTATAGGCGCTTGCAGTGAGAAGGCATCAATGTGAGTCGGTGGATGCTGATCCTTTGGTGTGGACCAACCAAAGATTCATTAAATGGGCAAGAAATATTGACTTATGTGAATATTCAGATAATTTGAAAGGTCAGATTCTTTCATTTCGCTGGCTAGAATTTTTACTCAAGTTCCTTGCTTCCTTTAACCTCACTTTCATTTTGATTATAAATTTGTATCAAAAAATTTTTCAGATAGTGGCGTTCATGGAGCCTTGGTTGTTCTTGAACCTTCTTTCAATGGTGATACAATGGCCACAGCCTTAGGAATACCCCCAGCTAAGAATATAATCAGAAGACATTTAGCAGCCGAATTGGAAGCATTGATTCTTCCTGCAAGGTAAACAAAATTTTTCCTCCCCCCAATAACCTCAACCAAATCGAAGGTACCAGTGATATTCTATTCGAAAGTTCTTGAAGATGGTTTAAGCAATTTTAAAAAAATTATAGGATGCCCAAAAATACCCCTTACCAAAACGCCTTTAACTAAATTAACAAATTGCTAAAAGTAAGTTTCTCCAAATTTAGGTATGTGATATTCTGCCAGATGGAAGAGTATCAAGCAGAAGTTTCAAGAGCTGTCAACAATATCAAACACATTCCGAGATGAACCCACCAAATTTTTAGTCCATTATTTCCATTTTTTGTAATTTCACTATTTGTTATTTACGAACAGCTTTCAATGATGCTTGAAAAAAATTAGCTAACTCAAATTTAAAAAAAAGAAAAAAAGGCAAAACGAGGGACCATAAATGCGAATGAACCAATTTCATTTTTTTTTCTCATAATTGATCACAAAGTCACCAACAAGAACTGCTTAGTCGAGCACTCACATCACACACAAACCGCACACCACCACACCATTAGCCAAAGATGAGTTATATGATGTAAGAAACAAAAAATGAATTCAAATAATAATTTGCCTTGGCTTTGCATCATGCTTCCCTGTAAGATGAAAATCTTGTAAAACGTTTCCTTGAACAACTTGACACTCATATTTATTTAAACAAACAAAAAAAATGCTCCAGAAATTAAAAAGATTAATAATTTTATTAAGCTTAGGAATAAATTCGTAGAACTTACCAACATAGACAATAATTGTTTTTATGTTTGTTTTGGAGTTTTAAAAATGCTTGAAATGTTTTTCAAAAAAATTGCACAACAATTATAAGTTGTCGCTGCTAATCATTCATGTTTTAATTTAAGTAAGCGGGCCTGATGTTCGTTTAATTGTTTATTCATAAATATGACAATATTATCTATTTAAGAGCGATGACATTGTATATAAGCAAGTTAAATTTACTATAAGCAGTTCTACTCTTTCAGCTCTTCCCTTCCCCTTAACTATCATCCCTATAGACAAGAAGTAGGCAACCCTGAGTACAAAAATTTGTTTTAAAAACCACCTCCTTTGGTGATTCCTGTCCTGAAGTGAAAAAGTTTTCTGTCAGCTATTGGTTTTGAAGCTACTACAAACCATCCTAACACAGTTAACGGATTTAGATAAGTAACAACATGTCTGGCTATCCGTTCATTCAGGCTTGTATTGGTCTTATATGAATGCACCTGCTATTTATGTTTTATACCCTCAGATGAAAACCTTTTGTTGTTGAATGAATGGCAATGATAAATGTTTTTTTATTTCAGCATGATCCTTCACGTTTTAGAGCTGTTATTTGTTTGTTCTCAGAAACAAGTTGAAGCCACAGAATTTTAAATTTTCAGAATGGTTTAAGTGAGGCTTAAATTTAAAAAATTCTAACCAAATCTGGTTAGAACCCAACGGAATAAGATCAACAAAAATTCAAAATTTTAATTGTTGATGGACTAATAAGAACTAATTAACAAAATTCGAACATGATAGGAGACAATTTATTGATTTGAAAGCAATCAGTTGAAAATTTAAGGTTCTGAATGACTCCTAAGTCTGGTAAATTTGTTTCTGAAAATATTACAAGGCATCATTTTAAATTTTTCGTTTTATTTAAATATCAAAATTTATTTTAACAACTTTAAGAGACGTTTGTTCATATTGAAACCATGATACGATCGATTTTAATATAAATTATTTTAAAACTTTTGAAGAGAACACTTTATGGGTTTTAAATCCGCGATCGTAATGACTTTTTTTACGCGGTTTAAGATAACCCATAAAATGGCTTCTTCACAATAAATTATTCTAATCCATTTCATAATTAATTTTCTCTCTTGAACAAATACAAATTTCAAATTAATGATTTGAGAGTCCAAATGATGTCTTGTATTGTTTTTCATTTTATTTTATTTATTTACTTTTTGTTTTAGGAAGAATTGTTAGCAAGGCACTATTTCAGCTTTCTTGTGTTATTGTTTTTTTTTAGAAATTTTTTTGTTTAAATGTCACCCTGGTCAGTTAAAATTTTATTTTTTATTTTGAATGCATATTTTTTTTTTCTGTTTTGTTTCAATGTTCTACGTTTAGAGCTTCTTTCGAAGAACTCTTTGGACGAAATCAAAGGAGAACGGAAAGAATATTGAGAGGAGGAAGTTTAGGTCGGAGTTTATCGAGGAGTTTGGGTGGAGGATTGTACGATCATCGTGACAAGACTTGCATGAAAGAAATGCACGAAAGGGATGGAAAGCCCTTTAACTCTGATGACACATCACGTATCAGTTTACGAGTAAGCTCTATTTCCCCTCTTAATTTTTTATTAATTAATTGATGTTTTCGTTTTTATTGCCTGTTTGTTTCCCTTGGCATGCATGAGCTACGAGCTTTTTGACATGTGAATGCTAGTATGAGCATGTGATCGCTTTGACGTGGAAAGCGTTTTGAAATTTTCACAGCTACTGTTAGTATTGTTATTTTGATAGCTGAATCGGTCGAAAATCAACGTGTAGTATTCAAATTATACAAAACTCTAGGGGGTTACTTGACACCAGGGGTATACTTGATCCCGGCGAGTGGATTGTTTGATTACTGAAGATCAATCATACCACCCGCCAAAATTTCAACTAAAAATGTTTAAATTAAATTTGAAAATAGAAATAAACTAAATAAACTAACTTTTAATGGGGTGTAATTGGCAGTTACAGAAGTATTTAGATAGAAAAATCGTTCAGTTTTCTTTTATTTTACTTTTCTTAGTTGTATACTTCCGTGGCATTTGAAGTATGCCCAATTCTTAAACATGAGACACAAGCAAAAGAATCATAAGAGGGATACTTGATTCTAGGATCAAGTTCTCAATCAAGATCAGGATTCCTATATGAAAGGATCAACTATCCCGATGCAACCATTTTGTCGAAAATTGAAAAACCCGGCAAGTAGTCAAACAAATTTGTTGTGGAAACAATCGCCTTTAAATAGCTAAATAAACACAATATTTCAGGAAAATAAGCAATAAATCGTAAACACAAATATTTAAACTGTTGCGACTTATCATACATACGTATAAAGAAGTTGGAGTGTGAGAAAAATCATATTTTCAAAAGTAAAAGCAACAAGTTATTGTTCATAAATGAGATAAACAAGATTTAGTACTCATCATGGCTGCTACCTAATGTCGCCAACAGAACAAAACAAAATTTCCCCAAAGCGTCAATTTCGAAGGGGGATCATGTATACCACAGGATCAACTATCCCCTAAACGAGAATTCTCCCGTCAAATATCTGACATAATAAATAGCCAACAAAATAACAATCCTAACAGTAGATGTGGGATTTATAGAAAAATCTCCAACCTTCATCTTCCTTTTGACCTTAGGCCCATTTCCGGGATGAAAATAATCAATCCTAACATATCTTAGAAAACAGAAACACGCTTTGGTAAATTTATCTTAAATAGATTGTTGAGTGAAGTACCTGATCAAATTTGAGTTTGAATATTAAATAAATTTACTCAGTTAGCTGACAGTGATTATGGGAGTGACAGATGAGTTTATTTATGTTTATATTTAAGTAATCATTCCTTATAGATTTATATAATTGTTTGTTTGAAATGTTTCTCCTATTTAAATTTATTGTTAAAGAGGGAGCGAATGGAGACGGTTAGATTCGAATTTAAAAATTAAATTTGTTAAAAAGAGAATATAGGAGGCACGCGAGGGCTTCTTCATTAACGTGAAAGTATCATTATTGATTGTTAATAAACATGAATGTTGACTTTTTAATTACCTTGCGCATAAAGTACTTTGGTTTTACCCCATTTTCCATATCCAGATTATTTAAAAACTTTTTTGCTGAAGGCTCTATTTTCATGTGGCAACATGTTACTGAAAAGATGTAAAAATATAAAGAATTATTAAAATATACTATGTTGCTTTCTTGATACATAAATTCACAGTTAAAAAGAAATATAAATATTTACATATATCATTGTATATAATAATTTTTATTTTTAAAATGGAAATGTAAAATTTTCTATATATAGAAGTTTTTGATTAATAAAAACAATAGCTAAATATTTTTATTCAGGTGTGTTTTTTGCTGTTTGTCAGCAGTCAGGAAAACCTTTGATAACATCTAAACTTAGTTTTGGTAACTGTTAGTCATCAATTCATAAAAAAGTTATTTAGTCATGTTTTGGAGATTCTCATAACACCTGTGTGTTGTAAATTATGATTGGTAACTAAATGAAATAAAATTTATTGTTTGACAGCAGCTGTTAAATAAGGTTTCTAGTATGGTTTTGAGATTTTCGCTTTTGAAACTTTTGAATTTGAAAAGAAAAAAGTATCTGTTGAGAGTGTGAGCTTAAACAAGTTCTGTAAGACGTGCTTAAGCAAATAATTAACATTTGAGATTGACTTGTTGATATAGTTATGGTTGGTCATCTTTGTTATTACATTTGGCTCTTCTATCTACTAACTTTTTGGATTTTGTTTTTGAGTGAGCTGAGATTTGCATGGCAAAAGTCTTGTGAAAGTAACATATGGTGAGGTTGTGTACAGTACTAACAAATATTTTTGCTTTTTAACTTCTTTCTATGATGATGAGCCTTATTACAGGAATAAAAATAGAGATATAAAAGAGTTTTATAAGAATTGTTACATCTACTTTGAAGTAAGACTCTTGAGTATGTTATAAAAAAGAATTAAAACAAAAGAAAAAGTCTTTTATGAATCTCAAGAGAGATAATTATTAATTGTAAAAATAATCAATCCTGTTGCTATGTTTGTTATGGAACTTGTTCTATTTTTACTTTTCCTGGGCCTGTCACAAGTTGAAAGGATTTTTGATGATCCTAAACAAAACTTAAACTTCCTTTCAATCAACTTAACTTTAAGTTCGATTTTTATTTAAATTATTTTTTTCCGTTTTTCTTCTCCGTTGCTTGTTGCTGGTATGGGTCTTCATTAACGAACTTCAGCTGCATAGCTTGAATTATTTGAAAAAGGTATGTGAAAGGTAACTATATGCTTATGACGTTTATTAAAATTTCATTAATAATTTCTCTAACAAATTTATGTTTTTCTTTTAGTTTTCCTCTTGGAAAATACCTCAGGTTCGTATTTGAATGAAGTAATAAATCGTTACCTTGATGATGTTACATCACGATTGATTGGAAGTGGTTACTTGTACAAAGAAGTAAAAAATCATTTTGTCCATTTCAGGGATCGTTAAGTCGAGTATTGAGCTTTCGACAAGGAAGACAGTTCAGTCTTCAGAATTACAGATCCTACGTGAAACCTATACAATCACCAACATCGTCAGAACACGGCTCGATAGTCTCTGCTTTTACGTACAGGTATACAAATCATTTATGTTCAGGCACTTAACCAGATATAAACCTTTGCTTAAATTTACCCTCCACCATGTTAAACTATATTCGATAGTCACGTGATCATACCTATTTTCACCTTTCAGAGCGTCTTCACCTCCGGAATTCGGAAGATCTGTGTCTCCATGCTCTAATTTAGAATCAGATCCTCTTCCGAAGAGCTTATTGGTGAAGAAAAGACATCGTCATAGGAGAGCCAAAAGCATTGGAGACATCACAATCACTCCTGTATAAAAGAATTCACTTATCAATATAACCCTATCTGGTTAAAGTTTGGATCGTCTTCTTTTGTGGTTATTTCGTCGACTGATTTAGACTGAATTGTGGTGATCTTAATAAGATATTCTACTAAAAACTATTTTATATCATTTTATATGTAATGAAAACGTGTATAAATTGATTCGTCGCAATAAAACTGATATTTTATTTACAAAAATTTTTCATAACCTCACCTTTTGCCTGTAACAAAAATTTACAGAATAAGATATAAAAGAAAACCACCAGAATACTTCTAAACACCTTTATTTAGAGACCAAATAACCGAACTGAGGAATTAACACTACAATTACTATTGCACTTACAAAAACTAAAAACCGCACAAAAAAAGAACTATCAATCTTAAAACATTTAGAAACATCAACACACTGAAACTGTCACAACAAACGAGAACATTTTTTTAAAAACATTTATCTTAACTAATTTTTATTAAAAGAATGATTTATTTTTCTCGTGTATGAGTTATTGCACTTATACAACACTGAGACCCTACATAAATATTTTAACAAGTGTACAGACTTATCTACCCCCTTCCACCCCGCCCCCAAAATTACTTTCCACGGATGGAATTTACATGGCCGGAAATAATGAGTGATTATATGTATATGAATACCTTTCCATTTCTTTTTTTATGTAAAATGTTATACAAAATAAAATTTGAAAATGACTAAAGTTAAAGTTATCAGGATAGAAATTAAAAATGTATTTTGGTTTTTGAGAAAGTTGATTGACTCCATTTGGGTTTTGAGTATATATCTTAGGTCATCTATCTTCTGCCACGTTTATTTGTATTATCCGTATGTCACTTATTTGTTTCATTACAGATAATTTAGGAATTGTGTGTGAACATGATTTAGTAAAGGAATTTTATGTGATATGTCTTGTTGGCTTGTCACATTTAAAGGGAGTTGTTTGTTGAGTGATAGTACTAGATAGTAGTTTGGTTATAAGGGTTTTGGCACTATAAATATCTAGCAGTGTCTTTAAAAGGATTCCCGAAATTCAAAAAATGGTACTACCACAAAAATTTTGTGATGAGTTGAAAGTAAGTTGATATCAGAGACATTTACACTTTCTCAAAGAAATACCTATTTTTGTGTTTTGCTCAAAATGAAGGAAATTATCTAGTAAACGTTTGATGACAATCGCAACTTCCACAGGGATATTGGCCTTTTAAAAACTGTGATTTGTCCGTGTTCCTTCCCTCCGATAAGAACCACGCTTAAAGGTACAACAGGATCCAAATTGATTCTGGCAAATTCCTCGTTTATGGTTGGCTGCCGATGGCTTGTTATCACTTCGTGTCTATCTGCTCGACTAGCAGAACTCGCTCTTGTTTTCTTCCTTTTCTCCGTTGAAATCGGTACAGTCGTTGTGTTGTATGGGTTTCCTCTCAGGGGTAAGTATTTGGGTGGAGATCGCACGGGTTTCGACACTTTAAAATCGATCTGTTTCGATTTATCGGCAGACATATTCTTCAACTCAACATTTTCATTCTGTTGTTTTGATATGTTTTTGCCGGTGTCTTCGAGAACGCTGTCCGGTGGCGAATTCAATATTTTTCCAAAATTTTGAACTTCTTTCGATTTCAATATTGTTTTCACATCCGGTCCCATGTAGTTCGGGTTACTGAAGCCATATCCGCTGTCTCGAGTACCCGGTTTTTTAATGAGAGAATCTGTACTCTTGCCAAACTTCAGTTCGGGATAGTCGTTCATGAGTTCTTTGTGCGCATCTCCAGGACTTTGACTGTAGTTACTCGAAGAGCTAACCTTGTTCACTGTTTCGATACTGCAATAATCGGAAGTGGATTCGTCGGCTATTTCCGGTTGTTTCTTAAACCTTACGACGCTTGCACTCTTTGGGATTCCGCCGTTCCAATCCGTGTTCTCTTCATTTCCCAACGTTACTAAATGCGATGAGTAACTATCGCTTTGGCACCTTTTGCTAAAATTGTAGTTGTCGTTGTTTTTCGGTTTTGAGTCCAATGTTTTCACATCTTGTGAAAATGGCGTTCCAGGAAGATTAACATTATTGTCGGTGTTGCTTTCAATTCCCTTCTTATTGATTGTAGTGACCTTATTAACACTAACATTGTTTAATTTGTTTGATTTACATTTATTTACATCTAAATCAGTTTCGTCCGTGTCAAGATAGACAAGTTTTTCTGTTGGCGTGTAAGTCGAATCTGTCGGTTGTGATTTTTGAGTAAAGCTGTTCAAATTTGGCACAGAAACCAAGTCTCGTGACATTAACGATCTAGTAGACTTTTCAGATTCAGTTATTGAAAATTCTCCAGATTCGCCAATTGAATATGGCATTTTATCTGTGGCTGGAGTCAAAGTGGAAAAAGTGGTCTTCTTCTTTTCACCATTGGCAATCACATTGGCACTCTGTGACTTAATCATTCTCGTTGGAGTATGTTCGCTATCCGAATTCTCCTTCGCTTTGAGTAAACTTTCGGTGCTGTCATGGCTACTGTTCAACATGCTATAACTACATTTAGGATTTAGTCTCGACAAATTTATGGAAGATAACTTTGAGATCTGATTCAAGAAGTTTAAATTATTATTTTGAACTACACTCGCAATCAAACTACCACCCGTATAATTGTTAGAACATTCGTATTTCTTGTGGGCTGGACCGATTTTGTTGTTGCCCATATTTTTGGACCGGGTCACTGTATTTCCGGAAGAAAAGGACTTTGCTGTTGATGTTGCATCACCGCCACCAGTAGATTGGTCGTTGAAGAGTAACTCGGAAACTGCAAGAGCTATGCTTTCAGCTCTTGGATGTGGTTTGCTTCCCGGAAACTGAAGTTTCTCCCAAACTTCAGTACCTATAACCAGTCAGATAGTAAGTTAATCAGTTGCTACCGATAGAATCCAACAACGAGAGTTATATTTAGGGAAACTAATTACCGAAATGAAATCTCCAGAGATCATTGGAAAGTAATCCGTTACTCTCTCCTCCAAAAATTAACATCGAACTGGGCAGTTTGCAGACAGCATGTGAATGTAAAGGTCCAGGATTTGTTTTTGTTTTGATGTTGCTCCATAATTTGCTTGCTGAATGATTTTTAAATGTTGTATCAGTCAAATTCAAACTTTTTTTAATAAAACAAAAATTAAAGACATGAACAAGAAACATTTGTTTACCTATATCCCACCGCCATAAATCTCCTCGTTCTTGGAGATCTGTCATCCCTCCATAAATCCACATGACACCATCGTGCAAAACTGCACTGTGCTTGTGTCTGCCACTCGGTCTTGGAAGAGAACTGTGCGAAGATTTGGGTGAGAGTAAATGCCAAGTTTCCGTTTCTGTTTCGAAACAATTGAAATAAATATTTGTTAGTAAGATATTTATGTAGCAAATAGAAATTGTTATGTAACAGAAACTAACCAAAATGATAAGCCCATAATTCATTGGAAGATCCTCTTAAATCTTGATAACCGCCATAAATTATCATCGAACCTTTATAAACTAAAGCAGAATGACCTCGCCTTCCTTTCGGTGATAGAGCTCCTTTAACACCACGAATTTTCCTCCAAGAATTCTCCTGCACAAACAATTAATTTAATTTAATAGATTTTTAATTAATTATTCAATTAATTTTGTGTAGATGTCTCATTACCTTTACATTATACACCCAAAGAGGTGTTTCAGTTCCAGCAGAAAATCCAACTTCACCTCCAAAAACATAAATACAGTCTTTGAAAGCGACCGCCGAATGTTCTTGTAAACATGGAGGTCGCTCTCCAGACGGCTCCAACAAGCTCCACTTTCCATCACCTGATACAGAAAAATTTTTATTCAATGAAATTGATTAATTAAATGAAATGTGTGGTTGGGTACTTACTCAAACTGTACTGCCAGAGATCCTTAAGTGGTAAGTTACCATTTCTCCCCCCAAAGAGGTAAACGTGGTTCCCTAGAAGAGTAGCACTGTGTTTAGTCCGTGACGAAGGAGCCACATTCTCAGGGGTTGATCCTAATGACATCCACATTCTCAAACTGTAACGGAAAACATAAATGACAGGGATGAACAAAGGCGTTTGAATGAAATGAATTATTAATGTGTTTGTAACGCGTTTTAGAAATCAATTGTTGGAGATGTTGAAAATTTTTCGTCGGAATCGAAAGCATTTACCAGTGGGAACTGCTCCGAGTTCCCATGGCAACCACACAGATGAAAGCGAGTGAGTAAGGGAAGTCACAACTGGCTTTTCTCTCGAAGCGGTGAAATCTTCCGATAAATTGGCTTTATTCAACAATTCATATTAAAATAATAGTTTTTCCGATATTTATACTCCACTTCTCTAATTTGGTGATAATTTCAGTCATTTTTCCAGTGGCGAATTAAGACGACCGATAATTATTCAACGCTGAAGCTACGATCACCACGCTCTCGACTCTTATTTAGCTATTTCCTTAATTAAAAATTATGTAATTAATTAAATCCTTCAACTCTCAGATTATTTGTCAAAAGAAAGGTCGCGATAATGAATGTTTCTGACAAAGAATTGCTATCGATCCCTACGTAGCCCTAAAGGGAATTCCGTTCAGGTGATTTTAATCAATTATTTAATGACACTGTAATTTATTTATGGACATGAAAAGTATTATTATTAGATTTTAGAATGAATTATCAACTTATGAGTCATTTTTAAGCTGTTAACATAGTCTAGGGATGGCTGTAAAATACATAGATTCTCTTATCTATAGGGAATGGCAGGTTCAGTGGAATTCTTCCGAAAATAGAAGATAGGATGAGAAACAAAAAGATAGATATAAATTATCACTCATGTCCAAGTTTTTAAGGGTAAGGGAACTTCTCGAGCTATCTGAATAGGTTTCAGCTAATAGATTCAGACAAATGCCTAGATTGCATCTCTAACTGTAGAGACGATCCCAATCACATGTTGTTTGAATGTGTAGTATGGCAGGAACTTAGAAACCAGTACAAAATAGATGAATCCTTTTTAAACATTTGCCAGAACCAAACTTTAAGCAGGTTTACAGCTTTTGGTTCAAAAGTGTTAGCTCTTAACCACAAACACTAGCCTGAATCCACTCAGCTTTGGGTGTGCCTGTTGTATCCGTTCAATTAGGTGACATAGTTGTTTTCTTCTTATAAATTGATAAAAGTTATAAAACTGACTACTAACAAATTGTGGTTTCTGTCAGAGTGCAATCTGTATAATGTATTATAATTTGTATGTTAGGATCTTTATCTTGGATGTATTATTATATGCTTATTGACAATACACTCATACCTCGCTATACGGCCGCTCTTTATACGGCATTTGGCTATAACTGCTTTCTTCAATTATGGCACGTTTTCGATTTACTGTCTAAAATGAGTAAAAAGTACTGGTACAAAAGTTAATTTCCTTCCTGAAATTAGGCAAAATATTTTGGATTTAGAACATGATCTTGACTTTGAAGGTTTGAACGAACGTCATGTGCTTGATCTACTTATAGCTGATAGGGAACCTCTTTCATATGAGGAACTCATTCGGTCGCAAGCAGAACCGGCATTTGATGAAGAGACAGAGCCTGTTGTATCCAAACAGTTAACACCAAAAAATTTGTCGAATGATTTTTGCTGTTTCGAACAAGGAATAAACATCCTTCTTGAAACCGATCCTGATGTCGAACGTAGCGCTAAATTTCTAGAGAAAGTAACTCAGCCACTGGCAGTTAGAAACCACTGAAGAACGAAATAGACAAGAAGGCAATACCAACAATGTTGGACAATTTTTTAAAGCCAGGACCATCCTTACCAGCGAAAAATGATTACGACAGTGATCTGTAGGTTACCATTTCTTCATCGTCTTCAGATTAAAGCCATTTTTAAAATTATGTATGTATACATACACATATTTTATGTAACGCGAAGTTGTTTCACTTTTGTTTATAGGTTATTGTCGGTGTTGGAGTCTGTAATAATTTTATGTATAAATCTATATACTTTTTATGTATGTATTTTGGATTTAAGTGAGATAAAATGCATTTTGAATGACAAACCACGTTACATTTTTAACAAATTTGGAACCGATCCCATTGAATTTGTGTTAAAATAATTGATTCCCTATACGGCTTTTCGCTTTACGGCCAAGTTTCATGGAACGTAAAGCAATCTTAGACCGTAAAGCGAGGTACGGGTGTACTACAAAATAAGCATTACTATTATATGTATAATGTATATATGGGAATTGATCAATATAATGTTATTGTATTTCACGAAGCTGTTAACATGAATTCAAGATGGGTTTGCTTACCCAGATTACAAGAGAACCACTTCATTGTATGATTTTTAAGCTTAGTCAGCGCAAGTCAGATGAAAATTAAAAGGATATGTTTAGAAAGAAAAAAAAAAGAATATCAGCAAGAAGGGAGAACATGAGCGAGGGTTGAATTGTATGAAGAATCGAGGGTAGGGGATGTTTCCCATAAATACTCTTTTAAACAACCCAAGCTCACCCCGATCTCATCGCTTCAGATAAATTGGTCTACCGACGGAATTGAAGACGACGTTAAAGAAAAGCTTTCTTTCCACCGGGGCGTTTTGGGGTATTGATGGAAACCTCTTTGGAAAATTGAAAGTTCAAGTCAGGCATTTGAATAATTAAAAACTCCGTGTTACTATCAATCAAGTAAGATTTTACTGTAAGGATGAACGTTTTGAAGTGTCTTGATTTTAGACAGTGGAGTGGTTGAGAAACCAATTCCTAAATCAAAAAGAAAAATGATGGAGATTTAAGGTGACATGGGGTTTAAGATTTTCACATCATATAAATGGACATTTGGTCTTTTGACATAGAATTTTGTCATCTCTCCCAGGATTTTGAGTTGAAGTTAGTTTTAGGGTTTTACAGCTCACAAATTTTCTCTTCACCTCCAATTATTGCTATCTAGTACTAGTTATTGAATTTATAATTGGCTTACTTGCTAAATAGTTGTCCAGAACACTGCAGGATGAGTAAGAAGATTGTTTTAGTATGTGAAACAAGAGATTGTTTACATAATACTTTAAATTAATTGATTATTGAATAATTTTATGGGTTAAAAACACAAAAACTATACAGGTTTATAGAAGGGCTACTTCTTCAGCTACCTATTCCCAAGAAAATTTTTGGAAAGTTGCATTTCCTTAACAACCCATATATCCTCAAAGACTCATCAATCCTGATAGTAAAAAGAGTTTAAAACATTTACAACCAAATGATTACTAAAAAGTAAATGTTTACAGGTAAATTTGAGAGACATTTTAGACAGCTTTAGTCATTTTTAGACCATTCTTACGGTTAACGTTCTCCACGAAAGTCTTTCTGCCTTGCATTCATATCCTGACATAAATTTCTATACCTACAGTTTGATTATATTTACCGTACAGATAGGAGACCATTCCACGAGATGCATTCAAAACAACAAAAACAAATAAAACAACCGTTCACCAACTGATAATTATTTAAAAATAAGGTAAAATAGCGGGAAAAATTTTCCCCAGATTATTGCACCACAGTTTTTATCCGGATGAAAGAAACAATGTCCGATTTTAGTCGTTTAAGTATCTCCTGGTTTTCAGATTAACTAATAAGAATTAAATATTGAGAGAGACAAAGTCATTTTCATTTAGAAATAGAGAGGAACCTACAACGTTTGGCACGGAAAAGTCCAACTAAAAACAAAAATGCAATCTTGTCTGCTTTGTCAACGGGAAACGGAAACGCGCATGACAATGACAAGATAAACTCAGAGGAAAATGGGAATAACGCAAACATTTTAAATCAATCTCCTGTACCCGTGATTATTATACTTTGCCAGGGTTTTGTTTTTGGTTTCAAAAGGCAGTCAAATGCGTTCATCACTTCTAGTAGACCTTCTACTAGTAGTAGATTGTTGAGCCTAAAAAACTGTCACGTGAAATGAATTCAGATTCTTTTCTTTGGCGAATATACGTTACAATTCAAGATCAAAAGACGTTAATGTTTATATCACGACGCTAATCTGCAGAATAACTGACTAAAAAAAAACGACTAATTCCACGTTAAGGCGTGGAATTAGAAGTTTTTACACATTTCACTTAGGTATATACCATACGTGCGGAATCTGCTGCCTCCGCGAGGTTCTTGTGTGGCCCTTTGCCACCTACTACAAAATGGCAGAGTTCGTTTCAAACAATTGTACATCAACGCCATGACAGTTGCGCGAAAAACCCCGCCAAAGACAGTCATATTGTAGTTTTATATTTTATTTTTTCTATATAATGCAATAAATTGTTAAATCTATAGAAAAACTAAAATAATTTCACAAAAGTCACTTCCTTAGGTCAATCAGCTTATGCGGCCTCTCTTATTGCTGTCTAATTTAAATGTGGCCTCTAATGGTAAAAAGGTTCCCCACCTCTGGTATATACAGTACATACTCAAGGCTTTTGTATCGTCGGTTAAAAATTCTCATTTCTTGCACTAGCTTGATTGTCTAGATATAGAAAAATAAATAAATAAATATGGTAATTTGAGCATGTAGACATGTTGCTGTTGTTTCAGCAAATTTATGCATTTTAGTTGCACCACATGCATAATTCAAATAAAAAGAAAAATTAAACTCAATACACACATCACTTGTAGTTATTAAAGATGATCATTAAAAAATTATTGAAATAAGAAAAAGTTCAGACTCAACAATAACAATAGCTAACAGTTTGACTCAATCACATAATTCAGTGGTGCGCAAACTTTTTCCGGCTACGACCCGTTCAATAGAGAGAAAAATTTTGGCGACCCTTTGAGGTAGATGTTCACAAATACGATGTATAGTTCGGCCATTTCTTTCACTTAATGGAGTAAGAACATCATCAAATCTAACAGAAATTAATTTTATTTATAATTTTAAGGATATACTTTTTATACAACATAAAAATTAGTACAATTCCTCTCTAATGAGATGTATGAGGCTTCAAGTTTCTACTTATCTCATCCATGTTCGGCGATAAATTCAAAATTTATAGAAATTTGGCGACCCCTAATTTGCGCACCTCTGACATAATTTATTAAAAGACTACAAGATTTCATGAAAAATAATTAGACAGACTTTAAACATATTATTAAGCCAGAAAATAACAATATAACCCTATTTACTCATCAATTATATAAATGATTTCACCACAGTTACATTAATGAGCACATTAACTGGCTAATCTGCAGATTAATTAGAAGAGCTAAAAATTATTTCAACTCTCACAGCACTAAAGATAATTTCCAAGAACCCAATTTAATGGTACCATCCAAAACACAACCGAGAGAAGGAAACCAAGATTTGATTTTCTTTTTAAGATTTTCTTTATTAAAGCAATAAAAATAAGATTTATAAAATGGTACAAAAATCTTAAATACAATCGAATATGATGTAAATAGTATCAAATGATCAAAGTCACAGGAATTCAAAATAAAGGTAAAGCTATTAAAAATACATTTCAATTTAAGGGAATATCTCAAATTTAATTTGATCACAATTAATTAGAGTTCATTACCGAAGTTCTTCTAGCAACACACCATACAAAATTTATAATTAAAAAGAAGTTCTGTAAGGCGCAACAACAACAACAACTGAGTTCATAATAAACCTAATTAAAAGGATGGAAATAATTAATTAATTAGTGATCACAATTTAAAAAGAGAAGAAATTAAATTACCGCCAATTATGCTCACATGAAAGTAAATTAAGAACTCCGTACCGGTGTCTTTAATCAATGATACTGATTATTATATAACTTTAGGATCAGGAAAAGTTAAGTACAAAAAATTTAACCTTTTTTAACAAATTTAAATAAAATTTGTCAACTGAAACATTAAAAGAAAATAAGAATAAGAAAAACGAGACGATAAATTTACAAAAGTAATCATAATAATTAGAATTTCGGCATTCATTATGGGTAATATATAATTTAAAACTTGGCAGCTCTTATAGATATACAATATAATTTCGTTGATATAAAAAAAAGTCCCAGACTAGCATACAAGCTATAACATGCTCTTGCGATTCTGGATTCTATAATTGGTGTTAAAAATTATCAAAATCCGATTATTGCTTCTGTTCCTCTTCATCTTTGTTCGATTCGCGCTATAATAAAAGCTTTTATCACTTCCAACAAGCTCTAAATCTAAATGCAGATAACATTAAGGCACCGAAAGGCAACAGAAAATACGGAATCGATCAGATTATTCAAGAAACATCTTAAAACAACTATGAGAAACATAATCTGGTCATAAGTTCAACAATAAGTTTCTAATAAAATTAACAGAATAAGTGAATAATTTACATGGTTTATACAAACAAACA
This sequence comes from Columbicola columbae, assembly GCA_016920875.1. NCBI lineage: Eukaryota > Metazoa > Arthropoda > Insecta > Psocodea > Philopteridae > Columbicola > Columbicola columbae. The sequence goes on from JADMLL010000006.1 coordinate 8,441,890, forward strand.
CCGCAGCACCATTTATACAGCAATTTTGTGTTGGGTTTCACAACCGTCAAATCAAAAATTTATGATTCAGTACGTCTCAGATTGATTTTTAATTTGAATACTGTTGTTTCTAAAATGAGTATAAAAATTCGATTGCACGTTTTACAAGTTTATACCAAACTGGACGATTAGTATAAGTCGAAATTTCTGAATAACTCTCATTAATCCTCCTTTTTTAAATAAATCAAAGAAACACAAAGTTGTGGATTAATCAATTCACCATAATCAGTTATAAATTATATAAAAGTTGTTATAAATGTCAAAAATAAAGGAAAGCTTTTTATACAAAAATTACGTCACATTTATACAGCTAAACAATAAAACAGCAGATAAGTACGGAGAGCAACTGAGAATGTAACATGTCAAAAGTTTGTATACAGCCACATGGGCTTTAACAAAGAATTGATCACTTGCACGTCCAAGTCCCCTGATACAACAAAGACTATCAGTGAGAGACAAACAAAACCCCATCCCCAAAACAGACAGTAGAGGAAGAAAACAAATAACAAAAGTAACGATCAAGATGATTGATGATGGCGATGATAATTAAATAAAGTAAATAAAATACCCAAGTTATAAGACTGGCCTTGTTTTTTGGCACAAATTAACATACACAAAACCCTTTAACGGTTCCAATAAATAAGAAGGGAGCTTCTTCACCTGTGAATGAAACATACTCCGAAAAACTCTATTCGATACAAATTTAGTTATTAAAAAATAAATACGTGTATAAATTATATTTCCTTCATTTTAACCCAAAAACCAAAACTTTTATCTAAATACAACCATAAAAAAGTTATGCAGACTTTGGTAGTATTGACTAGGCAGTACTGCATGGTTGTTTTTAAAATAATATTGTCAAGTAGTGTCTTACAAAAACGCTCTTTTGATTAGTATTAAAAATTAAAGGATTTCAAAAAGCTTGTTTAAATAAGAAACCATTCAAGCGTTATACGCGGTTATACCGACCAACTATAAAACTACTTTTGGCAGAAAAACTTTTATAAAGCTTTAAAGACACAAAAAATAACCTTTCATCTTTTTTATAAAACCCCAGAACGGAAAACATTTCATGAATCCTTTTAAGTATTATTATAAAAAAATTTTAAGCAAACAACCTTCGCCTGAAAGCGATTGCTCATCACCTTTATATAAACGTTTTAATTTATAAATTTATTCAAAAATGCTTATAAAAATTATAAGTATATTATTTATTAATAAAAATTGCACCTTTTAATTATGATCATTAAAATGGAAGGATTTTTAAACGAGTTGTAATACCTATCATGCACTGAGAATATACTGAAAACAGATAATTTTCTTTGTGACCTTCTTCAACTCAACTCTTGATAAGAACCTTTTAACAGTCCTTTATGTCTAATTTCTGTTAGTTAATCAACATCGACATAAACCTTCCAACTTTGATTAAATACTTAAGATTAGAGGCACTCGAAAGCTTTTTACATCCAAAATGAGGTCTGACAAAACATTCAATCAAACCATCTTTGAGGTGACAATAAATATTCAAAATCCTTTCATTTTATAAACTGATTAGTAAGAATTCCTTTTTCTAAAGGCATTTCTTTCTCTTAGAGGTAAAACAACATTTTGTTTAAATTTATAAATTTTTCCCTTCCAAAAAATATGAATTTGAAATTTTCCTTTTTTACTTCATCCACAGGATGCATAAAATTAATTTGACACAAAATACTGAGAAAGACTTATGTACTCCTTCTTGTTAAATAATTTGTTTTTAACTATGGAAATATAAATAAGATTTGGGTTAAAATACTAGCAATACTTTTAACCCGATACTAAATTAACTTAATCAAGACTGATGTTTATGAGAGAATGAAGACAAAGTGATTGCAACGGTATCACCGTTATCAGTTTCCGTTTAGGACCGATTTGATCACTTTTTTACTTTGGCAACGCCGAATTATCAAAGGTTTTACCGAAATCACCTACAAGTGTGCTATTTCGTTGTTTCACACGATCAACGAATTAATTCAACATCCATTTTTAACCGGGCCTTGAGCCAAAGCGAGAGACGAAGGCAATCTATACGTGATTGTATTTCCTTCAGAACAGAAAGTTGGTTCTGTCACATCGGGGTTCACCTCTACTCTTAATGATTTCGTTTTCTTACCCAGAGAGCATTGAAACTTACTCGCAACCGTTACGGGAATCTCGGAATTTTTCAACCTGAAACAATTTAACGGACGTGAAAATGTGAGGTGGTAAGAATTTAATTAAAACTATGATGAGCGTTGAAGCTGATTTCACTTACTGTTGGTATCTGGAAAGGAGTACTCCTACCATTTCTCCGACTAAATCTTCTTTTGTTTGATTTAAATAAAGAGAGAGCACCAAATCGTTGCCTGAATCAGAATGTATGACGATCAACTGATCAGCTCCTGGACTCACGCTTATTCCAGTAACCTAAAACCCAAAATTTTGGTTCTAATAAAATCTACCCAACTAAAGAAAGAAATGTTTGTGAGCAGCTCAAGTTTAAAATTAGAGCAAAATGTAAAACAAACTTCCATTACTATACCTGACTAATGAGAAGCCCTTTTTTCATTGGCTTAAATTTAACTGTGTCAATTTTATAAATTTGACTATCTGTAACCAAAATAGCTCTTTCAGCAGTTTTGTTATGTTTGTTAGTCTTTTGAATGAAAGAAGAGAACAAGATATTCTGAAATCGATCCGAGTTCTTCAAATTGTTCACACTCGTCACGAATGTTGAAGATTTTGGATTTTCCGACGAATGACTCAAATAATTTCCTTCCCATTTTCGAGCCTGACCCCAAACCTGTCGCTTGCCCCGTAATGCACTTGCAGCTGACATCTACAAAGTATTAAAAACTGTAGCACGGACATAAAAAAGCAACGAAACGTTGAAATCGTCCAACCGTAGAATCAGCTACCTTAAGTCTAAGCTGAGGCCAATCCGACCTTGGAATTTTTTTCAAAATCATCCAAGCCCACCATCTGTCATACATTTTTCTCAGTTTTGGAGCCGCATTTCGAACCACATACGGAGCAGGAGGCCAAGGTAAGCTTTTTCCATAATCCTTGTAATTCGGAGCATTTCTAACCAAAAATAGACAAATGAAACACATTTCAACTAAGTTTTTCACTGACTACACCTAATTTTTCAAAATATCAAGTAGCTCACCTAAACGTTCTTTCTAAAGCCTCAATGTATTTCCTTCGTTGGTAATTTTGAATTTGGAGCATGATGTGGTAAGCAGCTTTCATTTTCTTATATCTCTGTCGACAGAGAGCTCCTCTCCATTGTTTTTGTAGCAATATGACAATGGAAGGTATCAAATCACTGCGGAACTTAATAACAAAACAAACCGTTAACACAGAACTAAAGAAGCAGTTTCATAGTTAAAATGGATACTGAACAACTCAAGGAAGATATTTACCTTTTCCAAAGCAAATAGAGTTCGAGGAGATCTAATAAAAACCTTAGTTTTCCCATACTTTACATCGTTTTGGAAGTTAATACTTTCTAATAATACTTGCACAGCTTCTTTATCCGAATCACCCCGGAAATTAGGCCAAGTGTACGTAGAAATCATTTTGTACCTGATAAGATTTAAACAAATCATTTATATCCTTAATTAATTGACTTCAACTTTGTCTTTCTTGATTATTTTGTTAAATAGTAACCTCTTTAGAAATCTGTCATATCTCTGTCGGTAGGCGAAACCTGCTCTCCTTACTCTCACGTTCTCGACCAACCCCAAATACCGAACTTGATGCTCCACTCTATCATGATCAAACACACTCGCCGACTTTATGTCGTTTGGTTTAATGCAACGAACATAGAACGGTTCCTTACTAGTAAGGGTTTTAATTAAGGCAGCCATGGAATTTCGGAAGAGAGATCCTGCTGTCAAAGGTCGTTTTGTAGTCTGCAAAAATAAAAATAAAAAATAGAAGAGAATTGTAGTGTTTAAATCAGCTTATATCAAAGGGTCAAAAAACAAACCTTGGTAATGTCCATTGCTCCTTCGGGCCACATTGAACTAACAGTTTTATTTTTTGAGTTGTACATAAGCCTTTTCAAATCCTGAAATAACGTGTCCTTGTTTTTCTCCAAAAAGCCATTAATGTTGTAAGTGACATCACCGGCATAGTGCACGATCCTAAATTCAACTTTATGCTTTAAAGATTTGTCCATTGGTTTAAGTTGTCGCGATGAATAGTGGGAATGATGAGCAAGTTTTTTATCCATAGTCTCCAACAATAACTGAAAAATACATTTTATATTAAACATGACAGTTAATTAACATCCCAATCAATTCGAAAATACGTCGATATAAAACTGAAGTCACCATCTGCTTATTAATAAAATCTATTCAGATTAATGAACACAAATTGAATTTAAAGTGGTTTCGTTTATTTATAAACAATTTAATACAAACTTGATAGTGTAATTATGAGTCTCGCACGTGTGCAACTGACTGTAGTTTACTCTATTCTTTCGGTGACAAGAGTAAAACATAATTCTTAATAATTCCTCACCTCATCTGTTACTTTGCCAACATTAAGACAGGCTTCATCCATTATAGCAAGAATACCTTTGTGAGGCTGTTCGACTAAATCGCAAATTATCTGATTGTTAAAGTACTCCACATTAGTCCATTCAATTCCTTCCTTTAAATATTCCTCCTGTTCCTGCTTCAAGACCAATTCTTAGACAGAAAGTTAATTAAGTTAAACACAAATATTGCACTACATCAAATTCAATCAATTAATTAAACCAATTACTGAGTAACTTACCAATAAATAACTGCTGAAGCTTTTCGTTACAGTAATTAATACAGAACTGTTCGAATGAGTTAATGTCAAAAATTTCGAAACCGTATATATCCAAAACTCCTATCACGGTTCCTTGATTGAATTTGAATACGCATGCTTTATCAGTGTTTATGGCGTCGTTAACTTTCTTCACTATCCAAGTAAACAATCTGTCATAAATGGCCTGTAAAAATAACAACAACAATAAAAAAGTCGTTTGTTTTTTAACGCTTCGCCAAATTTATAGTAAAATAAAAGCGAACCTTGGCCAAAGCATCCGCTACAAATTTCCCTTCAGACAATGTTAAACTCTTCTGCATTACTTCTCCCCTAGCGGCTATAATTCTTTCGCTTAAAGCTGTTTGAAGTTCGTTGCTGTCAACATCCAGAAGTTTTGACACGTTTCCCATAAGGTCTTTTTCTGTTATTTCGATTTTATCTTCATCTTGTTTAAAAGTGATATTTCCCTGAAATACGCCTGATATTAGTGCCTTTATTGATTTTTTAAATGAAAATATTTTTTCAGTAAAATAGAAACCCCTACCAAGTGAAGAACTGCTGCCACGATTTTCCAAACTGTTTCCACTTCGGACTGATCAAATTCCAAAGCTTTCATGGCTGTCAAAACGGTTTTATAATCTCGTCTATCGCTTATGGCTTCGACTTTATTCGCGCCTCCTTGTTTCGTGTAGTAGTAAAGCTCTGGATCTCTAGACAGAGCATAAGCCTTCAATTCGGCTTCACTACAGCCACTAAGCAACTGAAATCAAATATTCAAATTCTATTTATATTTGACTACTATTTCAAACCCCAAATTTTTTACGACACTTGCGACACACACTTAAGTTGGTTAAGTGAAAAACATGGCGTCTGAGACAAAAAAAGGTTCTCACCTGATAAAAACTATGAAAATTTCTCTCCCCTGTTGCTGAAGAATGACTCTGCTTTTCTCTAATAGGTAATTATTTATATGTCCACCGATTGGGTCACCTTTGAAATCAAAATTAATGTCCATATATTTTCCAAATCTTGAAGAATTGTCATTTCTGTTGGTTTTGGCATTTCCAAAAGCTTCTAAGACTGCATTCGACTGAAGCAAAACATTTTTTACCCTGAAAAAAATTATTTTTTAAATATTTCTTATCTTTTAAGACAGACCTCAAATATTTTTCTAAGCTTTTAAAAATGATAGCAACAAAAAAATGCAGCCCCCCTTTTAAAATGACGCCATAAATAATTAACATGATTTGATACACTTCTCAAAATGGCTCAACATGATTTATTACTGATGTAAAATATTTGTGTGAGTCAAATTGGCTCACTCAGGTAAAGATATATATAATCAACATCTGCTAATTTTGATGATTTTATCGTCTGGATAGGATAGGAAATTTGCAGACGGTGATTTCGTTCTCTCGACTTTGTCTGATAGGACAGTGACGAAAATGTCCTAAGATAAGCAAAGTCCCATTCACAAATCAGTTTCCAGCCTGATATTACAAAACCAAGCCGACATTTTCTTGCACAATACTAGTAATCTATACTAAGTTACTTAAAAAAAAGTTTTTCCTTAAGTTCTTACAAATTTGAAAAAAAAATTTAAATCCGAAACATTCTCATAACTTTCATTTGAAACTTCATTAAAAAAAAAAAAATTAATTCCGTCATTAGAGAAATATTTGATTTCGAAAAAATTTCTCTTTAAAGAAATCATACTCAGCCAATGCCATTAGGTAATTGTTATTGCAATCGTACTCTTATGTAAACAAAATTTTATTGACGCACTAATCAACACCGAATCAATTAAAGCAATTTGACCTAAAACAATCATATCAATTTGCAACCTCAACTTTCTAATTGAGCAGACCAAATTTCCATCGTCGGAGCAAACAAAATTTACAAAAAAAAAGGTAAATACAGGCGACATTGGTCTGAGACCTTTATTTCAGCCTCACGTTTCGCACGATTTTATGCTACCTACTTGTACAGGCTTACCTTTCTATTTCCCTGACGTCCGCCCACATTCGTGACGGCTGCTATATATTTCATTATTATTTTGCTTGCTTCTGTTTTTCCAGACCCGGATTCGCCACTTATTACAATACAAGTGTCTTTAACTTGTTGTTTCATTATTTTGTGTGCGCAATCTGCTATTGCAAATATGTGAGGTGGATTTTCAAACATTTCCCTCCCATTGTACTGAGCAACTGCTTCTGGCCCATAAATGTTCTTTGCGCTGTAGGGGTTGACGCTGACACATACTTCTCCTATGTATGTGTATATTCTGCCACTTGAAAATCTGAAACATGTTATTGAACGAAATCAATCCAACAACTCAAAACTTCTGCGTAAACATACAGTAGGAAAACAACTCCCCATCCCCTCCGAACCTGTAGACTTTTGAGACTTTCAAAGACTCTTTAGGACTATGAGGTTTTAATATAACAAATCATTCTCAAAGAGAAACACAAAGCTTCCAAATGTTGTGGTTATCATAAATGACCTTGTTATTTATCACCATACAAACTAAATATTAAAAAAAAATTTTATTGATTTGGTTTAATGGCACATGTCTTTTGACAAGTAAAAGCCACATACCAAAAAAAAATGTCTACTTTTATCACAAAAAATTCTCAGTGGGGCTTTATCATAAAAGCACTTTATAGATAATACTATTGCTATATTCAAACTCATGATCTGAAAGCGATACAAGAATTAAAATCTTATCAAGAGTCTAGAAATTATTTCATAATAATTTTCTCCTACAAAATTTTTATCACCTATAATTTAGAGGCAAAGTTATTCAATAAAATGTATAGAATTTTTCTTTCCATTGTTAAAGAAAATACTTGTGTCTATTGAACTTCAAAAGAAGCATCAGTAAAACAGTGCAAGAAAACCAATTTGAATAGTTAGACACAAATTGGATTATTTCAGTATAAAATCAGTAATTTTTTACATTGTATTTACCACCTAAAACAAATTTCAAAACAAAATTCAAATGTTAAATATCTACGATTACAATATACAGCTTGACACCCACTTCATGATCTATAATTTGGATAACGCTATACTGGAGTGTTTTGACTAGAAAGAGTTTTTTAAAAGCTATAATTTTATTTAACAACTTTACCAATCAAAAACGCAAGGAAAGCTTAAAAAGCAGAGATTAGGCTAAAGTCAATTTAAAAATTAAACGCAATTGAGTCACTCAACAAAAAAGGAATATAAATCATGAGAGAAATTATTTTGCGAGGTTTCTGGGAGGTCACATACGAAGGTATCCAAAACACTGTACTGTTGAATGACATCATCCAGATGAATCATTTATTGACAATGTATGAATTTAAATTATTAATTTAAGTCAGTAACAATCAGCCAAACCGAGAACTGTTCAAAATATATCTATTACTGAGAGTAAGAGTATTAAAAATATATAATTTAATTCTTGTCTTGCAAAAAAATATTTAGCACTTCGTAATAATTCAAGACATTAACGTCGACCCCACCCGCAGAGTTTATTTAATTTAACCAAATAACAGGCAGGATAGGTGAAAAATTTTAAAACACAAAGCACCAATTAAAAAGAAATATTCTCACCTTTTTTGTAGATTTTGGATAAATTTTTCTGTAGTGATTTCGTCCAAAAGGACGAAATCGCCAACCCCGATACCATCATGCCCAGCCATGTTGTATTGTGTTTGTGTGAAAGCTGAGAAATGACCGTTTCGTCGTGGAACTAGAAAGGAATTACTCTAACGGTGTTATCACTCGAAAATGATTCGTGAAGATGTGAGGTTGAATCATTCAGAAGAGAAATATTGATTATTTAAATTGTGAAAGATGTCATCGGTTTTTAACTAGTCAAATCAATACTAAACTAAAAATTTAGCGAAGGAGCTTTCTTAATAAAAACTTGTAAATCAATGTTTGACAGAATTCTTACAAATTTTATCTCGAAGTTGTAGGGTATGTAGTAAACAATGATCATCATCATAAAATAATAAAATTTAAAAATTTCAACCGTTTACAAACTTGTTGTTAAACAAAACTTTTAGTGAAAGTAAAAATATTAATCACTGGGTTTTTACACCGCGTCATTTTAAGATGCCAGTGATTAATATTAATAGTTTCAGGTTCGATAGCTGCTGAAGCTTAACGTCAATTAAAGCTTTTGGTGCCTCTTGAATAATCTGCATCTATATTTATTACAGTTTTGGAGTTTGTAAACTAAAAATGCTGATCATCAATCGAAAATTTTCAAGAGGCTGTATTGATTTTCTAAAAAAAATAAATTTTAAAAGTAATTTTTGTACCGCTCAACACAAACTAACAGAAGATAGCGTCGAAGAGATTCGGATTCCTGTACCTTGGGGACATGTTGCCGGTAAGTTTTTATTCAGTTCAAATCAACTAGCAGAATTTTACGTTTTAGATGTTAAGTCTTGAAGAGTATGAAATGATATTGAAATTAAGTGATGTTTTCCAGGTAAGTGGTGGGGCAATAAGAGTACAATACCAGTTGTGGCAATTCATGGTTGGCAAGACAATGCCAATACTTTCGATAAGTTAATTCCACTATTAAACATACCTAGTATCATATCGATTGACTTACCAGGCCATGGCTTGTCTTCTCATTTTCCTCAGGGAAAAGCTTATGATTTTGAGGAATACATAATAGTGCTTCACAGGATAATTAAGCACTATGGTTGGGCACAAGTACCACTTCTCACATTCTTTTGGTGGAGCCCTTGGATATGCTTATTCATCGATTTTCCCTGATAATGTTAAATGGTTTATAAACTTTGAGTGTGGAAGAAGTTTAATGACTTTACAGAAGTTAAATCTTCCTTATTTTTTATCCAGAGAAATTAATACATTATTAAAAATAGAAAAGCAAAAAAAAGAAAAATCTGTTCCTGCTTACAAGTTATCGACCATGGTTCGAATGACAGTTGAAGGAAGTCTTGGGAGTGTATCAACTCCTGAAGCAGCTTTAACATTGCTTAAGCGAGGGATTTACCCAGTTCCAAAACCCTTCGACACACCTAAAAAGAATGTGTCTTATGGTTCTGATTTACAACAGTTTCTTAATATTGAAAAAGAAGCAGCAGCATCACTGTCTGAAGAAGAAAAAAAACATTTGTTTGAAATTTATTTATCAGCTGTGGAATCAGTAAAAAAGCTAGAGAACAGATAAAAAATTTTCAATTTGATGATAAATATTATTCTTTCACAAGAGATCCTTCTATTAAGGTTCAGGTATTCGATGCCTTTGATGAAGAGTGTGTACTAGAAGCTTCTAAAAACATTAAGTGTCCCTTTCTCTCAATGAGAGCAAGACATGGATTTTTACATGGTTCTACCAAAAAGCTCTATGAAGAGACGTTAAAACTTTTAAAAACAAGTTCAAGTTATTTAGAACATCATGAGGTAGAAGGTTCTCACCACGCGCATTTAAACAATCCAGAATCATTGGCCACTGTCATAAACGGTTTTCTGCAAAGATTGCCTGCAGAATTTAAGGAATAATAAAAATTTGTTTCGTTCAAATTCTTTGCTTTTCATGGAACCTTCATGCTTTGCTGAGTTTAGACTGAACTCACTGTTTTGAATGATTATCAATAAATCATTTAGTTTTGTCTAAACTTCTCAGTTTTTATTTTGTAGGTAAGTTATGTCGAAGTTCCCCAGTCATTTTCTGAAAAACAGGATATTTATAAAACTTTAACAGCCACACCCTGCCCCCAAATGGAACAACTCACGATTATACAAAGTCTCCCAGTTATAAATAAATAATTTTCGCTTTGTTTCAGCAAAATGGTGGGGAGAAAAAAGTAACAAACCAGTATTATGTTGTCACGGATGGCAGGACAACGCAAACACTTTCGATACTTTAATACCACATTTACCGCCACAGTATAGTTACTTGTCGATCGATTTACTTGGACATGGGCATTCATCTCATTTTCCAAAAGGTTTGTTCTACAGGACTTATGATGCGATAGCTCTTATTAGAAGAATTCAGCTCCACTTTAAATGGCACCAATTCTCATACATAGGCCACTCATATGGAGCCGCATGCGGATTTTTATTTAGCTCGTGTTTTCCAAAATCCGTCAATTTTCTTGTTGCCATCGACTCGATAAAACCTTTGTCACGACATCCGGAAAAAACAATCAAAGAGGGATCGAAAATATTTGAAAAAATGTTATTTAATGATAATCTATCAACAGAAACTGCTCCCGCTTATCCTAAAGATGAACTGATGAAGAGATGGATAAAAGGTTCTCAAAATTCGTTGAGTGAGAAAAGTTGTGAGATTCTAATGAAACGTGGAGTGGAAGAGAAGAACGGATTATTTAAATTAACGAGAGATGTTCGGTTGAAGACTAGTCTTGGTCCTTGTTATACCCAAAAAGAAATTTTACAACTAGCCAACAATGTCGCGTGTAATGTTCTGTTCATCAAAGCGAACGATTCTACATACTATGAGAATAAAGAAATCGTTTTATCTGTGTTAGAAGTATTAAAAAATAAAGCAAAATATTTTGAACGTCATGATTTACCAGGAACTCATCATCTTCACTTAAACAACCCCGAAGTAGTTGCACCAGTCATCAACTCGTTCATAAAAACTGTTGAACAGAATTCTGGTAATTAGTAAAATTTTCACAATATTGATGTACATCAGTTGTGGTCAATCTCGGATTATGATAATCTTAAGGCTTAATCATATCATTCGGCTTAATCCACTCCGAAAAATAAAATGTTGCTTGAGTGCTTAAGAAAGACTAACAAACGATCGATGCACTTTTAAAGAAAACTTTTCATTTTGATTTACCACTCCTGTTGTACAAGATGGTCCTTCTCGCCTATTCTTGTCAAATTTTTGTGCTTAAATTAGGTTGTTCTGTGCAATAAAATTGTTTTTAATAAAGTTTCTTTTTTGGTTTTACTACCTTAAAGTCTAAATAAGTCGATTGGAATATCCTTGAAACTTCACAAAACAGTAAAAGTTAGCCAGAAACTTATTAATACAGTGAGTAACTGGTTAACCCAAAATGATGCAAGATGTTGCATAGTGCAGTAGTGAATCGTTCGTTACCTCATCGCCGATTCACCGAATTTATCTACATATTTAAAATCTAAAAATAAATAAAAATTATTTATCAGTACCGAGATTCGTTTGGAAGGATCTGTTCCACGTCAATTGCTGGATACCGTTTCTGAATGACAGGTTACGCTATTCGAAAATCAGTATTAGCAAAACTGTTAGTTGTCTTAATTGAACCATGAACTGTTCATTAACCTGGTAATGAGTTGGAGGATGTTTTTGCTTAATTTTCAAAACATTTAAAACATTCAAATTCTAAGGTGAACGTGTTGCTATTATGATCAACAGTGGTACCTTGAGATACGAGAATGTCTAACAGACGAAAAATTTGAGACACGAATTTGGGATGTGCGATAATTGCATAGGTGATCCCTAAATGGCAGAGCTTTCCCTCAGCTTTCCTCCCGCTGCTTTGATATACGTTTTTGACATACGACGATGATCACAGAACGAATTAAATTCCTATCTCAAAGTACCACTGTAACTGGATAAATTGTTAATTCAGTTTGTGACACTCAGTACTTAAAAAATTTGGGTTAATAAATTAAAAATTGAAATTCTGAAAAGAGCAAAATGAATTTTGGTGTTAGTAGTCATTACATTCTCCGCGTTTGGTAAATTACAAACATATTAATACCCAAAAATTATTTTTATGGACTTTTAAATAAACAGTACCTCAATTTGTGTTTTTAAGCATCACTTTATTTTCATGATAAAATGATACAACTTTACCTCCTCCTATTTCTTCATGAAAGCATTACTGATACTCAGGCGAAACTTCTCTCCGTCAAACTAGAAATCACAAATATTTTTAAGTAGTTTCGCTCATTCTTCGAAAACGGTGGTTTTATAAATAAATACTGTTTGAATACGTCATACATGATTGGAGACAATGTGTGAGAGAAAAACAAAATACATGGTATTAAATAAACATTCTCTAAGTAATCTCGGTAACGGAAACGAACTTTCTTACAGGATATTGAAATCAGCCCGAGGAATTCTTGTCGCTACATCTTTTAGTACGTAAAGCACGGGGCGAGATTCCCATTTTAAGAGATCTCATTGCCATTGCTCTGTTAAAATGCCTCTGAGTTTTTATTTCTGGATAGTCTGAATCGAGATTTCCTTCGACGGATGATAAAATGACGAGAAGTACCCCGAGAACCTAGAAGATGAAATTAAATAGTTTCAAAAAGGTCTTCATGCTTTGAGGAGTTCCTTTCTAAAATCACCACTTACCAAACAGATGATTATCAACAAGGTGTAGACATGTATTGCTCCCTCAGGTGAGGACTCCATATCTTTGAGAGCAGCGATTGCCGGTTCGTACTCAGGTTTTAATTCAAGTGAATGCTTTAAATGAAGAGTAGCCTCTTGATAATGACCATAAGCCTTGAATATTTCCCCCAAAGTGTAATACTGTTGCCAGGCGTTTTTGTCAGGAGGTTGAACTTCCAGAGAGCGCCTGCAAAACAATAAATATTAATTTAAGTGTGAAGATTTTGGTGAGAAAACTTTAAATTGGCTTAACAGTAATCGATAGTCACCTTGTGAGGTATATTGCATCATCCAGGTACTGCAGGTTTAACAGAACTCTGGCTAAGTTGAGAAGAACTTCTGCATTATGAGGAGAAACAGCAAGCGCTCGACGGAAACATTCTATGGATTTCTGAGCATCACCTTTGATTCTCCAGAAATTGCCGATTTGGTTGTAGAGTTGTACTGATTTTGGTTTCTGTAAAGATAAGTCAATGAATGAAATTCCCAACCAATTACAAGAAGTTTTAGCAGAATTTTAAGTTTTTTAAAAGTAAAACAAGTCTTACTAACTTTTTTTCAAAAATAAAGCATAACCAAAAGAACTTACAGTAAGTTCTAGAAATTCTAGGTTTTCACACCGCGTCATATTTCTAGAACTGACCTGTAAGTTCTAAAAATATGACTGTGATTTTACGCTGTGTGAAAACCCAGTACAACTTTCAGGTAAGTTCTAGAAATATGACATGGTGTAAAAACCTAGAATTTCTAGAACTCGCATGTAAGTCCTAGAAATATGACATTTCAATTTTGACTTCTAGACTTTCGCAGAAATTTAACTTCAATAACAAAGCCTCTGTGATAGAAAACATTGCATCTGAGAAACACACTTACTTCTCTCTTAGCTTTCTTTAGTTTCCTTTCCAATGCATCCACATCGATGTCATTACTTTTAGATGACTTTTTCTTGAAAATGAGAGCAACCTGAGGCTCAGGAATAATTGGATGGTTGTGTCTATTATTCACCCCGACTAGGTTGTCATAATAGGTAAAATTAACAGCCTTTCCACAGTCTAGCACTTCATCTTGGTCATTGTCTGAAGTGTTTGTTGATGAATTTGTCCCTTGAGATACTGTTCCATTTTCAGGTATCTCTGAAGTGCTATTAATTATGACTTCCGATTCATTTGATGGCCTGAAAGAAAGTGGATTCAAGATGTTTATTCAACTTTGCTTATCATTCTTATGTACTTTTGCTTCCCCTTTATAGTTTATATAATCTGAATAAGATATGTACTGTATGAACTTATAAGTAGGACAATGAGTGCTATGTTTAAATTATGGCTTATAAAAACAATGTTTTGATATTGTTAACTTATAAGAATACATTTTTATTAGGAGTATAGGAAAATTATAAGGTTATAGATATACTTTATACATATTTAATTTTTGGTTCTTTTTTTCTACTGCAGACTAGCACAACTAAGGTAACTGATGTGAATTGACTAAGGAAACATAATAATAAGGTTTTTCTAAGCTTGGTGATGCTACTAACTAGAGAAAAAGGGTTCTACAATGCCAAAAACTTTTAAACAGTGAATTTAAAAGTCGGGAAAAATTACCTGTCGGAGATACAAAAATGAGAGGAATGACAATCGGGACTTAAAGGCTCACTTCTCTTTGTCCAACTTTTGCCATAATGAATGGTTGAAATGATTATATTGAACACCGGATCATCGGTAGTTGGAGGTCGTGGTATGGTCACAAATTTGGGGAAGAGACTTCCCTCTACGATTTTCCCTTCTTCAGCATTCAGCTTCCAGAGAGTAGAAGTGCCAGAATTGACATTAAGAATATGAAAGGAGAGTATATACAATGCCATGCACGTCAAACATGGCACGTCTGTCATTTCTATTTCAAGTATATTCTAAAATGCATATACTGATATAGTATTCTTCTCTCAGCACTTTGGCAATATATTAATTATTTGTAAACATTGTGTTTATTTTCTTAGTATAAAATCGAGACCATTTTAATCACTGTTGCCAACTTGTGAAAACGAAAACCAATTCGAACCCCTGCCAAAGCGTTCGAGCTCTGTGATAAACAATTTGTTGTGTTGGAGGAATTGGAAAGTGGATGTGATACACGTCGTTAGAAAAATGAAGTATCTTAGCCGGCTTAGTTTTTTTATTATTTCAGTAATTCTATGGAATATAAATACTTTTTACGTGACCGCCGGAGGTCCCACGCTGGTTTTATTAGATAGTTTAACAATTAGAGAGACGCACTCGATTTTTTTCAAATCACTACAAGGTACTTGAGCATGTATTATCATAAGTAGAAATTTACGCCAAGATAATTTTTCTTAATTTATAAAATTATTAGAAAATGTGAATTGTCAAAAATTATAATCTCTAAAACATCAGATTCTAACAGAGAACTTTTTATGACTTTTGACTTTCGCTGGAAATTTCTATAGCCATTAAAATTTTTGACAGCATTATGACCAAGTTGTCTAATTTCAGAAAGAGGATTCACATTAACTTACAAATCAGCAGATGATGCCAATTTGGTCCTTTCTAAGTATGGGGAATTCCTGTACAAACACCTGATTATTTTTGCACCATCAGTTGAAGAATTTGGTGGATCACTTTCAGTTGAATCAGTCACAGAATTTATTGATGGAGGAGGAAATGTTTTAATTGCAGGTTAGTTAAATTTATCATTTCAGTTGAGAAAAACTTTGAAGTAGGACAGTAGTGAGAACTTTGAACTGTGACTGTTACAGGTAGCTCTAATAGTGGTGATGTACTCAGAGAATTAGCTTCTGAATGTGGAGTCGAACTGGATGAAGAGGGTGCAAGTGTCATTGACCACATCAATTATGACATATCAGATCCAGGGAAGCACACTTTAATCATTGCAGACAAAGAAAATTTGATTGATGCTCCAGTTATAGTTGGTGATAAAAACATTCCACCATTGCTGTACCAGGGAACAGGGATTGTTGCTGACAAAGAAAATCCATTGGTTTTACAAATTTTAACTGCTTCAAATACAGCTTATTCATATGTACCAGAAAACCCGATTAAAGAGGTGAATTTAATTAAAATTTTGGGTATCCTATTTCAATTATGATAACGAAACTAAAAAATATTATTTTTTGCAGTACCCACATGCTGTCGGAAAAAATACAGTATTGATTGCTGCACTTCAGGCAAGAAATAATGCAAGAGTAGTCATATCTGGATCACTATACTTCTTCTCAGATGAAGCATTCACATCACCAGTTCAAAAGGCTTTAAGTAATCAAAAATACGAAAAATCTGGAAATCAGCAAGTTGCAATTGCTTTAAGCCAATGGGTCTTTAAAGAACATGGAGTTTTACAAGTTAAATCTGTCTCTCACTCCTTAAGTAATGGCAAAAAAACACCCAATTACACAGTTATGGACAAAGTGATTTACACCATTGAAATTGAGAAACTGAAAGATGATACTTGGGTTCCATTCGAGACAAATGACATCCAACTTGAATTTGTGAGGATAGATCCTTTCGTTCGACAATTTTTAAAGCACAAGTCAAAAGGAAGATATGTTGCTGAATTTATGATCCCTGATATATATGGAGTATATCAGTTTAAAGTAGATTACAATCGCATTGGTTATACAAGATTGTTTAGCACAACTCAAGTTAGTGTAAGGCCCTTAGAACATATTCAGTATGAAAGATTCATTCCCAGTGCCTATCCTTACTATATTAGTGCATTTAGTATGATGTTTGGCGTTTTTGTCTTCAGTTTTGTTTTCCTCTACTATAAAGAAGAATCAAGTGATGGTAAAAAAAAAGCTGAATAAATTTCTAAATGTAATACTAGGTAAATTAAAGTACAATTTTTCAAGTCTTGTTGTATATAATTAAAATTCTACACATCTATTCATTCTCTACCATCCTTGTAATGAAATCCAAATTCCTGACTAAACTCACCAAACCTCCATCAAGACATTTCAATATTCTCTTATTTAAAATTGCATGTGTTGTAAACATAATTTCTCAGCACTCGTACTGAGCAGGAACTCTTACTTCTTATTCCTGGGCTGTTACAGTACATCACGCTTATGGTATCACAGCCAAAAGTTTGTCACCTTTGAGCTAACAGAGGTTCATAAAAAAATGCCCCAAATTTTTACGCGGCATAAAACTGCTGAACTAGAAATAAAACTTCCTCCTTAATGGACAAAGGCTTTGAAAGTTTAATTTATATAATTATATTAATATTCATATGTGTAATTATAAGAATATACATATTAATATTCTACCCTAATATTGATTTTAAATCCTTTCAAATGTCCTACATGTTTTCTGAGACAAATTAAGTAGCTCGATTGCCATTAATTTTGATCAATGCAGTTCATATCTGACAGTATTTGCAACTCTTAGTACTATAAATATTTAAAAAAACAGTAATTTGGTAGAAACAACTCGGAAATATGTTACCAATGTCTCAGCATCAAATGCATTTCTGCATAATCAATTGAACATTGTGCAAACTCTCTTTTAATCAACAATTCTAACTCCACAGACATCCTCAATTTTCAAATTTTGGTTTGCTTTTGGTGGTATAGGCATTTGTCCTCAAAATCATTTTATAGTTTTACATGAAGATTTCCCTGACATAATATTCTAATTTTTAAAAGTTTCTTAGCTTTATACTTCCTCATGATACTATTCCCTTTAACAAACTTAAACATTATCAAGCACAACATATTCACTTTATTTGCTGTATTACCTTGATAAAAAACCAACACAAAAATAAATAAAATTATCTGCTACATGATTTTAATTATTTATGGAAGACAACTTTTAATTAAAGGCATTATGGTTGAAGTCTTTCATAAACCCAACCTTCATCTCCTTTGTGTAATAGAACATTATCTATCACATCACTCTCTTTTGGAATTCTGAAACGAATTCTATCATGCAACCGATCACTCTGCCCTTGCCAAAATTCTATGGAATGTGGCTTTAAAATATAGCCTCCCCTAAAAAATAATAAGTCCTCTTCAGTTTCACTAAAAAAAAATATTTTTAATAATAATCTGACCTGATTTGACTAATGTATATTTACCACTCTTTTGGCTTAGGAAGACAATCAACATCAGAATATTTCTGTGCCACTTCTGCTTCTTTTTTTGCTAACTCACTTCGATTGGCAATAGGCTGACTTTGATGACTGAAGCTTGCACTGATTTGGCTGACTTTCGGCCTTGACTGAAAGTACTCTGTTGATTCCTTTTCTGGTAATTTTTCAACTGTACCTTCTATTCGTATCTGTCAACGATCATTAATGAATCATTTAAGTCAAATGTAACTTGTGTTTTGGTTTTAAATTTCACTCGAAAGACTGAAAACTTACAGATCTCCTTAACTGCTCCCAGTAAAAAACCAAAAAAGCTTTAGGATTGGTATTGAGTTCTTCTCCTTTCCTACTGCAGTAGTTTGTAAAAAAATTTAAAGCCATCTTTTCCATATCCCTTAAGTAGAACAAATCTTGCTGAAGGACATCCATCCCTAAAAACAAATCATGAACTTTGATCTTCAAATCCTATTCTATCTAGCATGACTTTCTATACTTCATACATAAATAAAACTTACTTCGTACTTGTGGCTAAGCACATGGCATTTGGTTCCAAAATTTCTGGAGTTTTGCATGCTTCCTCAAACCAATTTTTAAACTGCGCAAAAGGTTCTTTTGATACTAATTGATCTTCCGTAAAAGTATTATCCTTACGCCTATATGCTGCCCTCATTTTACCAATATCTATTGAAAAATTCGCCATCCTACACGAGTTTTTATTAACTAATAAATGCCTGAGCGCACGGTGTACAGCCAAAGAATGAGAATATCTCATAACAGGATTAATTCATTTCATAATGATTCACTTCCATGACAAACTGTTCATTTTGGCAACAAGACGATTTAGAGATAAACAGATAACGGACTTCCTTAATTGATGATGTAACTTTTTGAGACGTTCAAGAAGCTAAACATCACAGTCTAACTTGAATCAGAAAGTTGTTAGTTCCTTTAAGGTATTGCTTGGATTTGTTCTCACAACATATTTGGGAGAAAGACATTTAAACCAAAACAAGGAGACCCGAAGAAAAAATTACAAACTCGGGAAGAGTAAAGGCAAAAAATGCTATTTATACGTTTATAACTGTATTTTCAAGTATAAAAACATGCACGAATTATAAATTTTATATGTATAAATTCTAAATCGTTTTTTATACATCCCCAACCTTTCATTTATCTGACAGCAAATATTTCTCTAAACTAAGCTGTTCCCATATCGCATTACCTTTGACTGTCTTCCTTTGACCACGTGTTACTGCGTGTTTTGACCTCTGACCTTTGCTACTGAAATTCATTCAAACTTTCAAAAAAAATTTACCAGCCATTCTTTTTATAACTCAATTTTATTAATATAAAATTAATCTTAAATTAAGTTCTATTTATAAACAGGCATTACGTTTCAAGTTTCAAACTGGAATCCAACTACTTAAATATTCATTTCTCCCCAAAGCATACAAAAAAGGATGAAACAGAAGCAGAATATATAATTAAAAATTTTTAATTTATTTATAAATGTCCTTAATTTTCACTTAGACAAGTGTATGGATCCACTGTTCCAGTACATTTAAATTACGGTCTTTTTCACTATCTTCGCATTTTGCAGAACACTCAGCAAATTCTATCCTCATTGGAGATAAATGAGTAAATAAAAAATCTCTTCCTTTTTTGCCAAGGAATATTTTATTTGCAGTCTTTTCTAAAGATTCAAGTTGATTGGTTTTAGTTGTTCGTAAAATATTTCTGGAAAAAAAGTTTGATTTGACTGATTGAAACAAAAATTCATTTTCATACAAACAATATTTAACTTACATTTCTTTTTCTAACAACATTTTAATTACATCTTTACTTTTGGCAGTGGCTTCATCTTGTTTGTTGCATAAAATCATCAAGGGTGGCATGTTAGTCATTATGAAATTGTCAGTAAGGCAGTTGTACAAAAACTCAGCTACATCTCTTATATCCTTTTGTACTGTTACAGAATCGACAACAAACACCAGCCCTCGAGCCAGTGTCTTGTATCGATCAAAAACTCTACTTCTTAACCTTTCATGTCCAGGAATATCTATTATTTGGAAGGTAACCTGAAAACATAAGAAAGCACAACTCTGTGTAATGAATTTCTCAAAAGGTCCTCAACAACTTGTATTATATTTATGAAGGGACATACATTCCCAGCGATATAAGACTCCATGTTTTCTTTCATTGATGTATAGGTGTTGATGAATTTCCTATACACAAGTTGACTATAAATGAGTGTTTTGCCTGAATCACAAACACCAAATAATAATATGCCATTCTTCTTTGTCCGACTTCTTTTGTACAATGCAATAAAAACTAAAAAGAAAAATAAATAAGATAAACAAATCGACAAGTATGATAGCATTAGTTTTAGTATTTTACTAAAATTTATTTAAAATTGTTAGCTTTAAAATTAAATTTGAGATCTAAAATCTTAGTATAAAGTATTCTTAAACCTCACATTAAGAATTTTTAAATTTTAGAGCAATACTTTACAACCAGTTAAGGTTAGGTTCACATATGTTGCTAAATTTTCGACGATAAAAAAAGTAAAAAGACTTTTGAAAGTCAGACACTTACTAAACGTAATTATAATGGCTATAACTGCAGCTATTATTCCCAGTACTTGGGGATTATCAAACCCCAAATTTAATTTCTTAGAGACAACTCTACCATTGTCACCCATTTTGAACTTGTCAGTGTTTCACGAACTTGAGTTCAGTTGGCTAGCCTGCTTATTGAATCCCTCTTATTTTTATTTCTTGATACAGTTACATCGAAAAGTTTTATTTAATTCTCAAAAATATGTTTAATTGAGTGCCTGGTGTGAGAAGAACAGAAAATAAAAGACTTCTAAATGCATTCAAGATAATAATTTAAAAAGAAGGTAAAATATTAACCTCTAACATCTACAAAAATTCATTTTCAGTCCGCTCAGAAATCAAATTAAGGAACAGTACGAAAAAAAAAAAAAAAATTTACCGAAAAGTATTATTGATTTATAATCATTGTGACAGTCCAAATATATAATGTTAGGTCAGTTTAACAAAAAAAAAAAAATCTTTTACGAAGAAATAATCATGATCGATTGGTCGATAAACTGACTAATGAATTCATAGTCACAGTCGAACCTCCTGCGGCCTTCCTTCCCTTTATTTTCTCCATTTAACATAAATATTTGCTTCTAATATCTGAAAAGAATTCACAATATTTATCCTCGTAATCCACTTTTCTATTTTTCACTTTTCGGACTATTTTTATAAAGCACCATTTCGTGACTGTGAATTGAGTATCTCCAAAATATTTGCTTGGATTTCAAAGGCCTGCCGCCGCTCCTTCCCTCCTCCTCCAAACCAACCAAAATTCAGGTTCAGAAAATTTGTCTAAAGGTACGTCTTTTCCAAAAACTTATTTTTAGATAAATCTTGTGACACTTAATTAACCAAACTTTTCATTAACAGTGATAATTGGAATCCCAAAAATTTTTATTAAATTAAAAGTATACACAGGGATTTAATTAAAACTCAAATTCAATGATGGATACCAAAAAAATTTTCAAATAAGCCAATAACAGGCTTTGTTAACATAAAAGAAAACTTTGAAAAGAAAATACCAAATTTAATTTGTAGGATAAGGGTTTGGTTAGGGGTTTCTTTGTATTCAAAAGACTATAGTTAGTGTGATCAGATATTCAAATCCATGAAAGGTGTCATTTAAATTAGTCAACCAGGCGGAAACACATTGATAAAATCCGTTATACGGCGAGACTGAAAGGATTGTACCTCTTTTCAAAACCAACCTCAGGTTTATTTTCTTACTTTCTTTATAAGATTTGTTTTTTACCCTTTAGCTAGAAAGGAGAAACTGTTTTATTGCTATAGAAGTTGTGGAAAGAAGGCTGCCATTGTATTTTTCAAATTTTTTTTTGTTTCCCAAATAACTGACATCTGCCTCTTGTTGTATATTTTAGGTATGGTATTTGGAGAATAGCTTGGATACTTCATTTCAGGAGTGGAAGAGAGAATACAGAGAAGAGGTAAGGAGTAGGTAGAGAAAGCAGAAATTATTTTGCTATTTAAAAGTTAATATAATAGAGATAAATAGACACCGCCAAGGTTCGGTGCATAGTCTAACCCAGAGGTGGGGAACCTTTTTACCATTAGGCAGCAATAAGAGAGGCCACATAAGCTGATTGACCTAAGAAAGTGACTTTAGTGAAATTATTATAGTTTTATATATTTAACAATTTATTGCATTATATAGAAATAATAAAATATAATGCTACAAAATTTTAAATATAATATATGTTCAATACAAATATAAACAATTCAATTCAGGTTTTCAATTCAATTATATTCTACAAGACTACACAATCAACAACAAGTCCTTGCTAGGTTAAGACCACTGCCTAGTGTTGCCAACCTCCCAACAATATACATATAAAATAATATAAAATAATATAAATATTTTTATTCACTAAGTTGGTGACTTATTTGGCTTTGTTTTTTGTTTGACAGTAATGACACTTTAAGAAGAATTATTTTCCTGAATATTTTTATGACACACGTTTACAAAGGACTCGTTCCATAAATAATGCACACCTACTGAAAATTCTTCTCTTAATTAATAATTATACATATTTTCATTAATAATTTCTTTCATAAATACTGTAGAGTCATGTGGTCTTCTTTCATAAATATTGCACACTCATGTGACTTTCTTTCATAAATTTTGCACAGCTTTCTTTCATAAATACTGCTGAGTCACGTGGTCTTCTTTCATAAATGTTGCACAGTCATGTGACTTTCTTTCATAAATACTGCACAGTTCATCAATAAATTACCACAAAAGTGATGATCATTTAAGAACAAATTTTTCAAAAATATTGCACACCTTTAGAAAGAGTTATTTTTATGACACATTTAAAAAGGACTCATTCCATAAATAATGCACACTTACTGAGAATCACACTCTTGATTACTGTTAATAAATATTTTCAAGAGTAAATTCTTTCATAAATACTGCACAGTGATGTGACTTTCCTTCATAGGGCCGCACAAGAACCTCGCGGAGGCCGCAGGTTCCCCACCTATGGTCTAACCTTTCGTATTCACAACTTTTGCAATAAAGAACCTTTTCCATTCCAATAATTTAAAAAATGGCCGCCTCAATATATCATCCCGCGATTTTTATTAAAATGGGCGGAAATCTGAGTTGTGTTTGAGTTCCTCGTTATAAATCGATAGGGTAAAAAGGGCAAAGTCTTCGATCAGGTATTCTGAAGGACGAACAGGCTACCTGGACAAGTACAATTTACAAAATAAACAAGATAAGGTGAAATAGATGTATAGTTAATAAACAAATAATTGAGGGGTGGAGGTTAAAAAACCAACACTTTTTCAGCCATTTTTTACGGCTCAAATTTACGGTCTCATTTACATTAAAAAATTAAAACCAGATATATCTTGTTTTTCAAAGAAGATGCTATAACTCGTAAAGGATACCCTTTGAATTAATTTGAAAAAAAAGGGAAACGATTATTGACCAGCAATTGATTTTAGATAACAAAAACATATAAAACCCTTTAAACGTAGTTTTCCAACCACCCTGATTTATTAAGTTTGTTAAAGCTGACTTATTATTTAAACTAGCGAAATTTTTTTATGGGTTAATACTTTTAAATTAATAATAATAATATCATTGGTCAGTATATTCATTGTATTAGCTTTCACCCCACGCCAAATTTTACGTTTGGGGGAAGAATTCCAATGGCTTAACGAAAATGTCATTTTTAATTATTATTAATAACTCTCACCAAATGCGTGCAGTACTTTTGAAATCAACCATTTATAGTGCTGTGAAATACTTTTAAAGCGGTCTATTGATAGATATTTGAATTATTTATAAAACGAGTTCTTTAAAATTGTGCATTACTTTTGAAATGACTTATTGCTGAAACAGTGCGTCAGACTAGATCAAAACCTAACACCCACTACGGATCCCTCCAGCTGACAAAATGAGAGAATTAGTAACAAAAATTTTTAAGGCTAACACTCTCGTGGTACTAGAGTCAATCAAATAAGGCGCGACAATTTTATATCAAATATTAGTTTCCGCAAAAAAACTATCACAGTCCGACATTCTGGTCCTTAGGAAACAGTTTAAGACAAAAAGTGCATAAAAACAAAACGAAATGCGGATGTATCCCAGTCTGAACCTCAACCAATGTTTGAAACCTATCATTACAACATATCATATTAAGTTTAGAACCTGTATTATAAAAATATTCACTAATTATAAGACCATACACCTGACAAGTTAAGATTAAAAGGATTTGTTTTCGAAAACTTTGCTTTAAATTATATAATAAACAGAAACAGCGGTTTTTCCTCCACGTTTGTGTGGGAGATTGATTTATTTTCAAAAATTCACAATATTTATAACTTTATTTTTCTTAAAAAATAAATAAATAAATCAACTTTAGGCCGTACTATGAAAGGACTGCAAATTTATTTTGACACACAATCAAAAATTTTCTTGAAACTTTTAGAAAAATTTTTCTTAATTTTATGACTACCATACAACTACATTCAGGATTGAGTTCATACTTCCCACCTTTCAGAGCTTTGGGCTACATTTTGGATAAGACCAAGTTGCTCATAACTCCAAATTTTTTTGGTTCCTTAGCCACTTAACTATTAAGTAGCTTGTATAATCATTTGAGCTAGAGGAGAAACCAACACTCCAATTCCAGAAGTCGGTTGGTGGCAATAGACAGTTTATTTTTAGCCCAATATCTCTTCATTCCCTCTCTTTGTCCTATCTTTCACTCTTCCATCCACTTTTCAACTTGTTTCAGTTTTAGAAAGCCTTGTTTGTTATTTCATCACGCTTTCATAGATTTTGATACATGATTCACCATCCTTTCAACTCTTTTTGACCTTCATGAACCAGTCTTCTTCCTCAATTTTCACGTCCAGGAAGTATTCCGACTCCCCTGAACTCGAAAATAAATTTTACTCAACAATCCAGTCGTGAGTCTTAAATTTTCACGAGACTTTTGATTCAACTAAAAATTAAAAGTCTCCGAAATAGCAAGTTGAGTATAATTACAGATTTCTTCTCAATATTAAATCAAAAGGAAACAAACATGCTAACCAAACAAAAAGAGAGAAAAAAAAACGAAAAACCAATAATTAAACCCTCAGTTTAATTTATTGAGAAGATGGTAATCTATTGAAAGGTGTCGAGAAAACTGACCTAAATTCTGTATCTGGATTAACTCGAACGTTAAAATTATCTTCTCCAGCAGGTGCTAATATATAAAATTCAACCGTCTAGGTGCCAATTAGCAACCTGTATCAATTACAAAACGATTTGATTTTAATAAACAATCATTGACGGTTTTTTATTTTGTTTTGTTTTGAAATGAATGAGTTTTAGGGTTTGAAAACAATAAAAATAAAATCTGGTTTTGCACCTGAAAATTGTTTAATTTGTTTTGTCAGCTGCCCTTACAAATCCCTTTTGACAACAATTGATTCCTTTTATTGGCAAAGCGATGAAGTATTTTAATGGTGGTTGGTTTGGTTCTTCAGTAGTTAGTTTCAAGCGGGTTGTCACACAATTACGCCGCTTGAAGGAAGCTCAAATTAAAATTCAAGATGCACTGACAGATTTTAAGAATTTCGTTAAGCATCAAAAGAGGTGTCTAGTTTGTTTTTATTACCTACTGGAAAAACTCACGTTCCAAATATAAAGCTGCATGTGTCTAAATAATTTAAAACTATTTGAAGAAATTTTATATACGAGCAAACCGAAATAAAATTTATAAGGTGTTCCGTATATATGGCCGCACATAACAACAGGTTTCTCGGTAGTAAATAAGGAGGATTTCGAAATGCAACTGAAAAACACCTAATTAGAAGTACCAAATTTATTATCCACTTACCACTTCTAAACGATAACTCAAAAGCTGTGTTTTGTTAGTCACTAATTTTTCTATCAACGGTCAAACCACAGGCACAACCGTTTCATTTTTTAATTTTTCACCCGTTTGATTGGTTGCACTGCAAAAATTGAACCGTTTTCGTGTTTTGAAACAAATCATTACCAACATTATTTTTCAGTTGGTACCGCTGACACTGCAAATAGGGTTATCACCTTAGTTGGCACCACTGCAAATATTTATAGCGTCGTTTAACGCCAACTTTTATTGGAAATGCCGCCATGATATCTTTCCGGAGATGAGGAAAAATTTTTAATTCTCTGCTGAAAATTAGATTCGTTTATATATTTTATTCCGACAAAATGTACGGATGCTCACCAAAAAAAGCGCAGACTTGTTTACATAACTCCTGACTTATAGATTTACTCCTCAAAATTGGAAATAGTCAACGTCAACTCTTGTGAAAGGTATTCATTTTGTTTGCTGAGCGATAAAGATTCAGGTGCTATTTTATCCTTCCTGAATTCTTATAGATAGCACAGGATTTCAAATATTTTGTCAACTGCGTCCTTATCGTACCTGAATACGTAAGCAAACACTCAAAAGTATTAGCACTCACGCATTAGTTAGAAATGAATTGGGAAGATTTTAACAAGGGTGACACAAACCTGTGGTATTAGTTTATTTATACAAATATCTAAGTCCATACTAGTTTTCTATGTTCTGTTAGCACCTTTCACTCAAAGAAAAAAAAATTTCAAGTGATAATTTCCAATTAATAAACCCCCCTACAAATATTCACAGCTTTTTGGTCAATAAATTGTAGTGAATTTTAGTTTTGATTGTAGTTCTCTATTTTTATTGATAAAAATTTATTTGCTATTATGCCTGACTCCATATTTGTTCAGGTTTTATAAGGCTTACTCTTTTTTTATTGTTCAATGATTTTTAGTGGATGCAAGATTTGAATGACATCTGATCACCCTCTACTTAGTGTTCAATATTTTCAACAAAAAAAAAGTTGTGATTCTTTCTTTTAAATTTTCAAACCACCCTCCGGGGTTTTTAACCTCCAATAGAGATTGACAAAGAAGAAATCTCTCAACAACAACAACTAATGATATCACTGGCTTCAATGTGAACTGAATTTAGGTACAAAAATAAGGTAGGGAAGATTAAGGGAATGTAAGGCTTCACCGCCGCAGGGTGTCCGCAGCTTAATTTAATCTTACAATTTAACAAATAAATTTTAAAATCATTGAACCGTTTTAAAATAGGATTAAAATATTTCATAATTGTATTTTCAGTTTGGAGAAAAATTTTTGGGGGAAAAAGAAAAATTGCAAAATTCTGAGTCTGTCTTCAAGTTTTTAGAAAAGATAATTTATTTATTTATCATAATTCATTATTATGCTCTTGTTTGTCTATAATTAATATAGATAATCTTTTATGGGTTTTGTTGGTTGCCCTGTATTTAGTACTCACCCTTTCCAAGTTTTATTCGCCCTTGGTTTAAACAGGATGTGTTTTGATATCTTGCAGGTGATTTGGTTCAGGATGAAGTTCAAAAGTTGTCAGGATGAAAGCCAAAGGATTCTTCATTACCAACCCGAAACTCCATTAAAGGATCTTAAGGGCGGTACAACTCACCGCTTGTTACTAAACTGATTCAAAGTGTGTTTTGTACCCATTTATGGAATAAATAGGTTATTTTATAAAAGGTTCCAATTTTATAAAGAAGGAACAGAAATCCTGGTTGTTTTCCTTAGCGGCTTTATCAATAATAATTTCAACCCTCTTCCTCCTCCTCCTCACACAAAAAAGGGATGAAATTGAATAAGAAGAGAATGCCAGATGATCTCGATTGCTTTTGTTCGTAAAATGGTAAAGGGAAACCCGACATTTTATCAAAAACCCGTGTGACAACCGAAATCACCATTTAAGAACACAATTGTCTAATAAGATTGGTAGCGGAAGGAGTAAGGAAGTAAGTAAATAAACTAAATTGTTGTTACATTTGGTGAAAGAAGAAGGAACTAAAAAATCAACAAAGATGTTTACTCAGGTACTGGCAACGCGTCCAGTCGCTCAAGGCGCCAACTGCCTGTCATGTGTTTTTTAAGACTAAACCTGAGTGGAAAATTATGAATATATTAATATAGAATA
Organism: Columbicola columbae; assembly: GCA_016920875.1. Taxonomy (NCBI): domain Eukaryota; kingdom Metazoa; phylum Arthropoda; class Insecta; order Psocodea; family Philopteridae; genus Columbicola; species Columbicola columbae. Next base: position 8,470,395 of record JADMLL010000006.1, read on the forward strand.
GGAGTCAAAAAAAAGAAAATTTCTTCGTTTAGAGAAAACAAAAAACAAAACGTTTATAGGTTCGCCGCTACCAAACTAACTTCCTCCACTATCAACATCCATTTTTTTCTCATCCTTCAACTTTTTGTTTCGTCCTTTCTCACTTATAGTTTTCATCAGTTCCGCCTTTTCATTTCCATTGTTCTGCCTTTTGTTCACTCTCCCGTTTACTTTTCGAATCTTATTTTCTAAGATCATCTGCTGTTATCGTATAATAGGCCCTTAGAACTCCCTACAGTTTAAAAATTTATTTTGATTAGACCTATGCCTGATTCTGGTTCAATTTCCCGCAAAAATCAACGCAAGCATTTAGAAAGAATCCAGGCAATGCAAAAGTTTGGTGAGGAATTCATTTCATAAATATTGCACAGTTTTATTTTAAAAATCCAGAGAAACAGTCGATAAAACATAGTTGCTTATGTAATCTTAATGAAAGGTCAAGTCTTCTTACATGTCACGAAAAGCTCAGTTTTGGAAAGAAGCCTCATTTGTTCTGTCGATTGTTTTGATTGATTAGTAAAAACAAAAACAGCGTAACTTCAAATAAGTTCAGCGAAAATCCGCACAAGTAGGATTCGAACGTAATCGAGAGATTAGCAACAAATTGGCCAGCCAGATGGGAAAAGGAGGAATGTGGGCACTTCAAAGTATCCTCCTTCACTTATGTCTTATGCCTTAATGAAGTTCTTTGTTGAGTAACTCTTTTGTTGAATTTTTCCACGGTGATACAAAAGAAAAACTAAAAATAGACCTTTATTTACACGACACGAAGCCACGAAAAATGCGTAATTGTGAGTTTCTAAGAGGAATGCAGGAGATGAAAAAAAGAGGAAAAGTCAAATGAAATGAAAGATTCATTCGAAATTGAAAAATTAACCCGAAACCGAAATGCTTACGTTATGACATAAACAACTTGATGAACTTATTGTTGTAACCGTCTGAGAATTTCAACAAAAAAATTCTTCACGGAATTCAACATCAGATCGACAGGAAGGAAGTATTTGTGTTACCGCCCAAACCCTCAAAATCCGTTAATGTCCACATTACCTAAGTAATTAACTGATTTACATTGTTAAAGAGCGAAATTTGGGTACTGCTTACAGCTGTGTTCTGTATTTCCCTCATTTTTTGTGTTAACTTGATTAGTGTACACAAACTTTGGTATTGTTCCGACAAAGATCTTTTGTTCCTGGTGAGTAATACTCACATCAACTGATTTCTACACCTTGCCAGTAACATTTATATCAATTACGCTTCCCAATTCACCAATTCTCGGAACTAAGAACAAAAGTTTCAAAGTGCAACATTATAACGTTCACAGTGATTGGATTTTGAAAAATGAAACTACACGCCTACAAATCGTGCCGAAAGAACTAGAAAAAAATAGTTTAATGAGGGGCAAAGGGAAAAAGAGAGATAAACAAGGATGAAATGTGATTCATCAAAAGGGAAACAGGTCAAGAAGAATTTTGAAGCGGTTGTTTCTGAACTCAACTTTGGACCTCCCTTCCTGTGTAACCGACTCAAACATCACTCACCTCACCACGAGAGAACCTCTTTCAAACTTTTTGTGTTGATTTATGACAGGAATCCGTCTGTTTTTGAACTTTTCAAGAACCAAAAAGTTTCAACAACATTTATCTTGTTCATAGTTGACACGAGAAAGTTCCCTCGAAATTTAACAAATGAATTCAGAATTTAACAGAATCCACAAATCGCAGCATTGTCATTACGTTTCCCAATGCGACGCTCAAGTCATTTCGGTTACCGCTAAAGGAAATGGAGTGTTTAGGCCAAGACATGGTGTAGCACGCTGCCAAAATATCAACGCTCCTCCGAACAAATAGAAATTGGATCCTTATTAGTCGCCTAAAACTCCCTTACAAAAAGAAATTAAATCGTCCGTGAACGGTTTTTATTATAAAGCAAATTACAAGTCAACGAGTGGACATTTCGGTCGAGATTTGGTTAACGAAAATTTGGACAACTCCACACTCGTTTAGATCAAAACTAAAAATTTATTCCCATATTTCTCTTTCCTTCTTCTCTTTCTACTTTATTCACTACCCTTTTTCTAAAAATCCAACCCTAATTGACTAATTTAGAGGCGCTAAAAGACTAGGAAATTCATAGCCACCAAAACTAACTTCATTATCCCCAGACAGGTCACCCATTTACCGCCAAACTGATCCAATTTGACTGATCTGTATCCACAAATGTATAAAGAAAATTTTGGATTTCAGTCTTGCTGCTTAAATCTAACTTTGGAACACCAACTTTAGGCTTAGGCTTCTATCGGTCCATTTTACTCTCCAATCTTTCTATAAAGTGTCCTACTTACCACAGTCACGTGGTTTATAAATGAGTCCTCTGATGGGTTTATGAAGTTAGTCTTGCTACCACACTTCTCATCCGGTTTTACTCTTCAGATTTCCTTTTCGACAACCCATCGGAAACTGCAAGAAAAATAATAAAGGTTATAAGTTCTTCTGAATCCAACAGTGGTAACAGCCACTGTTTATTAAGACAATTTCAAAAGTCTTCAGCATCATCTATTGAAAACTAACAAACAAAATCGGTGTCCTTTTCAGAACCGAATTTCGTAGAAAAGCAGATGAAGAGACCTGGTTTGTGATTTACTACCCTCCGATGCGAGTGAGTGGAGCCCAAAAAGGAATTGTAAACAGAAGTCGGCTTTTGCTTTAACGAGGGAGAGAAGATGTAAAAATTGTTCTTGGTGTCTTCTAACCCACAATTAAAGATCTTCCAAGGGTGATAACTAAGAAAACGTTGCTCTCCCATTGCTGTCGGTTTATTTTAGGCAAGTCAGGTTCGTTTCATTTAATGGATTTCTTCGGGTCACCTAATGACGTTCTCTTAAAACCAAACATTTCACTCGCAACTTGACACTATTTAGTCATGCGTGGAACTCAAAAATTCTTTTCCATTTTTATTATATACCGTCATATTTCAAACCGTGACTGATTTGCAGATGTACTAAACCGAAAGATTCTAACCTTTTTTTTTAGGGAGACTAATAAATTTTTGGAGACTCAACTACTTAACTAATAACTTTGGGTTGGAGATTAGTTTAAAATGCGGTGTCGAATGAGTTTTATTAGCCAATGGTAGGGTTATGATAAATTTATAAACAAAGAAAAGCTAATTGTTATAGCTTGTCTTCGAATTTCCTTACTAAAATTCTCAATATCAACATATCTGACGGACAAACAGAACAACGATGATTACCATTCAAAGCCGAATTTGCTAATAAACAGGCAGAGTGGAATGTATAACTGAAACCGACTCATGGTCATTTTGGGTAGACCTGGTCTCATGACCCCTGTACACCAGACCAACGACTTAAAACTCAAAACATTCAATCTGCAATCGTTCTGCAAGAGGTGGAGGTCAATATCAGGTCAAACTGCTAATAATTTATCAATTTTCAGTAAATAAATAAACATGAATAAACAACTATTTTAAGCTTTCACACGAGAACGCTTTTTCACATATACAAACTAACATATCTGTGCTTACGAAGTTACGCTTCAATTCGAGAGTTTTATGGAAACTATGAAGTTACTCCCAACCTAAATATAAGACTAATTCTCACGGAGAAATTAGTTCACGCTGCTTTCACACAGCTTTTTAACGGATTACATCCTAAATTTGTGCTTACGAAGTTACGCTAATTCGACAACAACTATGAAGTTACTCCCACCTCGTATCCCTAAACAATAAATTAAGACTAATTTCACGGAGAAATTAGTTCACGCTGATTTCAATAGTCCCCACGTATCTCACATACAAAAGAAGACATTTTACAACATGTGCTACTTGATTGATATCATTTTAGTGTTCAGCCGGATGTGAACTTGAGACTTTTATTAAATCTATTCACATCAATCGAGGGACAGAGATGAAAAGATGAAATTTTTGTTGCAACTGCATCCCGGCTGAATGGAAAAAGTTTGAAAAGCTCTCGTTTTCGGGTTAATGCAAGAGATAATCCGTCCAAAATGGAGTCGTTTGTATGCACATACATGTCCGGATAAAACTCTGAATGATTTCTTTTGATTTCTGATTCGGGGGAGTGTGATAGGATTTTCTGTCGGTTTTTGTTCTTCTGACATTTCTTGACCAAGACGCATCCAGGAGAGATGGTTAGTTTAAAGATTTAAGTTTGTCGCTAATCACGAGTATTCGCTTGAACTCTTCTCACTGGTTGTGGTATGCGACAGTTAAACAAAAGACGATTGCACGTCTTGGTTTTGTCGTCACATCTGAGTCTGTTTTCTGTTGTGCAGTTAGTTACATTCAAGTCGTTGAATAGCTCAGATTTAGTGTTGCCAATAATAAAGGTTAAAGTGGTGTACATCAACAGCGCGACATATTGTTTGTTCGATACTTGATAAGGTTTAGACGTGGGAGGAGTAGTGCTGTGGTTAAGTTCCTGACTTGGACACAATCGGTCATGAGTTAGAATCCTCCTCCCGAATCCTGTTATACCCAAAAATTAAGGGTGAAAAACGGGATTGAAACCACCACCACTTCAAAGTATACGAAACCTAACCAAAAAACTTCAAAAATGTGACTACGGCGGCATAATAGCCGTCACAACACTACTAACATTTGTGATAATATCAAAACTCACTTTATCCCAACCCATTAACGCCCTGCGTCCTCAAATGAGGACACTTAGGATTTTTTTAAAGCTTTTCAGGTTCTTTTTGCAGGGATTTTTTTAAAACATCAACAGCCATCTTTTCTTAGGTACAATTTTTTCACTTCTTTCATAATCAGGAGTTGTAGAATAGTTCTTGATAGAGCAGCATGATTTTCCCTAAAATGCATCGCTCCATAAAAAATTATTTCTCTCACATCCTGTTGGAGGTATCAAAAATCAGCAGACACTCAACATGTTGTAGAACAAACCCATAAAACTCATCACTGAAATTTCAACAAAAACAAAATGAGCTACAGTCAAATTTTGGTGTCATTAGATTCCGGTGTCCTCAAATGAGGACAGCCATTTTCCGGAAAACCGTGCAAAAATTTTGAAAAAATTTACAGAAATGTCATTTTTTTTACGCCAGACTTCCAAAGGATTTCAAAAAATTTCCGAAATTTCAGCTGGGCGTTAATGGGTTAAAGCGAACAGTGTTAGGTTCTTTACATATCGCAAAGCTCTGAACACCACAAATCAGCCTTTCTAATCAAATATTATTAAAAAATAAATAAACAAAAAATTTGTTTTCCTTTTGTTAGTTATAATAATGAGTCAATTTCTAAAGAAGAAAGAAAAAACTAATCACAGCATAGAATAATCGGCGTATCGAGCGAGATTAATGTAGGATCATTAGTGTACTGTAACAAGATAATTCGGACTTGATAATTTGTAAGGTGTCTTTATTACAACCGCCCAACAACAACAACCAAAAAGTAAATCTAATTTCTATTTGTGAGTCCTTTTCAACTATTTCCTTTTCCTCCAATTTTTAAAAATTATTCTCTTAGTAATTAGTCAATAAGGTTCAGGTTCCTTGATTTATTACTGGCTTTGTATATGAAGGCTCCTCGGGTTACCTATTTGAGGCATTAATCTTTCTTAGGGTTCGCTGTTGTCTTTAATCAACTATAATCAACTGCTGCTCTGTGATAATTTGTTGTTATTCATCACTGCTCCCGTCAAAGATCCATTCTTCTCTCTCTGACTTTTGCTCTTTGTTTCAGAACAGGGGTTCCCAAATCGACATCAACCGGTTGAACCCTTTGGGTTATCCACTTGTAACCTTGTTTCACTTTGTCTTTTTAGTTTTGTGGTGTTTATATGGGGTACAATACAGCTACAGCAAGTGCTTTCTATTAATATCTTTTGTTGATTTGACTGTTCGTTTTTCTAGGTTTTATACTTTGAGTATTTATAGGTTGGTCTAAAATACTCTTCAGCTTTATGAGCAAGAGTTCTTTGGCCATTTATTTGACTATACTATAATAATTTTTCTTCTACCTCTCTCTTTGTAGTTATTGGTGATTTTTGTATAGCTTTTGAGCATTTTTCTCAAGTTTCTCTGTAGTAGATATGCCGTTTTGCCATTTAGACAAATGGTCACTGTCGAGATGTGTCAATAAGTCATCCTGGTCAGAAACACTAAAGCCTTTGATGATAGGTTTAGTTGGAGTGTTGACCTTGACGAGTGAGGTTGGAAGTCTTATTTTTCAAGTCCTGACCTACCACATTTCAAAAAATAATTTTTTGAAATCTTAAATAACTTTGAACGGTATCAATAGTGATGGAAACCATGTCTTTCATAAAAAAATTTTTTTGGCTCTATTTGAAAAGATTCTACATAACATTAAAAAATGAACTCTTGGATAAAACGATCAAATTTAAGGTTGAAATCGCACCACCTCTGAACAAACCTTGACATGATTTCGTTCTTCTTTTACCTCTCCTTCTTCAAAAAAAATAAGTTTCAAAATAATGAGGAACTTCCGCTGAAACCGATATTCCACCCATTTTAAAGAGCTTGACCGTGGAGAAGAATTGAATTTCATTCAGTCCCTTCACAAAAAAAAACTGATCAGTGTGGCTTGTATTGATCAGTTCCACGGTTTCATTGAATGAAGCAACTCGAATTCGAAAATAAACATCATCAATAATACAGATTTGACGGATCGAACTAAAGGTTCTGGGCGGTGGCAAAGGTTATGCATCCAATTGACAAAAGGTGACTTGGTCAACGACATTGTTCACTTTTGTCCTCCTTTCCCCTATTTTTAAGTTTTCTCTGCACTTATGTAAACACACACATTCTCATTGTTGGCACTTATTGAATGAAAATCACTCCTTAATAGGTTTTGGGAAGCTGCCTTTTTTTCTTCCAACCTTCCATCTTGTTACATCGAAAAAATAGAAAACTTAGATCACCGCTGTGTCTTCACCTTGCGAATGTGTTCATCAATACATGTCTGCAGATGCCATTGTTACTTCTAAAATTCCACAAACCATATTTTAAACTAAATCTGTAGTTCTAGAAGGTACTAACTTCTAAAAGTCCTGTGTCTGACAAGTTATTAGCTAAAACAAAACGCTGCAAATAGGACTTGATGTAAGTGTTATTTCAAAAATTTGGGGGTAGTGAGAAAATTTACTTCTTATTTTGATATCTTTGAAATATAACCCTTGGAACAAGACATGAAAACAAAAAAAAATCGACAAAGAATGGTTTTCTGTCCGTGACAGTTATCCCTGACAAGAATGTGTAATTATTAATGATATTATGCTAATATAAAGATGTATGAGCTGTCTGCTGTGCTCTAAGGTTGTCACTTGGGGTGGAGACCCCTTTCAAAATCGTTTCTAGGGAAAATGAATCAGGCCGCACCTATTTATTTTCATTTTTTCTCCGCTGATACCATGCCACGTCTTTTTAGGGTGGAAGACTAAATCCACCTGGTGTTTGAAGAGAGTGCGTGGGTTGAACCATAGCTCCGAGTCGGTCTTTAAAACCTATGACCACGACCCTTTATATCCCTGAATTCGGTTTCACCCTCAGGTGCTAGATTGTTCCGCAAGATCACAGGATTTTAAACCCTCTAAGATAACAAAAATTCCAGCCAAGATGATGCTCAATTTTAGCGGCGTCCTGTTAAGTATCAGATAATTTTTATTGGATGGAAATTATTACCCATCGACACTGATTTTCACTTAGTTGGAAGGGGTAAAGTACAAAATTTTAAATAACATTTATGATACAGCTGGAAAAGTTTGGTGAGGATTCAAATTATATTCAGATACGCAGTAATAGCCAATCTATAATACTCCCACTGGGGCGGTCTGATACCCAACATAACCAAACCTGGTGATAAAGATTTCGAATACACCAAAAGAGTTGTGAGACTTATACGTCACCAAGCCATTCGTTTCTACCATTTAAAAATTATAATTAGGTGTAAATGATTCGCAACATACATGGTTTCTGAAGTGTCTTGAAGAATATCAAAGAAACGCCGACAATGAACAAAAATCTCCTCACTAGATGGCGCAGCTATCACTTCGAATTTTTCTCTAACGATAATTGTCACTGTCGGCATTAAAATTTCTTTAAAAGTGAATACTTTCGTGCGAAGGCACTTATTTAAAATTCATATACATGCTCAAAGATATATATTCAAATATTCAGCTGATGCATATTCAAAATACTAACATTCCAAAAGTTTCGATTTCAGAAAAACATGTTTTCGTCTTAAGCTCAAACCGTTTTGTACGCTTTCTCAAACCCCAAGCAGGGATGCCAACCTTATTCGACACACGGAGCGGGTATGTTCAGGAATCACTAAAAAGGAAAACAGATTTCTGGAAGATAAAAACAATATGGAGCTCACAAAACCGAATCAATTTCACCTTTTTATTTAATTTTTAACAAAACCAACTTAAAATGGAATTTATTTATCGAATGGATTAAATAAGTTTCCAGCTGTCGCTCAATTTGCGCGCAAAAACACTCACAAAAATGGCGGCGGTGAGGAAGCCCCTAAAGACAGAACTCAAAAGAAAAACATTTTCCTTTTATTATATTATTTGAGTAGAGGAATTTTTCTCTTTCTTGTCAGAACAAAAAGCAAAAGGGACACAAATCCAGAGTACCTGAATAACGTAGTCGGGTTTCCTTTTTCATCGCTGGCATTTTTCAACTGTTTTATTGTTTTATGACAACACAACAATTCAAAGATCAATGGAAATTTGTTGTTGTGAACAGTTTTTTGATGGAAAAGTTTTAAAAAGCGGCGACTTCTTTAGAGCTGTGACTATAAAGAAGGTAGAACTATTTTTATGATATCGTTTCTGGGGGTTTTTGGGTGGAGTTGGCCGTCCGGATGGAATATGGACTCGACAACTGTTTCATTTACTGGGTTATAAAAAGAAAGAAAAAAATTTTTTTTTATTTTTAAAAAGAGGTTAAATTTAAAAACCGCATATAATCTTTCCTCCATGGTTAAAACATTTTTCAATTTGAATTGTTTGAAGAACTGATATTTCAAATTAATTTTATTGAGTAATTAATTCTTTTTAATTCAAATCTCTCCCTTTGGAGAAGAAACTTGGTTGTTTCCTACTTCCGGTTACTAAAATTTGTATCTATCACTCTCAGACTTGTTTTCTGATTTTGTAAACAATTTCTCTAAATTTAGGTTTTAAATTTCATTTCTCTTTAAATAATATTTTCCACTAAAACAGATTTCCAAATTTTTTTTGACAAATGTGTCAAATTGACTCACTGTAGTAAAAGTAAATGTGTTAAGTCAGTTCTGAGGACATAATAACATAAGTGTTTTTGACTCAAGGAAAGTGAAGCAAGGCTATTTCATAAATAATGCACACTTATGTCGATTTATTATAGTTAATAAGTAATGAATATTTTAATAAATAATTTTTATTTAAATCGATTTCCGGTTATATATTTATTCCATAAAACTAATTTCGTTATGAGTCAAACTGGCTCAAACTTCTGTGAGAATTTTGACAGGAAGCAAACTTCAGTGAACTTTTGAGTGAGGGATGTTTTGTCTAGTCCATAAAAATAGATAGATAATCTACATCTAGGTACTTCTTTGTGGTACTGATACCGATTTGTGGGTGATAGAAACCATAAATGACAAAAAACGGTCAGGAGACATCCAGACTTCGATACAGAACACTACTGTTCCCAACGTCTACCAACTTTATGTAAAAATTTCTTAGAAGGACTCCTGAAGTGGTTGTAGCCTTGAAACCTTTTTTCTCTAGTAATGGTTGTTGTTGTTGTTGTTCTTTTCGAAGAGAAATCGAAGTGTTAAAAAAATGGGTAACAGAGACGACTGTCAACCAAAAACAAAACCGAACTCTACGGGTTATGTGGATCGACAGGTGCACTTTTCGTTCACTCTTCATCATCCATTTTGGGATAGTGTTTCTTGTACCTGTTTTATTGCAGGAGATTTTTTTCTTAAACCTTTACAGTGCCGTATATAAGAAAATCAATTTTTTTTTGTACAATAGTCTTATTTTATTAGTGTAAAAAACCGTTTAGATGCTTAATATATCTTCAAAAACTTCTCTCTGATAACCAAAAATTATTCTTAGGTCGGTCATTATTGGAATTCGGCATCTCCTAAACTTCACTGAGCATTTGGTGAGAGTTTGACTAAGCACAACCAAGAAATCAAAAGAATTTTCAACAAAAAGAGTTCCTGCTACTGCCAAAAACAGCTCAAGCTTGAAATCGAATCGGAAATATAATTAAACCCTATCACCGCCCCTGATCATTTAGAAACCTAAAAGAAGAGAAGGAAAAGTGAATAGTCGCCAGGGATGGTGATGAGCAGAAAGAGCAGGTAATGTTCTTGGCCAGGATTTGTTAAATAAAAGGTATTCTCCAAGACATTAATTTTCTTAATAATTTTATAATAACACCATTTGGAATGAATTTCGTGTTTTCCAGATTGTCTTCATTTTTCTTTCTTCCTTTTTTTTCTAATATACCGGAAACCACAAGACAGCCAACTAAGATGGTGAAGTTGATGAATGAATTTCGCGTGGTGGTTACCCTTTCGAGCGATCAATCATTTCCCTCGAGTTTGGTTGAAATCCTTTCGGAATAGAAGTATGGCCTTCAAAGGTGAGGGAGTCCATATGAATCATTACAGGCGGTGGTTCGGTGGAACATGTCAAAATTAAAACCAAAGAAACTCTCCACCGACTTGTAATTAAGAGTATAAAGTGAGGAATCTAAACTACTAAAACCAAAATATCTTCACACAAATTTGGTGTCTTATACTCAAATTAAGGCACTGACACAATTCCAGAAGTCAACGATTTTGATCTCTTCCTTCACGTTCGCTCATTTCAAACAAGACAAAAGGAGTGACAATGTTAGTGATGAATAAACAAACATGAAACCTCCTCCTCTAAGTTACACTCCAGTAAAATAAATTAAAAACTAAAATCTGGAAGTAATTAGTAGGCGCGTTTGTACTGTTACTTTCAAAGGTAACCAGAAAACACAACCACTCTCCCAAAATTAGACAACAAAAAAAACTCGAGAATAACGGGCCAGTCAAAATGCTGGAAGCGGTCAAGGTTTACCCAAAACCTGTTCATCCCTTCAACGATATGGATGGCCAACGAAATTATTTAAGAAACTAAAATCCGGTTCGAGGAAGATTCATTTTGGGCTTTGTTTCGAGGAAATGTTCGAGGTTCGATGAAGCACGACTGACAACCATAATTTCACGCACCCCGTATGTATGACTACATTAAAATAAAAATTATTTGTTCGTTAATAGTCGTGAAAGGTGTCAGGGAAAGAGTCAGGGTGGTCGTTAAAAAATATTAATAACAAAGGCACCAATTATGGCACACGTAACACTGGAGATTAGGGATTCTCAAAGGAATGAACACATGAAAATTGCTCACAAAGAGTTAAACGAAGATTTGTTCGAAAGAGTCAGGCTTTTTAACTGTAACGTTATTTTTGGGGCTTGTACCGCGTCAAATTTTTCATTTTTGAAAGAGAATTTTCCCTCATTTCCCAAAAATTTGACACAACCTGACAACCTGAAAATTAGAAAAAGAAATTTTAAGGTATCATAGGTTCTTATAATTCAAAATTTAATTTCTTCATTCACCTAACTAATTTGACTAAATAATTTGTAACTAATTTGAGTCATAAATAACTTCCGATAAAGCTTCATAAATAATACTGTAACATTTCTTACAACCCTATTCATGAAAGTGTGCATTACTTTTGAAACCGATTCGTCAGAACAGAGCCGTTCCCACGCATAAGCAAACTAGGCGACCGCCTAGGGCCCCGACTGCCAGGGTTCCTTTTTTTTAATTTTTATTTTTAGGTAGCAGACAACTTATTATTTGTCAATATACTTGAGAAGTACAACTAAAAATTTTCTGTGCTGGCAGAATTATCAATATAGGCGCGAGGAAAGAATAAACAGTGACAGCAGAAGCGACACTAAATCTCTTATCTGAGGTCCACTTTGCAACCTCACGGTTCGGAGGCCTCCCCGGACCCCCATTTGAGGGCTCCCATCTACACTCCCTGCCAAGGGCCCCAAAAGCCTCTGATCAGAAACTGGAAATAATTTATGAAATGAGACCATTAAAAACTGTGCATGGAATGAATTCTTCGTTAGTGTAAGTTATTGATGGGACAAAATCTTTTCAAAGTGTGCATTACTTATGAAACCAAATGAATTTAATATTAGTCATCATTTGTGAAATGAATTCTCCGCTTAAATGTCTTACTCAAAATGTTTATGTTTCCATTCATTTCAGAGTTTTGTTTGGTCGAGTTTAAATTTCCTTTTTCACCCAGTTCCAAAATTTGCTTTTCTTCGGCACACTCTCCTTTAGGACCATTGATGAAATATAAACCTGACAATTATTTCCGACCCCAATCTCACCGGCTAAGTCACTATGTAAGTGTGCGGAAAAGGAGGTAGATAAATAAATAAATAAGTAAATAGACCCGTTGGTAGGATTTAAGAAATCTTTATTAGTTTTCAGGGCCTAAAATCCCGAGAGCAGGCCAAGAATGTGCTAATAAAAACACAAATTCATAAATGGTAACATTCCGAGCAAACATTTGTCGAGCAGATGTCTCACACAGTTTGAGTTCGTCTACAAACACTTGAAATGAGTTTGCTATTGTTATTGAACGAATAAATAAATAAAAACATTTAACGATAGTGCCAAAAAAAAGGCTTAGAATGTCCCTCTACCATTAAAATATGTTTTTTCAAATTTATGACAGCTAAAAGACCCAATCTCAACAATTTCTTTCACTCGAGGATGGTTGAGTTTCGCTTAGTTGGGTTTGTTTTGTTTGCTAAGACTTTCAGCAAAGACTTCACAACTTCACCTGCTCGCTAACCGATTCATTTTTGTCCTGACACACACACACCCGACACCTTTTTGCCTTTCTTCGGGGAAAATGTTTGAATAATAAACCAACAACAGAAAAACAGTAATTAACTTGACAAAACAAAATCAAACCAAAGCAAATAAGAAATAACAAAACAAAAAATCGGTTTCGATCCATTTTGAACAATTTAAGGTTCCTAATAGCACGTTTGTAGTACTGAGATGTGAGAACATAGGAACCAACTTACCATTTCCGATTTCATGGATGCCGAGAGATGTCCTTTTTCGCTTCTTTATTTAGAACCAGAACCGAATCACCCCGACACCCCTACCAACACCCAAAGCGGTATAACGGTATAAAATATTATATTTCAACCCTGAAGGAGTTCATCAACCTTGAAATGGTACCTGAGAATCATGAAACTCAATATAAAGCCTTTTTATCATAGTCGATTGAACATGGGTAATAAATTATTTGATTGGACGTACTTTCATTTTTGTTAATTGGCCATTGGTTTCATAAATAATGCACACTTGTGGGAAGAATCTAGGTCATAGGTATTGCACAGTTTCATGAACAACTCGTTTCATAAATAGTGCACAAGTGAATTTGTTTCAAATTTAATGGAAGCTTTCATGAAAAAGGTTTCTCGAAGATTGTTTTGGCTTATGTCACCTTTGAAGTTAATTAGTGTGCATTATTTATGAAATGTGATACTCTTAATTAATTTTTTTAACAATCTCAAGATTTCTGCTTTTTAGGGCTTCTCAACAGATTCCTTTGTTGATCTAAACACAATATATTGAAATTAACACAGAGAAGTAGAATAATTTCCTGTTAAACAACAAAAGTGTGCAGTATTTATGAAAAAAATTGTGCCTGAAAGTGTGCAAAATTTGTGAAATTGCAATATTTATGAAATGAGTTGTGCTTGAAAGTGTGCAATATTTATGAAATGAGTTGTGCTTGAAAGTGTGCAATATTTATGAAATTGTTTGAAAGTGTGCAATATTTATGAAATGAAAGTGTGCAATATTTATGAAATGAAAAGAGAGAGTGTGCAATATTTATGAAATGGAAAGTGTGTTCTCCCAAAAGTGTGCAATATTTATGAAACGAGTTGTTCATAAAAGTGTGCAGTATTTATGAAATGGATTATTCCCAAAAGTGTGCAATATTTATGAAACGACTTGTTCATGAAATTGTGCAATATTTATGAAATGAATTTTAGCTGAAAATGACCATGATTTATCAGTATCGTCGGAAGGTAATGATGACCCTAGCTAACAATTGGTAGTATATTATAAATTATACTGATTGTTTACGAACCGAAGTTATGAGATATCCCATTCTAAGGGCTAATTAAAACCATCCAAATATTTATCGGTGAGAAATAAAAATTGAAGATTCGGTTAAATCATGGTCCAAAAATAAAACCGGGTGGACCATTGAAAGAATTTATTTCCACCCCTGAGCCACACACACACACAGTAAAAAAATCCGTCCAGCATTTATTCCTTGAATTTAATTTACGACCATTTTGACTTCTTATAGGAAAGAATGAGTCAGACTGTTGTACAGAAGCATCTGCTCCTTTTGTCCACTGAACAATACGACTTTTGACATTGTGACCCATTAAAAAGAAAATGGAGGACTCTAAAACGGACATTTGCATTTGGAGTGATTTCAAATGTTTCTTTCAGTCAGTTTTTTTTTCTTCGCCTCCTTTTTATGACAAATTGTTGCCCCCAAGAACTTATGTCAAAAAATTAAAATTGTTTTCACAAGAAAAAGGATTTTTAATTTTCTTTTTGTACGACAAAAGTCCACAATGTGACACACGAGTACCACTAAAGGATTCTTTAAAGAAGAGCCAAGGAAGACTTATTCTTACGAATATAATTAATGATTATGTGAAAAGCTGGGGAAAAGACAACACGTGTACTTAGGTTAAGTGTGGATTTCACGTCCATCTAAGCAATACTAGTAGAGGTTGAGGAAAATGAAAGGGATTCCAGCAGTGAGGTCGATCTGTCTCCATTTTCCTTTCTTTCCGAAAGGAAAACATTTTGAAAGTTAATCTCTAGTTGTGGCCGAATTACAATCTGATGTAGTCGTCTCGTATGTGGAGCCACCAACAGGTAGCCAGACCACGGTCGACTGTGGTAGGTAAATCGTTTACGCCATAAACAATATTATATTAATTAACACATTGGTTTTTCGTGGTGCCAGAGTCTTTCCGACCTTTTTAGTCGCCATACAGTCCGTCTGTCTTGCCGTTTTGCCAATGTTTTACTGTTACTTTCGATCGGCCCTTGATTTCGTATTCATAGATTCTTCTTTTAAAAACTTATTGTGACAGACGAAAAGGCCAATATTATGCATACGTCATCTAATTTATATATAATTACAACTGTTAGGATTTATGACACACAACTCTTATTAAAATACTCCATGGATTAATGGAGAGCTCTCATGGTCATTTTCAGCTAAAATTCATTCCACAAATTTTGCACAATTTCAAGAACAACTAGTTCCATAAATATTGCACACTTTAATGAACAATTTATTTCATAAATACTGCACACTTTCATGAACAATTTATTTCATAAATACTGCACACTTTCATGAACAACTAGTTTCATAAATATTGCACACTTTTTTTTCATAAATACTGCACACTTTATGCAACAATTCTTTCATAAATACTGCACACTTTCATGAACAACTAGTTTCATAAATATTGCACACTTTCATGAACAACTAGTTTCATAAATATTGCACACTTTAACAATTTTTCATAAATACTGCACACTTTTATGAACAATTCACACTTTCATAACAATTTTCATAGCACACTTTCATGAATTTTCATAAATATTGCACACTTTTTTTCACACTTTTTTTCATAAATACTGCACACTTTCATGAACAACTAGTTTCATAAATATTGCACACTTTCATGAACAATTTTCATAAATATTGCACACTTTCATGAACAATTTTTTTCATACATACTGCACACTTTTAAGCACCACTCATTTCATAAATATTGCACACTTTAATCCATTTCATAAATATTGCACACTTTTAAGCACCACTCATTTCATAAATATTGCACACTTTTAGGAATAATCCATTTCATAAATACTGCACACTTTCAAGCACAACTCATTTCATAAATATTGCACACTTGTGGAAGTAATCCATTTCATAAGTATTGCACACTTTTGTTGTTTAACCGAAAATTATTCTTCGGCTCTATATTAACCTTTCCACAAATTTTTTTTCCAACCAATTTAGGTTAGTTTTTGCTAAAAATAAAATTAATGTTTGAAAAACTAAATTAAGGCTAATTAACGTCGGTTAATAGGAGTCTGAAACAAATTTTAAAAAAGAATTCGGCTAATTATTACAGTTCGCAGCTAGATTGTGCTCTTTGTTTACACATGACAGAGATAATCTGACATTTTAGGGGTCGACATTTACGACATAAGTTTAAAATTTAAGGACCAACATCCGAGGGATTCTCAGACAAGCAGTTATTGTTATTATTATCCACTATTAACGAGTTGTAACACTAAAAATCAGTTACAACACATTTTTCAAAATCATTATAGTAATAAACAATATTAATTTGGGAGATTAGTCGAGACTCGCCTTTTTTTTTCGCTATAAAAAATGTTTATAAACACTGCTAAATCATTTTTACGGTTTGCGATTTTAATGGTACCACTATTTTCACCTCTTTTTCCGGCTGGTAACGATTACAAAAAGATAGGTGACCGGTTTCTTTTGATCCACCTTTAGAAGGATGGGTTGAAAGTGTGAGTAAGTTTGATCTAATTAGAACAAGTCTTAAATAGCTCAACACAAGAGAAGATTACATGTCATAAGTAATGCACACTTGATTATTGTAAAATTGAGATGAAAGGTCTGCAACAAACCGATTTATTCAGGTGCAGGCATCTACACAGCCCGACAAGAACAACAGACATAACACATCCGCATATACCACTTAACGTGAAGGGCATTAAGGGAAAGAACACATTAATCCGTTATCAAAGAGACAGGTTTTGTCAGAAATGAAAATTAGTTTGAAAAAAAAGAAACGATGATGAGGTACTTTACGACATTTAAGTCCAGATAAGAAAAAGGGAAGAACAATCACTAACTCAAACTGTTTTTAAATTTTCAATAACATCGTCTAGAAACGGATGTAATTCTAATGTTTGTGGTTCTTATCTCCGAATACCACTCACCACCCATACCTCAGAGGGTTGTAGTGAAAACATTTTTCCCTCACAGTATCATCTCTGGAAAGTAGAACAGGTTGAATGTTCTTGTTTACAAGGATACCGATAAACTTTTTTGGAACACAAAAAACATTTTTACGATTTATTACTCTCCATTTGTGAGGATTTTTATTACCCGGGGGTAGTAGAGTTTCCAAAAAACCTCACGATTTTAGAAGAAAGTTCAAAATAAAAATTGTTAGGGTGCAAAATCTTGGGTTCATTGTAGAATTATGGACGTCGGCGTAATAAATAAAGATAAAGGCGGTACAAACCTGTAATTTTCACAAGTTTATTTATGAAGCACCCTCACAGGCGTGACAACAACCACGTGATATATGTACCTACTAAAGTGTGTATTTCGCATCATTTTGGCATTTTCTATCACCCGCCCTGTGTTTTTGCTAACGGATGCAACTTTGAAAGCGTTAACACTTCCGTGAGATTTATAACCCATCTTCCTGTTAAAAACTTTACAACATAAAAATCCCAACCGAAAATCTCTAAATAAATAACTTATTGTGTTTTAAAAAATAAATAAATAAATAAATAGAAATAAGAAAGACTTTCAATAACAATTTGTTAAAATTTCGGCCTTAGAACTTGAGTGGCTCACGGTTCATGCGTTCATCGTTCCTTTCAGTTCCAAGGTGCGTTCAAGTTCGTTGCTGCCTCATTCGTCAACATGCCTTCTTAATTCAACTTGAAGCGAAGAAATAATACAAACGTGAAGGGTGGAGATGAAGCAAAATACCTTGTACAAGTTTAGAAGCAAGGATAAGCCACAAGATAAGATGCCTATAAATGGTAAGTAAAAAGAAAAGCCGAACTTCATTGGATTTAGTGGATGGCTCTCCGTGGGAAGAGTTTCCAAGTATTCCAAGTACCCATCGGGTAGGTTCCTAATCTAAGCTGGACCACCTTTCCGACTCAAATCAATACGCCGACGTTATTTATTTAGAGTTCCCTTTGAACAACATCGAGAAAGGCGAGTGGTTTAGTGTTAACCGAGTTCAACTTCAGCTCTATTCGGACCTGAAAGGAGGCCTCATACCGTGTCCCACGCTCTTTAAATAAAGGTCGATTTTTATAAATTGATTGTTTCGTACTGTTATTTAATGTGGTTTTAATAGTATATCTTATTTGGGTAAAAACTTTAATGGCGTTTGTAGACACGGTCTCCCTCACTCCCTTTCCTCTTTTTGTTTGAAGAGGCGTATATACCAAAAAACGAAAAGCACCTTCGGAGAAATTAGAAATTACTCATGACAGAAAGCAAACAACACTCTCAACCACCCAACACCATCACAACTGTACAGGAAGCCCAATCACAACGTCTACACACAAGTAGTGTTCATAAGAGTCAGGTATTCGACATCAGATCTTCATTATTGCAAATATGCTTCTCACGGTCGAGTCAGGCTCCTGTTCTTGGTATTATCAGTTAGTTTCCTTTTATAATCAACCGGAGAACGTGGTTAAGTCTTTTATTTCGACCTACACTCTTCTGATTACCCTTGACCTATGACATCTACTTCCTCTACAATCTTTTCCCATTGAACTAAAAACTTGTTCCCTGACTTGTGACAGCCACTTCCAAGCCTTCAGATAAAAGAGCGAGGTGACAAACTTTATTGAGGGAGTGCAGACGGACAGACAACCAAAGTTCATTAGGCACGCCTTATTTTTTTTTTTCTGGTCATGGTAATCAAGTGATTAAATATCTTGTGTCTGACTAAAGATTACCCCAGAAGGTTCTTGCCCTCATATGAATTATCCTGTGAGAACCATCTTTTTTAGATGTCTTCCAGACCCGTTTAAAGTTGACGCGATGCCTTAAAAATCATACGACACCGGGTTCATTTTAACTCAGTTCATTACTTCCTTCGTTTATAAAAATACCAGCCGTTGTAAATGATAGTTGAAGGTTTTTAGACCTGAAAAACACGGTGAGCGCAATTTTTATAATAAAAAACCTTTTAACTTTAGTTGACTATTTTCTCGATAAGAGTGACGTTTGGTTCGGGTTTTTTATTATTTTCATGAGTGGCATCAGACTTGGCGTGATGTGGGAAAGGATGTGAGCGTATGCAACAAGTGCCATCGAGATGAATTCTGGTCTTAGACACTCGCCAAGGCGCGAGTCGTGAGGTCGCTTTTCGGATTTATGAGTTGTTGTGAAAAGGTGCCGGAAGGGCTTCGCGTTCCGTGGGTGATGTTATAAGTGTTTTTCTGTTTACTCAATAATTTTTTACATATACCTAAAATGGTTGCGGGTGGTGGAACCATGGCGACCGCACCACCGCCGGCGATAGGTGGAAATGGCGGTTGTCCCAGTGTTAGTGGAGGTACTTCCAGTTTGCCTGGATCTACAAACATGCCAGCCACACCTCAAGGAACTAATGAGACTGGACCTACCAGGACAAGAACCTCTGAAAATCGAAGGGTGAGTTTATTACATAAATAAAATAATTTTTAAGAAAATAAACAAGAACACCTATTTTTGAATATTGGACACCTGAAGAAGCGACAAATTCCGGTTGTCTTCATATAACACCCAATGACTTAAGCCCAAGTTCAAGTTTATAGGTACGAAACCTTAAACTTCAAAATTTCACAAACCCAGACAGACAAATTAGAATTAATTTCCTGAATTCTGTTTCTCGTATCGCTCACACACCCAGCTTCCCTCATCACGTATGCATGTGTATAGGTGTCGCGCGTCACAAAGCTTTTGAAAGTGGGTCGCAGGTCGCGCACCACCGACTTTATTTGTTTCATAACAAAAACCTTCAACACGAATTCAATATGTACTTCCTTTACTACGTCAGAGAATATTCAAATTAATTTTAAAATAATTTCGCGAGAATCTGAATAAAACTTGTTACAACAGCGCAATTTGAAAGATGGAAAACGACTTTGAAATACTGTCTCCATCATCAATTCGACAGTGCGTTGCTTTTTAGTGCTCTAGTTGTTATTATTATTATTTTAAGGCGATAATTTAAAGTGAGTCGATCGAAATTTGTAAAAGCAATTATGGAGTTTGGTTATTACAAATTAGTACCTTGTCCGACGGAAGGTTAAAACAATTACAAATGACAGCTAAGAAGACATTAATTGGCAAGGCCTGACAATATCGTGTCTTCAACTCTCCTTTTAACCAAAATTATACTAAACAAATATTGATTACAAACGACTTATACAGAAATATATATAAGAATACAGTGGAACATACATAGCGAGAAATTCGCATAATGAGCAACATGAATTGTATTAAAAATGTCTCTCACAACGAGCAATTTTTGGCATAATGAGCACATTGGAGACACCCCGACAGTTTTTGTTCGTCCTGGAACGCATTATCCTATTTTAAATTAATTTATTTGGGAAGAAATTGTTTCGCATAACGAGTAAAACTCCGAAACGAATTAAACTCGTAATGAGAGGTTCCACTGTATTTTTTGACCCATGAATTATGATAAAACATTTCCTAAGCATTTTGTATGATAATATTAAAGCAATAAAATGTAGTAGATGAAAATATTATAAATGTAGTCATAATAATATTATTAAAGCAAAATATAAGTAGTAGTGTCTTTGCGGAAATCATTTTATGAAGAGTCAAGAGTTAGACTGCTGCCATGTTTTGGCTTGAGCCGTGCATTGGGTCATTGCATCTTTGGTCAGCAAATTGATTAAGTCGAACTTGAAATTAACATTTCTTAATTGTGGTGATTGAACTTAAAAATTTTTTCAAGTATCAACACGCTCACGGCCTATATCCATCCACAAAGTCTTTCGTTTAGCTTTCTATGTCGTTTAAAATATCTTTTGAGCTGTTGACCGGGAAATAATTTGGTTTTTGAGTTTCCTTTAAAGGAAACCCAGCAGATGTTAGAAACGATTTTAACCTCCGTTTATTATGGTTCACATAGCAGTAATAAATTACTTGAAGATTTCCTTTTAATGGGATGTCCTTAAGGGATTCTAAAAATCTTTTTTTTTTGTTCGGTGATTTTTATTTTAACGGTGTCAAGGATGTTTCAATTAATTGTTGAGACGTACGTCGAAGGGATGCGTAAGGAGTGAAAGTCTTGCCTCCTTTTGTCTTTCTACCAACCCCGCGTCATGTGTTGTCCCTGTTCTCTTTGTAACCTGAGAAACACCTGTAATTTGGATTTACCTTGACCCAAAGGTTGAATTCATTCAACTCATCAAGAAGGGAAAAAAAAATTTAATTTCTATGATATCAAGATTGGAGGGAAAGATAGATACCTGATGGTTTACTCCAGTTTAAACCTCAGGTATGGATTTCTTCCTGGAAAGCGACATTCTTAAATAGTTTTGGACAAGATATCAGATTCTATTTTCCATTTATCAAAGTTATTCTGACTCAAAATAACTTCTCAAAGTGGTAATTCCCTTATACAGTAACTTGGTTTATGATTGATACTGACTTGAAAGTGCTACCGGTGGCAGAGACTTGAAGTTAAGGTTTTCAAAATTATTGATCCAAATTTTGTGACTGGAACTAGATGCGGGAAAATATCTGTCTACAAATTTGGAGAAAACAAAGAGGAGACTATCAGTGTAGCCGGTTTTTATAATTTTATTTTCTTCTCTTTTTAGAGCAATAAACCAATCATGGAGAAGCGGAGACGTGCCAGGATAAACAATTGCCTCAACGAGCTCAAGACTCTCATTTTGGACGCCATGAAAAAAGACGTGAGCATTTTTTTTTATTGTTCTTCATATCTTTATGAAAAAAAAACAAACAAAACTAAAAAGCAAACCAAAATCTTTGAATAGACTGACTTTCTTGTCTACGTTTTCTTCCGGCTAATATTACAATTGAAAGAATTCACGCAAGTATGTGAAGCTTGAGTTAGACTTTGCGTGATTCTCTTCCAAGTATAATTCAGAAGACAATGAGGGGAAGAAATCATTTTAGTTCATTTCTTAGATTTGTTTTCTTTCAAGCGTATTTATCCAAGTTTTCTTTATTCGCTTGTTACAGCCTGCTCGACATTCAAAACTGGAGAAAGCCGATATCTTGGAAATGACTGTGAAACATTTAGAAGCTTTACAAAGGCAACAAGTTGCAATGGCTGCTGCATCAGATCCAAATGTAGCGAATAAATACCGGGCAGGGTTCACGGAATGTGCCGGAGAGGTGGGAAGATTTCCGGGTTTGGATGGCCCCGTCAAGAGAAGACTGCTTCAACACCTCGCCAATTGCTTAAATTCTACCAATCCATTACCAACACCCCCTGCAAATGAGTCAGCACCAACGTCTGTTAATCCACCTCTTCAAGTCCATATTGTGAGAACTCCAGTTCAGAACGAAACACCCATAGCTCAACAAACCAATTCATCGAACATAATACTGGCGAACACAAATGGTCAAGGTCTCCAGTTGGTGCCTACCCGATTGCCGAATGGAGACATCGCTTTAATTTTACCTTCTTCAAACTCCTTTCGAACTGCTAGGGCTCCGATGCCCACGACACCATCATCCTCTCCTTCACCCAGCGTCTCTTCGAATTCATCTAGTTCCTCTCCCTTGCCCATGTTAATTCCCATACCGAATAGAAGCAACTCCAGTTCTCCGCCTCCTGTAGCCCTAGATAGATTATCCGTGAATTCTACATCGGCTCCACGACAGATTACTATCTTAACTACCCAGAATCCTCAACGAATATTAATTCCTCAGAATTGCAAAGAAAAACATGTTCCTCTATTGACAACAGTGCCGTACCAGTATAACGAATCTCACGAAAAAGTGGAAAACGTGATTCAACAGAGAGTTATAATACCGGAAACATATCAAAGATCGGAAAAAATGGTGAAAGCATTGGATGAAGTACCTGTGATACGAGGCATTCAACCTTCGATAATAAAAACCAGAAAGGATGATGTCATGGACAGCTTAAATAATTACAACGGAACCAACGACAGGCCTTTAATCGAGGATAATTTGTTCGAACGTAATCGAATCGTGATGACCCACGACGGTCAAATACTCGAAAACGAACATTCGAGTAGATTCGTCGGTGATAAAATTTACACGACTGAGGGTGAAACTCTCCTCCACATTCCCGAGAGAGATTACTACGACAGCGGACCGCAGAGTATTTCACCCAAGTCTCCTGTCGGCTATTTCGAAACGATGGACGATCATAGGTATACCAGCTACTACACCGATTCACTGGACAGACCCTACAGTCCGGAAATGCAAAAACCTTTAGCTTTAGTCACTAAGAAGAAATGCGAGGAGTACGAGAGTGATGAGAGACCGTGGAGACCTTGGTAATATTAGGTCAGGAACTTTTAATCTGAGAGTGTGATGTGTTCGAGTGAGTGTCATTTGTAAATAATGTGGTACATGTGATTAAAAAGTCTTAATCTAAAACACTAGTTTTGTTATACTGCACTTAAATCACTTTTTACTGGATGAATATCTGTTGCTTTAAGATTCGAAGCCTCTTGCCTACAACGGTTGTTTTATCTGTGGGGCAGAATACATTTTTTAAATTTCATAAAAAAATTGAGTAAAGTTCGAAGTGAAGTACAAAAGTGTCCAAAAATGGACAGAGAACTTGTTTCGGACTCAGTATGACGTCTGGAAATTCCAGAATCCTTCACTCATTTTATTTCAAAACCATTTTGTTATGAATAATGAACATTCTGCTCCCACCATCTCTGTCAAATCAAATCAAACAGAAAGGTCTATGTGATCTTGTGATAGATATTCTGCCCAAGAGATAGACTACAAATCTTGTTTCCTATGATAGTAGTAACTCAACAAGTTTACATCTAGCTCATGTCACAGTGGCTCTAACTGTAAGTTCTCACTATATTTGCATAAAATGAATTTTTAACCCATCATCCAAAATTTTTTATTGACTGAAACTTATAAAGTTTCTGCTATTCTGTTCTAAACAAATAAAAAACGATAAAAAAGTATCCAAAAAAATTAATCGGGGCAAGATTGACGTGTAACAGTTACAATTCAAAAATCAATTCAGAAATCGAGAATGTAACTGTAACTAAATTGAAAATATTCATGGATCAATATTTTTACGACTGATAATTGTTTTTTTATATTAAAAATAGTATAATAGACTATATATTGTGAATGAGTGTGTATTCAAATGAGTGATTGTATCCTTGCAAATCAATTTTTTATAATTAAATTGAAGTGCCTTCAAACGACAGAATCCATTTGTCTTCCAATATTGTAAAATTTATGTAAATAGCCTATAATGTTATGTAAAATTTTTCGAAGCAAATTGAATAAAATTTTATTTATTTTTTTGGTAAATTTTTGTTTCTATGAATTACATAAAATCCCTTTTCAGACTTGTTCGGACTTGTAGGGTGATGGTTTGATAATTTAAACAACCAAACCCAATAATATATGTCAAGAGAGAAGGTAGCGAAAGATTTGAACAACCGTTTTGCATATACATAGGGCGTGGAAACGGAATGAATGGAAACCAAAATAATTGCAAGGTCTCGAACGTCGCATCTCATAACTAGGAAGGTTAAATGTGACACGAGAAACGGAACACTTAGCAATACTAATTCCCTTCTTTTGTACACTTTTGCAACATCACTGACTCGCATTCATTAAACATTCATTCATGTTTGTTTTGCCACCGAGTCTCGTTCGAAAAACTTTGTCCGTCCTTGAATAAAGCCCAAACTCAACTTGACAAGCTTACGACGAATAAGTACTTAAACCCAGATAAATATTTATGTTAACAGATCTCTTTCCAGTTTGAAAGGAAATAACGTAAATATGAGTAACATGAAAGTGATTTTATAATCACTACAGTTGATTTAAATATTTAAAAACCGAACACAGTCCCTCGGTGAAGGACTTGATTTCCGTTTTTGGGGGGAATAGAAATTGTCACTTTTAACAAAAAAAAGGATGCAGAATAATTAAAAAGTGATATTATAAAATAAAAAACCGTGAAGTGTAACTCCTTCCTCTTTGACACTCCTACTTATTTCCCTGGCTATCATAAATGTGCTCTATGAATGGATGCCATCAACTGCACCTGGATTTGGTTATTCACGTGAAATGAGTTTTTGAAAAGTTATTCTCATTCATTGTACCTTCCCCAACACGACCAAACCTACTCATAAAAACTTCTTAGTTCCTACGAAACTAGTTTACAACGCCTAGTAAAATATACCGCGGAAGAATGATTAGTGTCTTTTTAAAATGTTTTTTCATCCACCCCGGGACGCTTCCAGGAGAAATAAAAGGCGGTGATTTAATGACCTCGCCCTATTTTTAAAATTATTATTTTCAAAATTACGAACTCGTTCGCATAAGGAGGTTCCGGAGTCGTTATCAGATCATAACAAGTCTGTTAAAAATTTTTTAATTGTTCTAAACATCCACGTCTCAGTTGGGAGACTATCAAACGGGGCTAGAAGTCTATTTTTAAAAATCCCAAATATCCTCCAAGCTTTTCTAACTTCCGACAATAGTTCCAAGCTCCGTTTATTTTAAAATATGTCTACACTCAACCTTTAACACCAGGAACTGGGGTGTTTCCAACGGTTACGTCATACGTCTTCCAGGTCTCGGAATCATTCACAACCCAATGCACTTGCTTGCATCATTGGAAAAAAACACACTGGGACTTGTAACCGGATGGAAAAGTTAAAGGCTCAAGGCATGAGAAAGAAAAGAGACTTGACCATGAATTTCGCCTACGTGGTCTCACCTTGTATCCGATTCCAAGCGATCGACGTCCACGCGACTGACACCCACGTCCGAATCATCCTCACCTCAGGAATCTCGTCTTCATATTATTCATGTGAGACTAATTTCATCTTCCACGGGCTCCTTTCGCTCTTGTAATGGATACTTATTTCCTTTCAAAAAAAAATTATCTGGCCATCCATCTTGCCGTGAATATCGTGTTCAAAAGATTTTAAGAATTCACGTTACATTATGTTCTTTAATACAGAGGTGGAATGTTTTCGTCTAAAAAAAAAAGGAAAAAGAATATTATCTCAACTTGTGGCATACACAATAAAGTTTTTTTTTAACAAAAGTGTTTTAGTTATGTTTAGAAACAAAAAATAATTAACTTTATTACTAACAATATTTTTTTAGCTCCATTACTCATGTTAGTGATAAATATTGTCTGTTAGTTCTAATTACAATACACAATTTAAATACACCCATACCTCGCTTTACGGCCTAGATACGTTCCACGTAAAGCGAAAAGCCGTATAACGAATCAAGTATTCTAACACAAATTCAATGGTATTGGTTCCAAATTTGTTAAAAATGTAACATGGCTTGTCATTCAAAATGCATTTTATCTTGTTTAAATCAAAAATACATACATAACAAGTACATAGATTTTTACATAAAATAATAATAGACTACAAAAACCCATAATAATCCACAAACAAAATTGAAACAACTTCATGTGAAAAACTATGTATATGTATACATACATAATTTTTTAAAATGGCTTTGATCAGAAGACGATGAAGAAATGGTGACCTACAGATCACTGTCGTAATCATTTTTCGCTGGCAAGGATGGCTCTGGCTTAAAAAAATTGTCCACCGTTGTTGGTCTTGCCTTCTTGTCTATTTCATTCTTCAGTTGTTTCTAACAGCTAATGGCTGAGTTACTTTCTCGAGAAACTTTAGCGACACCAGGATCGGTTTCAAGGAGGATGTTTATTCCTTGTTCGAAACAGCAAAAATCTTTCGACAAATTTTTTGATGTGAGCTGTTTGGATACAACAGGCTCTCTCTATTCATCAAAATCCCAGTTCTGCTTGCAACTGAATGAGTTCCTCATATGAAAAGGTTCCCTATCAGCTTCAAGTGGATCAAATACATCATGTTCGTTCAAACCTTCAGAGCGGAGATTGTGTTCTGGATCCAAAATTTTTTGCCTAATTTGGGGAATGAAATTAACTTCTGCACCAGTACTTTGACACATTTTGGCCGTTATATCGAAACATTTTAGGCCGAATATCGAAAACGTGCCATAATTGAAGAAGGCCGTTATAGCGAGGTATACGAATCCATTTAATCCCTCTGATTTTTCATGTGACACTAAAGACAAACCTTTTTTCACTAAAAATGGTCACACCCAAACCCTTTATTAAAAAATTAATAATCTCACTCTCAAAACTAAAAACATAATAAGACTTTGTTTTGTAGGTGTTAAATATTTTTATTCATCTCTCAATACAAGCACGACACTGAGAAATATGTCTGAGGATCATGTCTGATATCAGTTACTCGTACTAAAAAAGATGACTGTTTTGAAAATCAAGTTTTAAACTGGGTACCAAATTAGGAATTGGTCATCATATCGTGTGTGTGAGTATGGTGGACCTTTTTTTCTCTTCCCAAACGAGATGAGATTATTTTGTAAGGCAGGTTGCCTTAAACAGTTCACCTTTCTTTTTTATTAAACTTTAGATCTCCTCAAGTTCATGGGAGCTTATTTATCAGAAACGAGTTCCTTAACCCCCTCGCTCAGGATATGAAAATAAAATTAAACGATACCCGACTTTCTAGTAAGGTTCTAGGCTAAACAAACAGCTAGAATCCCACCGATATTGAGCTATTAAAATATTATTAACTTTGTAATAAATCTGACTGACCCCATTTTTGTGACATTCTTCTCTCTTTGGTTTCATTATAAACACTAAATGTTTTAGTTTTTAATTTTGCCCCTCAGCATTTGAATCATCTTGGGTGGCCAGAATTAATAAAGGCTCACCTGCCTCCTTTTTAATCAAACTCTAAGTGATAATTAGGCAGGAAGAAAGTAACTCCTCTACCATTCAAAACAAAAGCTTTTATAGTAGCTGCAGTAAGCACCAAACCAAATTCTAATGACAGGTCTTAATGATGAAGAAATTTGGAAAATTTTCGGTGTTTACTCAAAGTTAAAATAAACTCATCGATGCAAATGATTTAAACTTACATGTTTTATTAGGCGTTTAACAATTCTTGACATTTAAAGTTGATAAACAAAGCTAATATGAATGAATTACGTGCTCTTTGTCAGGTATAGGCTGCCTGAAAAAATTTTTTTATATTCTTTATGAAACTGTCGTTAATACAAAACAATAAAGGTTCTTAATATGAAGATGTACGATGATTAATGTAAGGATTAAATTATTAATCGTTATACTATCAATAAGAGAAGAATATATAAGCTGGCAGAATGCTCATCAGATTATCACCAACTGAAAATTTAAGCAAAGAGCGCTAAACGATTTCCTATTTTGCAGCTTTTACAACAAACTCTCCGTCATTTTAACAAATTATTTTTTATATTAATATATTATTATCAATTATTAAGATTTCGATCATTTCTTTACCATATATTACGAAAATAATTTAACCAGAGAGGATAAGCCATCCGCCATTTTCCAGCCGTTCCCGCTTCTCAAACAAGATGCCGACAGATTTCTCTTTTCTAAAGACACTGTTTTTAAAAAGATTTCAGCCGCTTCAATTTGTCGACAGTTGAAAAAGAAATCCTCAAACGAAAACCATTCTTCGTATTTTTCTCGACCATTTATCTAGGTAAGCATTCAGTCAGCTAAGGTTTAAATCACGACAAAGGAAAGGAATACAATACGAGGGAAGCAATAACGATGTGAAGAAAAAGAAGAAGAATAAGAGCCCGAACACACATTGTTCTTGGCCACCCAAAATGGCGGCAATGAGATACATCAAAGGAACTCCTCACACCTTTCTTTTGTCCGACCGATCATTGTCAGTGATACTGCAAACGCATGCATGACAATGAACCAACAGCTGTGCACTCGCGGTAGATGCTCAAATCCGAGAGATTAGAACCTATTATGAGTAGGTAGGTCAAAAGCGTGCTTATTAAATCAAAGAGTACTTTTTGAGGTGGTAAACATTATATTTTGGGGTCTTCTGCCTTACTTGGAAAGCACTCAACCATCAAATAGTTCTTACGATTAAGTGAAGTTCATCGAAGCGTTCAACAAACAACTTGTTGGGATTCTTCTTTCTTTTCCCTACAAAATATTCAAAAGGATGAAGCTGTTCCTGCTGGCAAATATAATTAATCCGGGAATGGGTGAAACCGCTGAGATCTGCTCAGATCCCATCAATTTTGGGCTTTAGAAGGATGAAAATCTTCTTTTGATACTTCTTCCATTTTATCTTTTTCAACTTCATTACGTGTATTCACTTAACTTATTCAGTTAAGCACGGAGTGCTGAACTGAGATAGGCATAAAACTAAAATTAGTTCTTCGGCCTTAAATCAAGACACTCTTACTTAACACCCTCCATTGTGATTCACAGCTCAACACATAAAAGAAAAGAACGAAAGAATGAAACAAATTCAACGTCCAGTTGTCTCCTTTTCTCAATTGAAATTTTTTCGTTTGGAAAAAATAAATCGAAAGATCCATTTCCGAGAAAGGATCAACGAAGAACATCCGGTGAAGTAATGTCAAGCAAATTAGTCAAAGTCTGTATCATTCGTTTATGTTACAGGTGTCAGGTTCTGAATAAGGAAATCACGTACATTTCGATTTCCTTGCTTTGTTTTTACATTTTCAGAGACAAAAAATTCAATGAATCATTTCGTCATGTCTTTTTTTTCTTTTCAGACAAAAATTCAGAATCCAAATGTGGACATCTTTTGAAGAAATTAAAAAGAAACTGCTTCCGCTTACCCGTTGTGTTAAAAATGTCGCCAACCTTTTATAAACATTCCTATTTTGTCTCAGGAAAACGGAATGAATGGAAACGAACCTAAAAAGAAGAAAAACTTTTTTGGTATCTGAAGCAAGGAAATGAGGCAGGTCTTGCACATTCAATACCAGTAACACTTTCATAAGGTCATTGAGGGTTAGTGTGAAGGAATGATCACCAAAGAAAAAATTATTTTCTTCAAAATTGTGTGAGTATTTAGTTAGAACAAGGGGTGACCAACCTTTTTTCCGGAAAAGAGGCAAGATCTGAACAAAACGAAATCATCCCTTCCAAGAATCAACCCTAAATACAACTATATTATTTCATCTTTTCAATTTTCAAAAAAAACTTCGCGTGACACTGTCAAAATTCTACCGGGCCACACACATGGCATACGCTCCTGAGATTTGCCACCCCTGAACTAAATACTAAGTTCTCCGCTACTTATAGACATACTAAAAAAATTATTTAAGGGTGTGGAATCTCTTACTAATAATTATATTCTTAAGAATCAATGTGGTTCATTCTGCATCGCTGCCCTCCTTCTTGTTTTAGAAATGCACGATTTTAAAGAAAATTCATTTCATAAATAATGCACACCGACTTCTTTTATGCTCTTCTCTCTATTTTTACATATAAAATCCTTTCCTTTGTCTAATATTATTAACGTGTTTCTTACTCTGTAGATCTAAAAGGTTTTAGGTTTGAAACACCCTCATTTTACTAATCTAAGAAAGGTTTTCTCATAGTTAACACACATTTTCGTGAAGAGCCCATTTCATAAATATTGCACACTTTGTTTTTTATTTACTGATATTTATAAACAGTGTTATGAATTTAAAATTTAAATTTCAGGATCATTCTGTACTACTATATCAGTGGTGCGCAAACTTTTTTCCGACTGCGACCCCTTCAGTAGGAAGAAAGAATTTGGCAACCCCTTGAGATAGATGTTAACAAATACGATGTATAGTTCGCGAATTTCTTTCACTTAATCGAGTAAAAACATCATAGTATATAATGCATATTAATTTTATTTATAATTTTAAGAAAATACTTTTTATACAACAGTAGAATTCCCCATTAATGAGATGTATGTGGCTGCAAGTTTCTACCAATCCATGTTCGGCGATAAATTCAAAATTTATAAAAATTTGGCGACCCCTAGTATATGCACCTCTGAACTATACTATTGAGGTTTTTACCCCTTTCCCCTTTCCTCAACCTGAAGTTTTTCAAATCTAATCTTATTTCCATCCTGATAATACCAAGACCTCATCAAAACATAGCCTTTGAAAGCTGTCAAGACTTTAATTAAAATTTCAGTAGACAAAACAGAGTAAGACTTTCCTCTAGGACCGGTCATCACTCCACAAAATTAAGTTAAATTGATTAAAAGCTTCCTCAAAGGAGTCTAGGTTAATGTCAAAAACCTTAATCACTCTGTACAACACAAATTCAGGTTTTCCCTTAACCAAAATTAAAGGTAAGACAAGACCTTAAAAAAAGGGAAAAGACACGTAACCAAAATTTTTAATTTGAAAATTAACAGGTGAATTCTCGGAAATATTGTTTCTTCATTAAAGTTAATGACTAGGCCAAAAATTCGGGCTCTGAAGTACCATCGAGGGTTTGGGATTCACCTCCCTCAACGAAAAAGAAGATGTAAGGTAAACAAGGTGTTTCAAGGCCGGGGGTGGAGAAACCAAATCACGAAATGAAAATTAATTAAACCCTTTTAGACAGAGAGCCCCGAAAGTTTTAAATTTGGCTAAACAATTTTCTTTTTATATTGTCGTAAATTATTCAACAACTCCAAGTCTGGATTTTACGACTCGTGTTCATTGGTTCCTAACGTTTTGTGTATAAGTATACGATCCAAGGAACAGATGTGATAAATAAGGCTTATTAAATTTTTAGTAAACTCGTTATCAGAATTATTTAACGAAAATGACACCTACCTAATTACTCGTTAAAACTTTTAATTATTCGTTTAAGACTTATTTTCACTGCCACCAAAACAGGTGGGATAAAATGTTTTCCTTAACAATCTGGCCTCGTGAGAATTATTTAATTAATTAATCTTAATCAATGTCAATGAGGAACTAGCTTTTCTATTTAACAGACAACAATAAAGCACAGAAAGATGGGTTTGTCTGCTGGCATAATTCAAGAATGGAAGGAAAAACTTTTTGGCTCTTGTTTCCTACAAAATGTACAAAAATGAACTTACAGTTATTGAGTAAATAAAATAAAATAAAATAAAACATAACCGGCACGAAACCGTTTTGAATCAAACTTTATGCACCCACCAATTCATACAATCAGCGGATGAGCATTGTTTTAATATTGAATATTCTATATTAATATCAGACAATGAATAATATAAAATAGTGACTGAAAAAAATGTACGAAACAATCTATTAAGTAGTTAAATCTCAGTGACAATATTTATAGAGTGATGTAATAATATTTATTTAGAGCTTTGGTACTCAAACTGCGGCCCACCAAGCTGTATTGAGTGCCCCAGTGGTCCAGTGGAAACCGATTGAGTGAAAATTTGTGAAAGGTCGACTGCTCATTGTTAAGTCTGAACTATAGTGCCTGACCAGTAGGAAAATGTTCGGGCCTGTGCTCAGAAACTACTAACATTGTTTGCCTCAACTTATCTTTATACAGAAATATACATACAGAAACAGACTGACAGATGTACCCAGGGTGGCCTGTATGCGTCGAAAGCCGGACTTGTAAATCAAAATTTGGCCCGGGAAGGAAAAAGCTTGAGTACCAAGGATTTAGAGAGTAAAATTTAAAGTTTAAGCAGACACATAAAATTTAAAATAATTTTTTTAGTCGGTAACTGCGACAATAAGTGTGCATTATTTATGAAATGAAAAAGGGAAAAATCCAGTAAAACCAACCCAACCTATGACGTCATGATAATTAGCAAAAGAACAAACAGAACATAACAAACCAAACTAATGAAACATGATAAAGCTCTCCATCGGTCTGCTGTTCCGAACACTATGGTAATCGTTGATACTCATTTGGAGTGTGTTACCAGTGAAAAACTCCCTGCGACCATTTTGAAAAGCGAAAGTTAGAATCTCAAGTTGAAGGAGAAGATTCCGCATAAAAAATAATACGGTAATTATCTGCACAATAAAACCTGAAATTAATATTAGCCTCTTGAAAGGTTTTTACAATTTGTCACAGGTACAAATTTTTAATGGTAGTTTCTAGAATAATTGCAATTCCAAGAACATCCATTGTTTGTTATAATTTCATTAAAACTTTTTTATTTTCAAATTAACGCCGTAAAACCAAAAAAGCTGCTGCTTGACTTTTTTTTCCTTTCGATTCATTTTCCTAAGAGTATATTTAAACCACTTTGTTACGAGTCACCGCCTTGTTTTACGACTTCGAATAACCGATAGGCGGGCGGACAGATTATATCAACCCTAAACCTTCTCCCGTTTTCAAAATTACTTTCAGCGTTGTAATTTTTCAACTCATAACGATTCAACATAACCTTTTTGGGTGTTCTCCCGTAACAACTATTTCATGTTGGGTGAAGAAAAACAAACATGGCTCCCCAAGATGAAAGTTTTGGAATTTTTGAGATGGGTTGAAAATACCCCAAAATTTATCTTATTAGAATGGTTTATATTATAGTTCGGAAACCGTTAATATGTACATCGCCTTGATACTCTACTGATTAACTGATTTGCTCCGTTACTATGTGGAATCATGAGTTGCTTAGATAACATGCACATTAACGGATTCTATCTAAAAGATTGTTACTCCCACTTCTCTTCTTATACTAACTTAATTATTTAAATACATAAAAATTAATAAATAATGCTAATAAGACTAATAATAAGAACAATATTTGGATACTTTCAGAAAATAAAAACTGATCACCCAAGTTAATCTGTACTATAAATGATTTCTGCACTTTAGCGGTAACATTTAACCATCTCGTTGTTTTCAGTAAATATTATAAAACATAAAACGACTTCCTTTTAATATCCATACAAAAGCTTATTTCCTGACATGAGGTTATGAAAACATATTCTGAGGCCACCCGGCTCGTAGGTACCACCTTCTGACCCTTGAATAGGCTTCTTAATAACTTGAATATACACAGAATAGATGACACTTCGCGTTTTTTATAGACTTAAATGACTACAATGGACTTTTCATTCATGGTGAGATGTCTACAAAAGATGGAAACTTAGTCATCCTAACTGTTTTTGTTATTAGCGACATATTCAAACAATTTGGATTCTCATGATTGTTTTCTTTTATTTTTAGGTTGATTCGGTACTCAACCTCAATTCCTTACACCACTCTGCAGTTTTTTCTTCAACTTTTTCAATAATTACCGAGTTTGTGGTTGAACTATTTGTGTGACCTCTACAAATGATAATGTTCATCCGTCAAAGGTGTTTCGATCAATTTCAAAATTATTTCGACCGATTTCACGTAAAACCGAGACGGGAAATTACAAAAAAAAGATCCTTCCCAAAATAATTATCTCTTGTACATAAAAATTGCGAAAAGAAGTTTAATTAACTTGTTTATAATCGCTTTTATGCTTCATCATCCGAGCAGACAACTCTTTACCCGAATTAGGATCGACTAATCGGGCATTTATTATGAAAACTCTTTGACTTCCCTCCTCTCTATTTTTAACCACTTTTCCGATTTTATTTACAACTAATTACATAAATCTTATTAAATTATTCGAACAATCTGCTAGGAAGTTAATAAACAAATTGCGGGAAGACTAATCCTTAATTTACACTTTGGATGACAAATATGAAGCTACTGAAAAATACTGAGGATTAAATTATAGGCTTTCCAGAAACCTACTGTCACAAATAAATACACATGTTATATAATGTGCATTACTTATGAAATAACTTGGAAGAAGACATCTGTTTATAAATAAAAGACATAAGTATACATAACATAAAATGCGGTTTGTCGGTGTTAATTAATTAAAGAATCGGCAAACCTTAAACAATTTAACTCGTGGCAGACTTAACCCAAAAAGCAAACCGGAAGCTGTAAAGAAAATGATACATCCGGTCGAGAGGAATAGCAAGAGGTAGAAAAGAAAAATTACCAAAAACTAAACGAAATTCAGAAAGTTCACGCACGATCTCAGCGGGCATCAGGTTCCGTCTCTGCGGGGCCCTACCAAATACCTGAGAACATAAAAAGCTATCATAGATCACCATAGAGGCCCCCAAACACTTTCAAAATTGGAAAAATTCATTATTTTAATCTTTCCTTTTTACCTCTTAAAATTTATTTCTGACCATTTAAAAATAATGACCATGGGGCTTAAGTGTCATGTTCCAAATAAAAATAATATTTTTACTTTATGTACTCATGTGGATGTCCCCTTCCCTTTCGAGAGGTTTTAAACTTGAAATTCGTGATGCAATAGGCTCCAAAATTTCCCCGATTGGCGTGAAGGAACCAGGTTTCATTTCCTAAACAAGTTTTCATAAGAACAAAGTCACAAGCATCTAATCTAT
Organism: Columbicola columbae; assembly: GCA_016920875.1. Lineage (NCBI taxonomy): Eukaryota > Metazoa > Arthropoda > Insecta > Psocodea > Philopteridae > Columbicola > Columbicola columbae. Next base: position 8,505,962 of record JADMLL010000006.1, read on the forward strand.
AAATCTGTCTCTCTGTCGGTCTACCTCTATGGTCAAAAAGCAGTGGGCCGATTTAAAACAAATTTCGTTGACGTTTTAATTCTTAAATTTTATACCTCATCTTTATTTGGTCCTCAATTAGCGTCAATTTTCCATCTCATAAAAGAAAGTTTTGGATTTGACTACGTTTCCGCGTACACTTATCCTCTCGAGACATCTTCCAAATGTTTTATGTAGATGGCGGAGAATTCGAATAATAATCATGTTTGAAAAAGCAGTCAATAAATGTCAATTTCTGTGTTTCCTTCACGGCAAAGTCCATAAAATTTGAAACCGAATGCGTAGGAGCTATATTTTGTGAGGAGCCTGACAAATTGAAAATATCAGGTAGAGAAAGGCTTGAACAATAAAAAGGTGAGATTAAGTTACACAAATACAGATCCAAAAGAAAAAAAAATATTGAAAAACCGGCGAGAAAAACAAAACGCATCAGTGAATTTCAATTTAAACTCCCTTCACTTAAAAATAATATATCCTCTTCTTTCGGTACTTAGAAAAAGGGTAAATATACTATTTCCTTTGAATTTGCTCCATTTTATTTGTCACTGAACAACAGCTTTTTAAAATTGGTACTTGATGTGTCTAGAACATATTTGGGATACGACCATTACCGAGCAGGGACGTTTGCTGATGCGAAAATAGTGATTTCATACATTTATATACAAAAACTGAAAATTACAGAATAAATATATAGACAATATATACATAAAAATTTCTTAAAATATTATTTACTGATTAAATCTTAAAGAACCACTCACGGGGGCTAAAAGTGTCAAGTGGACATACTCAGTGAGAGCACTTTAATATATCTCATAGTCCTGTATTCTTGTGGCAGATAAGTATTCTATAACGAATGGATATAATCTAGATAATTTATGAAACGAATGGGAGTTAGTATCCTGAAATAATAGCAAAATTCATTAAAATAGAAAGTACGCGATCTCTATACAGCCTCCGTGGTCCAAAAGCCACTCAGCGTTTGATCTTTAAGTGATGCATCATTATAGGTATATGACTATCCCAGCTAATAAAACGGAAACGGATTGTGTTAAGTGCTGTTAAAAATCATGACAAATTTCAAAAACTTAAAGAAACGATGAACTAAGCCCCAAAAAGGTTGACGTTCACCCTCACTTAAAGTTGCACATACACCCTCTATGGATGCCTTTGTAACATCCCTCGGCAACAAATCGACGGTAGGAACAAATATTTTGGAAATATAATGTGAAGCATAAAATAAACAAACGGAAGGACTGACAATCTGTGAGCAAGGTGGATGGAATCGAGTGAAGATAAATTGAAG
>JADMLL010000006.1:8507403-8643237 GCA_016920875.1 Columbicola columbae
ATATAATAATAATATAATAATATAATATATAATCCCTATTTCGCCAATAGGCATTAGGGTTTACATTAGATATTCCGAACAATGTGTAATGTATGGACAGGGCCAATCAGGGAGTAAAATACACTGGCACATCCCATCGAAGCCTCTATATAAAAAGCTTTTAAGATTATATAAAACTAGAAATACAAGGATTAATAAATAATTAAATAAATAAATTATAAATAAATAAATAAATAAATAAATTATAAATAAATAAATAAATTTATAAATAAATAAATTAATTAATTAATTAACTCTGAATTTTCCACAGGCATTAGGGTCTTCATTCGTTCAATAAAAACTTCGAGTTTTAAGGCTGCACCAGTGTTTATAAATCTATAAATCTTTGCCGTGTTTAGATTCTTCAATAGGTGAACGACTTGGTCCCTCGCACAGACAGGTTCGGCAGTGTAGAAAAGCTCCTTCATCCTGAGGGCCGGTACTGGGGCATCTAAGTGAAAATGCGCCAGTGTTTCCGGCTCCTTCAGGTTGCACCCTGGCACATTTGCTGCTTCTGGTTCCACGTATGTGTTGTCCCATCGACTGTGATCCTCAGTTGGAATGCGCCAACCTCATCTGGCTAATTGTTCTCTGGATGGAAAGGATTTTTGTTTAAGGTAGTGTTCAGGATTCATAGATAGGTGACATGAGATTCAGAAAGGAGGCCGTAGGATTTTCTTTGGATGGAAAGGATATACTTGTTGAGGATGGAGGCGTGGAGGAGGGTTAGATTAGGTTTTCAGGTTTAGCCAAGTCAGTTCAACGTCGAGGGATTGGAGGAAGGTTTTAACTTGAGTCACCAGTTGAATTTCGATGGAGGTGGGTCTTCCTGTCCAAGTCCAGCAGTCTTTATAACAGAGCTGGTGAGAGCATCCTTTTCTTCTTTGTGTAGTTGCTCACCATTTCAGATTCTGGTGATTGCATGGGGCCCTGCAGGATTGTGTCCTGTTTCTGTCCTGATTACATAGTGGGTGTCATCTTGGCATCAATTATAGATAGATTTATAAAATCTGTCCTTAATAATTTAATTTATCCACATGTCTAGGAGCCCAAACTTCCGCCCCGTACAGAGTGGTGGCTGAAATGATTGAGTTAAATAGGTGTTCCTCTCGTACCCCACGCCTGTATTTTTGATTTCATCATGAGTTCCCTGACTCTGGTATTGGCTTTAAGAGTGGCGTGCTTGACGGCCCTGTTGAACGTGCAGCCGGAAGAAAAATTACTCCTAGATAGTTGTATTCATTTACAATTTCCAGTTGTTCATCCAAGTTGAACTTCAGATCTTTGAGCTTGCCCCCATTCTAAATACCATTATTTTAGTTTTTTTATTTATTACTAATTCATTTCCCGACAGTATTTACTCAAGGCTAGAAGAGCTTTCTTTAGCCATCAGCGGGTAGCCGTTAATAAAACCAGGTCGTCTGCATATAGGATAGCTAAAATGTTTATGAGGCAGTCAATATCCAAACTCTCCAGTGTTTTAATATTGAATATTCTATATTAATATCAATGAATAATATAAAATAGTGACTGAAAAAAATGTACGAAACAATCTATTAAGTAGTTAAATCTCAGTGACAATATTTATAGAGAGATGTAATAATATTTATTTAGAGCTTTGGTACTCAAACTGCGGCCCACCAAGCTGTATTGAGTGCCCCAGTGGTCCAGTGGAAACCGATTGAGTGAAAATTTGTGAAAGGTCGACTGCTCATTGTTAAGTCTGAACTATAGTGCCTGACCAGTAGGAAAATGTTTGGGCCTGTGCTCAGAAACTACTAAAATTGTTTGTCTCAACTTATCTTTATACTGAAAATACATACAGAAACAGACTGACAGATGTACCCAGGGTGGCCTGTATGCGTCGAAAGCCGGACTTGTAAATCAAAATTTGGCCCGGGAAGGAAAAAGCTTGAGTACCAAGGATTTAGAGAGTAAAATTTAAAGTTTAAGCAGACACATAAAATTTAAATAATTTTTTTAGTCAGTAACTGCAACAGAAAATGTGCATTATTTATGAAATGAAAAAAGGGAAAAATCCAGTAAAACCAACCCAACCTATGACGTCATGATAATTAGCAAAAGAACAAACAGAACATAACAAACCGAAGTAACCAATAAAGCTCTCCATCGGTCTGCTGTTCCGAACACTATGGTAATCGATACTCATTTGAGTGTGTTACCAGTGAAAAACTCCCTGCGACCATTTTGAAAAGCGAAAGTTAGAATCTCAAGTTGAAGGAGAAGATTCCGCATAAAAAATAATACGGTAATTATCTGCACAATAAAACCTGAAATTAATATTAGCCTCTTGAAAGGTTTTTACAATTTGTCACAGGTACAAATTTTTAATGGTAGTTTCTAGAATAATTGCAATTCCAAGAACATCCATTGTTTGTTATAATTTCATTAAAACTTTTTTATTTTCAAATTAACGCCGTAAAACCAAAAAAGCTGCTGCTTGACTTTTTCCTTTCGATTCATTTTCCTAAGAGTATATTTAAACCACTTTGTTACGAGTCACCGCCTTGTTTTACGACTTCGAATAACCGATAGGCAGGCGGACAGATTATATCAACCCTAAACCTTCTCCCGTTTTCAAAATTACTTTCAGCGTTGTGATTTTTCAACTCATAACGATTCAACATAACCTTTTTGGGTGTTCTCCCGTAACAACTATTTCATGTTGGGTGAAGAAAAACAAACATGGCTCCCCAATATGAAAATTTTAGATTTTTTGAGATGGGTTGAAAATACCCCAAAATTTATTTTATTAGAATGGTTTATATTAAAGTTCGGAAACCGTTAATATGTACATCGCCTTGATACTCTATTGATTAACTGATTTGCACCGTTACTATGTGGAATCATGAGTTGCTTAGATAACATGCACATTAACGGATTCTACCTAAAAGATTGTTACTCCCACTTCTCTTCTTATACTAATTTAATTATTTAAATACATAAAAATTAATTAATAATGTTAATAAGACTAATGATAGAACAATATTTGGATACTTTCAGAAAATAAAATCACCCAAAACTTAATAAATGATTTCTGCACTTTAGCGGTAACACTCACATAGGAGTAGTGATCATCATCTCTGTTGTTTTCAGTAAATATTATAAAACATAAAACGACTTCCTTTTAATATCCATACAAAAGCTTATTTCCTGACATGAGGTTATGAAAACATATTCTGAGGCCACCCGGCTCGTAGGTACCACCTTCTGACCCTTGAATAGGCTTCTTAATAACTTGAATATACACAGAATAGATGACACTTCGCGTTTTTTATAGACTTAAACGACTACAATGGACTTTTCATTCATGGTGAGATGTCTACAAAAGATGGAAACTTAGTCATCCTAACTGTTTTTGTTATTAGCGACATATTCAAACAATTTGGATTCTCATGATTGTTTTCTTTTATTTTTAGGTTGATTCGGTACTCAACCTGAATTCCTACACCACTCTGCAGTTTTTTCTTCAACTTTTTCAATAATTACCGAGTTTGTGGTTGAACTATTTGTGTGACCTCTACAAATGATAATGTTCATCCGTCAAAGGTGTTTCGATCAATTTCAAAATTATTTCGACCGATTTCACGTAAAACCGAGACGGGAAATTACAAAAAAAAGATCCTTCCCAAAATAATTATCTCTTGTACAAAAAAATTGCGAAAAGAAGTTTAATTAACTTGTTTATAATCGCTTTTATGCTTCATCATCCGAGCAGACAACACCTCTTTTACCCGAATTAGGATCGACTAATCGGGCATTTATTTATGAAAACTCTTTGACTTCCCTCCTCTCTATTTTTAACCACTTTTCCCATTTTATTTACAACTAATTACATAAATCTTATTAAATTATTCGAACAATCTGCTAGGAAGTTAATAAACAAATTGTGGGAAGACTAATCCTTAAATTTACATTTCGGATGACAAATGTATGAAGCTACTGAAAAATACTGATGATTAAATTATAGGCTTTCCAGAAACCTACTGTCACAAATAAATACACATACATGTTATATAATGTGCATTACTTATGAAATAACTTGGAAGAAGACATCTGTTTATAAATAAAAGACATAAGTATACATAACATAAAATGCGGTTTGTCGGTGTTAATTAATTAAAGAATCGGCAAACCGCCTTGTAAGCAATTTAACTCGTGGCAGACTTAACCCAAAAAAGCAAACCGGAAGCTGTAAAGAAAATGATACATCCGGTCGAGAGGAATAGCAAGAGGTAGAAAAAGAAAAATTACCAAAAAATTAACTAAACGAAATTCAGAAAGTTCACACGCACGATCTCAGCGGGCATCAGGTTCCGTCTCTGCGGGGCCCTACCAGGTCCTCTTAAATACCTGAGAACATAAAAAGCTATCATAGATCACCATAGGAGGCCCCCAAACACTTTCAAAATTGGAAAAAAATTCATTATTTTTAATCTTTCCTTTTTTTTACCTCTTAAAATTTATTTCTACGACCATTTAAAAATAATGACCATGGGGCTTAAGTGTCATGTTCCAAATAAAAATAATATTTTTACTTTATGTACTCGTAATATAAATACGAAACGTGGATGTCTTCCCGCCTCCTCTCGAGAGGTTTTAAACTTGAAATTCGTGATGCAATAGGCTCCAAAATTTCCCCGATTGGCGTGAGAAGGAACCAGGTTTCATTTCCTAAACAAGTTTTCATAAGAACAAAGTCACTGAAGCATCTAATCTATAAGTCTCTCTGTCGGTCTACCTCTATGGTCAAAAAAAGCAGTGGGCCGATTTAAAACAAATTTCGTTGACGTTTTAATTCTTAAATTTTATACCTCATCTTTATTTGGTCCTCAATTAGGCATCGAATTTTTCCATCTCATAAAAGAAAGTTTTGGATTTGACTACGTTTCCGCGTACACTTATCCTCTCGAGACATCTTCCCTCAAATGTTTTATGTACAAGAAATGATGGCGGAGAATTCGAATAATAATCATGTTTGAAAAAGCAGTCAATAAATGTCAATTTCTGTGTTTCCTTCACGGCAAAGTCCATAAAATTTGAAACCGAATGCGTAGGAGCTATATTTTGTGAGGGAGCCTGACAAATTGAAAATATCAGGTAGAGAAAAGGCTTGAACAATAAAAAAAAGGTGAGATTAAGTTACACAAATACAGATCCAAAAGAAAAAAAATATTGAAAAACCGGCGAGAAAAACAAAACGCATCAGTGAATTTCAATTTAAACTCCCTTCACTTAAAATAGATAATATATCCTCTTCTTTCGGTACTTAGAAAAAGGGTAAATATACTATTTCCTTTGAATTTGCTCCATTTTATTTGTCACTGAACAACAGCTTTTTAAAAATTGGTACTTGATGCGTCTAGAGACATATTTGGGATACGACCATTACCGAGCAGGGACGTTTGCTGATGCGAAAATAGTGATTTCGTACAAATTATATACAAAAACTGAAAATTACAGAATAAATATATAGACAATATATATACATAAAAATTACTTAAAATATTATTTACTGATTAAATCTTAAAAGAACCCAATCACTCGGGGGGCTAAAAGTGTCAAGTGGACATACTCAGTGAGAGCACTTTGATATATCTCATAGTCCTGTATTCTTGTGGCAGATAAGTATTCTATAACGAATGGATATAATCTAGATAATTTATGAAACGAATGGGAGTTAGTATCCTGAAATAATAGCAAAATTCATTAAAATAGAAAGTACGCGATCTCTATACAGCCTCCGTGGTCCAAAAGCCACTCAGCGTTTGATCTTTAAGTGATGCATCATAGGTATAAGATATGACTATCCCAGCTAATAAAAACGGAAACGGATTGTGTTAAGTGCTGTTAAAAATCATGACAAATTTCAAAAACTTAAAGAAACGATGAACTAAGCCCCAAAAAGGTTGACGTTCACCCTCACTTAAAGTTGCACAACAATACACCCTCTATGGATGCCTTTGTAACATCCCCTCGGCAACAAATCGACGGTAGGAACAAATATTTTGGAAATATAATGTGAAGCATAAAATAAAACGAAACGGAAAGGACTGACAATCTGTGAGCAAGGTGGATGGAATCGAGTGAAGATAAATTGAAGGTTCGGGTCGTTTATATAACGAGAACAGTTTAAAATTTTTAAGATGAATCCAGGATATTAGGTATAAAAAAAGTTATGATAATCACACATCTAGATAAACCACCCTCCATAATATATTAGGGTAGGTCAGAGTTTACCCAACATTACCGGAATAGTTCCTTCGATGATTCACTGTTTATATCTCATCTCGATATCTTTCCGATATATTTATCAAATTATTGGTGTCAACTTTTTTTTTCCATCCTCGACTACAAAAAAAAAGTTTGACACAATTTCATCCCTTTTTTTATTATTTAGATAAAAGTTTGGAACAAAATATTTACTAGTCAATGGATTTAATACCAAACAGAGACTTCCTTTCTCATAAAGGTATACAAGACAAAATGAATGAGGAAATGGACTTGATTGGGAATTTACAACACAAATTTGGGTAGAAAAGTTGTTCAGACTATAAGAAGATGATGGAAAAGCTTTGCGGACATCTTTCGGTGCTTATGACTTAGCAAAACCTCTCATAGCGAGAAATTCGCATAATGAGCAACATGAATTGCGAAAAAAATGTGTCTCACAACGAGCAACTTTTGGCATAATGAGCGACACGTACATGGGGAATCCCCGAACAATTTTTGTTCGGCCTGGAACATTATCCTATTTTATATTAATTTATATGAAAAAAAATTGTTTCGCATAACGAGTAAAACTCCGAAACGAATTAAACTGTTATGAGAGGTTCTACTGTATGACTATTAATATATCACATGCTTTAATCATCCTATCCATATTCCCAATCCCCACTCGAAGCCATTTTTCAAAAATTTGTGACACCTATTGACTGAGTCACACCAAACCATCCGTGTCTTAAACACATTTTGGAATCCCTGCCATCAGTCATAAAAATAATTTCGGTCACTCATCTCAAATCCTAATTTTCAACCGTTAAAACACGATTTTTAAATTTAGCTTTTCGTTTCTCTGAATGCTAATCACATTAAGAGAAATTACTCAATTCCTCCATTCAACCCCTAATATAAGCGGGGGATGCACCTGCTGAAATACCCTCAGGTTCATCTTTGTTATTCCTATTCTTACCCGACCCTAATCCAGGGGTGACTAAAGGTTTTTATTTTCATCCTCTTGGAGAAATTTTAAGAGGTTTCTCCAACAAAAAGTTTTGAGATTCTTGATATATTCAACGGTGAAGGAAGTGACCATATTTTTGAGCATCATAATAGATAGGTCTGTATTTTTTGCCTTTCAAAAAAAAGGTTTTATCATGCGACTGTTTTTTCTTCTTCACCCTTTCCATTTTTCTTCCCAAACGTATTATGAATTTTAAATGTTTTGAATGATACCTTTTATATTTTGACTTTTTTTAAAAGCCTCTCAGGCATAAGAAAAGGGGTTAAGTAGACAAATTTATATTGCTTTTAATTTTCTAAACAATTTTTTTAAAAGTATAAATTATGATTTCTATAATTTATGTTCTATATTACTACTTTGGAACGCGTTTGAGTTTTTGTTTAATTATTTTCATCCCTTTCTCATACCTTTATAAAATTCTGTGGATAAGTATGATCAAACAATGAATAGATATAAGACTATTAAGTATTAAAAAAATATACATACCTTATTTAAGTACTGAATTCCTATCAACTTTTGATTCTTCGGTGGTTAGAAGTATACCAGAGTTCGGCTTCTTCTTCTTTTTGCTTCTTAGCTGCTGTTCTTCCACAAAGTATTTAGCACAGACCTGAAATATTATTTATTAACTAAATATTATCTCTAGATAAAGTTTTTATATTTAACTCCCCTTGCTAACTACCACCTGTCTCCAAGCATGAGACACTATATTGTTCGGACTAGATTTGAGGGGTTGTGTCTTGGGAGCAGACCAGCGTCGTGGTTTGAAAGAAGCCAAAGAAAGGCTGAAGTTGAGAAGAGGTAGCTTAAAGAAAAGGAAAGCAGGAGAGGAATAAGGAGATTTTACTAAGAGAAGCGGGGTATATAAGAGTATTTTTAAGAAAGCAAAACTCTGAGCTAGTAAGGCTACTAATACAGAAAGTGGGTATAAAACATCGGCAAAATCAAAACTGTTAATGTTTATTGGCTATGTTATAGCTTGGGCTCCAAATAAACCTCAACTACAAAATCCTGTAAATTTAATTTGGTAATTAATCTCCTTTAATTAATGAGACCACTTCATCCATATTAATTATTCAACTATTTTTTAAGTAACCAATCAGAGTATTTCCAAAATTTCTACTAAACCCAAGATGAAACGACTAACATTTAATAACAAAAGGAGGGTGTCACTGTTAGCCTTCGAAAATGAAATATTTTTCTGATTCTTTGATGGTGGTGGATAATTCAGACCTTAGAAGGGGGTGGAGAACGAAGGACGTGAATAAAATTTTGAATTCGAAATGAATCGTAATCTAACACTTAATCATAACTCAATCATAATTAATCTTAGTCTAACAATCTTAAATAATTATTAATGTGTTTTCTTTTTATTCCTCTAAGAGAATCAGACATTAATTTTTCTGGAATAAAACTTTTTAATGTTAGCTCTAATCTCATTTGTATCTTCCCCACGAGAACTTTCAAAATGTTCTATTATAATTTTTGAATAGGAGGATATTGTTTGAGCTACACTTTTCTAACAAGTTGGCAGCTCAACCCTTTCCTGAGTGTGTTGATACTTCCAAATTTTTCACAGTCATAAAAACATGGTAGTCTGCACTGATTAGTATTTAACAAAGATTTAGTTTGTTTTAAGTAGCCATACACTGGTCTAATCTGCTTGTTTGGGTTTGAGATTAAAGAGTCTTAATGTCCCTACTCAGACTAAATTTTGCCATAGTAGAACAACCGCACTGTCTTACTTTCTAATGCACTTAGTCCTTAACCGAGGGAATGGAGACCTTGACTTTAACACATGGTTTTAAATCATCACCTTCTTGGGTAGTTGGGCTTTGCATTGGCGAATCCTGAAAAACCTGCTTTAGGACAGTTAACGAGATATTCCTCCACTTATCGAGATTCATTAGACCACGTGGAAAACATGTTTGCGTCGGCGGTGAATTTCACATAATTTTTTATTCTTCTTTCTGTTTAACGTAAGACTTGTTTTTACATAACATTTTTTTTCCTTTCTTTCGGAAATGCACACAACTTCTTAAAAGCTCTTTTACTAATTTCTGCTGACTGGGGTTTGCTTTAATAACGCAATAACACAGATTCCTATCTCTGAGTTTAGCTTTCCGATCCGCGATCCTATTCTCTCTTTTCCCATAATTAAATTTCTGTTTAGTTCTCGAAAAGGTTCTTCTGTTATTAAAAAATATTTTTATATACAAGTTTGGGAAAAAATACCCGAAACTCCGACATTTTGGTTGATTTTGACCCGCAGCCAAAAAAAAAGGTTGCAGATGCCTGTCCTTTCCCTCCCTCATGCAGAAAAATCATTCGATATGAAATTTAGTAAAAGCCTGGAGGAAATGTAGAAGCAGAAAGTTCCCAATCAAAGACTTTGGGTAATTTCCCTTTGAAACACCTATTATTTGGTACACCTGTAATTTTCACGGGTTCGAACAAACTGAGCCGGAGTGGGAATTCTCGCCTTGGGTCAAGGGCAACCGAAAAAAGTGGGTACGGGGGAAGAGAGTATAAAAATCCAACGTGATTGTAGTAGAAACCCTAATCTACGATGTAACAGAAATAATATTTGTTGATAATTGATTGTATAAAAGAACAAATTGAACCTAATCTAACCTGTATCGACACACCTGCTTTCCTCCACACATACACGAAATAAGCAAAATAAAGGTAAAGCTAACATTGTAAATGTAAAATAAATGTTAGTAAAGGTGTAGATTGCGTTGAGATTTCCTTCCGTCCCGCTGATCATTTTTACAAAAGGTAATGAAATATGATTAAAATAATGACAGACGGAAGGGTGATTAGTGTTAGGTCACGCAACACGCGAATCACACTTTTCCATGTACCTGCCCCGCTTATTCGTCAAATTTTAAACAGGTTATCAGCACAAAATAATAACCTATGTATATAAAAACAAAACCTGGATCCAACTTTAATTAAAATGTATCTGGAGGAGGTTTAAAAGGTGAAATCGACATTATTTCATTTATGAGTGCTCTGATTTCGTTCCGATACGGGATGAGAAACTTTGACTTTTAGGTGCTAAATATTGTGGTTTAATTACTGTTAAATTAGTAATAAAAGGGTCAGCCATCTTGATAAGAACCTCCGACAAAAAAGTTTTTATTCTCTTAATAATCTTTTGTATTTCGTGTTAATCAGTTAAATGATAAAAATAATGATTTTTGAGCTTTAAATCAAGGGAACTAGTTAGAAATAAAAGGAACTAAATACTTTATATTAAATTAAGGTTGAAAGTAAGACCTAAGAAGCTAATAAAGACGGGGTATTGAAATAAACCTGTACTGAAAATCAAAATGTTTGGATAAAATGTGAAGAAGAGCACAACAACGAAAATGCTTGAGGACATTTGGTGACAGCCATTCTCTCCCGCTATCTCCCATCGGGTGGTAGTGGACACCTAGTAGGAGTACCTTATAATACAAACAGTACCACCTTTCATTAGAGCGATCAGACTTGCGAATGAAAAACTTAAAAATCTATTTTGGAATAAATTTTTTTTTGTATTCCCCAGTTAACTGCCACCTGTTTTCAAATTCGAGACAAGTAGTTGATCTATGGTTATGGAGTTTTCTCTAGAGGGCAAACCAGAATCGGATAAAGAAACAGAGATAGATAAGAGGAAATAAAAGAAGTAGAATAAGTATAATAAAAATAAATTAAACAAAGAAGAAAGAGTAAGACAAAGGACGAAACTATTGAGAACGTGTAGTTGTCTTTTGAAACGCCTTTGCTCATGTGGTTCATCAAAGAGGGATGCTGTGGAAGGATTTGGATGGATCGTCAGTCGAGAGGAGTATTGTATGTGTCGATTGCCTCTCCTACGGAGGAAACTATCAGATCCAATTAGGAAGTAACCATAGAACACTGACCATGACTCGTAGGGTTTTGAATTGGAAGGTTCAAGGAGTTCCATGTTAGAGAAGTCTCAGAGTTGGACTTAGAAGGTTTGAGGATAGATATGTACGAGTTTGTCACCAGTATGAACTTCTAACAGTCTTTCCATGGGGCAGATAAATTAGGAATAATATCAATAATTATATTAAAAATTATAGCGGCATTTCTGACACCACACAACTTTACAGATTCGCAAAATTAAATACAAAAAATTTGACATAATTTTGACCGCTTATCAAATAAAAGATAAAAATGAAATCATGCACCACCCCTCACCCTTTCGAACCTTTTAATTACATCTGAACCGAGTTTTAATTAAATTTGTGGGATTTAAAAAAAAAATGCAACCTGCACAATCAATTGTAATCTTTTCTGCCGGTTTATGACGACAAAAACTTCAAAAATACCTCTCAGTGTTTGTTTTAATTTTTTCCCCCCATCAAAAATTAATTATTTCTTCATAGCCCTAAAACCATTTAAAAATTTCTTTATTTCATTCCCAGAACACCTTTTTATAGTGGTTCAATTAAACTTCTTTTTAACGAAACGTCTGTTAGCCTCCGGGTCGTCTAGCCGAGCTACTGAAAAGCTCATTACAATCATGTCAGATTTATTCCTCATCTGCAGAGAAAACCGAGTAAAGGGATACTAAAGGGATAACTAAAAAATATTAATTTCCCAACCTTCCTGCAGGGTATGGTCCTTAAACATAAGGGTGCCACCTAATCAAATCATTAAAATAATTGTAACACCGCCAATTAACCCACAAAGCCATTCATAAATTATTTTACGCCAACTTTTAATTTTAGGGATTGAAAAAATGCAAATGGAGAAGATGGAAAAAGAAAAAATTTTTTGGGGTCCTTTTGGTGATTCTGATTTTTTATGACAACCTGTGATTTCATTTAGAACACTCGAGAATGATTTATCTATTGAAGAAGTCCTCCGGAACTGCCCCACCATTTGCCTTTAACCATTAAAATTCGATACTGATAGATCGAGTCATAAGTACCTTCTACTTTAATTAGACCTCAACTTCCTTTAAGATACCTGGATGAAAATTTTGTTCCTAAATAATTCACACTTTTATGGAGATTAATTCATAAGTATTGCACACTTTTTATATTTATCAACTCATTGATGGATTATGCAGAGTGTGCATTACTTATGAAATTAAGCCTCCATAAATGTAACCATTACTTACGCGCTTTCAACGGAAGTTATTAATGAGTCTACTTAATAATAATGCCTTCCTCACTATCTCATAATTCAAAATAATTGTTCGCAGGATTCTGAAACGGGTAGAACTGCACCGCCACGTATGTATTAATAGCCTCGGAAGTGGAATCATTTCCTGTATCACGGTCATCTAATTAGCTCTGCCTTTTCAAAAACAATCAAAACTTAAAAATCCAGTCGGACTCCTGAATTGAGTATTTTACATTTTAATGATGGGAATTACCTCGGAAACCTTAACTTCGACCCACCAAACATCCTGTAATCTTTTTAATTAAGAAGATTCTTTTCTAAGAGCAAAAAGGGAAAAAAGTCAGAGGTGGCCCATACAAGGTAATTTCTTCCTAAATAAGCTTGTTTATGAAAGTCCTGAGCTTCGGTAACAAAAAAAAGGAAAGAAACACGAGATCTGAATTTAAAAGACGTTCAAACACAATTTGCAATGACTTTAGAAATCACTTCCAAGAAATTTTAATGAAAATTGTTTAGGCATAAGAATAAGCGGCGAGCGGGAGGAAGAAGTGAACCTTGGGCACTCCGGCAGGTGCATGTCGAGAATCTCTTTTGAAAAAGCCAAAAATAAACGAGTTGCTCATTTTTATAGCCCGAAACGAGGTTTCATTTAACGTTGCTCCGAGTCAAGAATGTCTTCACATACTTTGTTGCTTTATCAAAGAAAGGTTTATGTTATTACACCCACAGAATCAAAATAACGTCACTAGTTTCTTTTCATTTTCACATTCTCACTGACTTTTATTTTTGTCAGCAAAGATTCTGCAACATATTCATCGACTGATATTGCCAACAGTAACCAACCGAGACTAAAATCTCGAACCGAATAACGTTTTCAGTTGGGCCTCTCCTTTTACTTTATCTACTATTTTCAAAAATTTCAAATATAAATTTTAAAGTAGATTTTAAAACGGATTTTTGTCATCGAACAATTAAACAGTAATTTTAAAACCCTAATTATTAATTAATAAGAAAATCCCGTGCATGACAGTTAGACCTATCTAATATTAAAACCGCAAACAAAGTTTTAATGACGAAGCCACGCTTTTGCTCTTTCAGTTACTTACCCCTCTTCTCCTCCCTTTTTTCTTTCCTTTCCTTTTCTTTGTGTTATTATCACTTCACAATAAAGTACGTTTCATATGTAAATATTTAATTAATAAAACGCATAATTTTTCAAAATAAGTTTTTGATCATAATTCCGGTTTCAATTCTCAAACTGATATGCAAACTGTGCTCGAAAATGAACGTCAGCCATGTTTGAAAAGGATTTACTGGATTTTGCAGGATTGCCAACTAACCGGTTTCATACTGGATATCCGGTTTTTCGATTAATGGTTATTTTGTTCCTTTCATTTTTTAACGTAACAAAAAATAGTTCTTCCAAATATTATTTTTAAATTTGAAGAGTTTAATCAAACGAGAGAAGAAATAATTTATAAGTATAGCACCATGGGTTGGGAGTGGACCAACTTTGTAAATTCATGTGAGGCTAAAAGAAATTTACTGAATACTTCAAGAAACAAGTTAATTAATGGGTTGAAAAAAGGCGCGATAACAATAAAAATAAGAAGAAAACCAAAATTAGTCAAAAGTAAATAGACAATAACAGGAAAGAGATGATGGGAAGTGTAAGAAGTTCAACAAATAATGATGATAACAACAGATAAATCCCTGGCAATCATTGAAAATTAGAAAGACAGACAATTGATTGAGAGGTGATAAAGGCAACTCCATAGGCAGTATATAATCTTATTGCAAATGCATGCAATAAAGACACATACCACTTTGAAAAATTAATAATTAAATGAAAAATTTGTGCAAAATTAGTTGAGGTCCTTCGCGGTCTATAATTAATTAATTGAAATTCTTGTACTCCTTAAATGATGATATCCTTTTATTAATAAACTTATTAAACTAATTGGAACACCAGTTTTTCGTTAGCTTCTGTATTCAGCTCGAGAGAGGAGGAAAAAAAAGGTAAATTATTTATTTTCAAAAATTATAATTTTCATTGGAGTAATAAATGGGTACGTGCAATTACGATGCAGGTGTTGAATGAAGCAAGCGAAGATTTGCTCCAGTTCTTGAGAAACTCAAAAAAATGATTTGGTTCTTTTAAATTTGATGGAGACATGGGTACTGTTATATTTAGATTATGATTAAAAAGTTTTATGTAAATATTTGAAAAAGTAAAAAATTTGGTTTGTAAGGGAGTAGTACATCCATGAGGGTTTTCTGAAACTATATTCTTGAATTCACTGAATGACGGTCAGAGATCTTGAACTATGGTATAAAAGGTCATAGTAACAAGGGTTAACATCTGAACCTAGACCACCAAGTGAAGGAAATGGGAGGGCAGAAATTTTTAATCAACCACATTCACCTCAGCCCAAATGATTTATACCCAGATATAGTAATAAAAAACATTTTAATCTTCCTCAGGTTTCAAAACCGTTCACACCAAAGCAGGGGAACCATCAAAAGTTTGGTTACTCACCGACAGTACCTGATACTTGAGGCTGTTTCTACCTACAGCAACGTTTTTAATTAAAATCATATCAAAAATTATTAATTTCTATTTTTTCTGTAAACTTGAGAAAATAACACTTTTATTTATTCTTGAATCCTTCAACATTTTTTTGTCAGCCACCAATTTTGAAGTTAATATTATTTTGATATGAACCTAACACATCACTCCTTCAAGAAATGGTGTTTACAGATGTTAGGTAAAAGTCTGTTCAGTGGTGCCAGAATCTTGGGGTGGTAATTTCAGGAAAAGATTAAGTGTTAAGCAGAAAAATTGAGATGATCATGTCTAAAGAATAAGCAGTAAGAAGACAGTATAGATGTGGCTCTAAAAGGAGAGAGAAAAGCAGGTCGATTGAAGATATGCCTAATATGGAAAAACCACCTAGAAGGAAGTAAAGATGGGAAAAGATCCGGCAGAAGAGAGCGCGCCTGAGTAATAAGGGATGAAGAGACATAGCAAACCACACTTCTGAAGTTGGTACAGAAGGATGACGGTGGACCAGTAGTCACAAACACACTACAATATGTTCATATTTGAAAAATACATTACCATTTAAATCGTGAGAACGAATGGTGTGGATTTCAAGAACTCTGAGACAATTATACGAGGTAGACGTGGACCGAAAACCTGACCTGAAACTGTTAAGTGTCATTTTAGCGCTTTTTTTCGGTTGTAGACGAAATTTAATTTATTTAAATTGTCTTATAAAAGTGACAACCTTAATTTTCTTGTCTTTCCTCCGGACAATATATTAGTCCCTTCCTCAAGAAAACAGAAAACCTCCAACTGTCCTTGTATACTGTCGCCAACCTACCGAGGCATTAATTACATGTAGTGTCACTATCAGAAGACTTTTTAAAAAACTATTCTAAAACGATGCCTGAAATTCTTTTTCCAGTGGTCACGTGACACCCAAAAAGAAACAACTTCCATAAATAATTTCGAAAATTTTGGTGAATCGCTTAGTTTTATACTTAAAACTATTAAGAACTTGCTTTAATGACGAAGAAGTGTTTAATTAGGAACTGATAAGAACACCAAACCCGAATTTTTTGCTCACTGAAATCAAGTTATTAAAAATCAATGAAACTCTTCTACATCTGTCAATGATTTTGTTAAAGTTACTTTTTTGTTTGGAAATGGTGATGGCTTTTACGATCGGTGTATGATATTGCCATCAATAACCAAAAACATTTTTATGATAATAATCTCAAAATAATGTTCGGACAACTTTGTGGGCGCATTAAACAACGCGCAAAAACGCATCCAACCAAATAATAAATGCATAAAAGAAACATTTTTATCCAGTAAGGAAATCTATGTTAGGTCTCAGAAATTTTTTTCCCCTTTTCACACCAAAAAGTGTTTTCAGCCTAATTTTCAAATTCAAAAAATCTTAGGATTTTAATAAGACATTCGTATTATTAAATAAAAGGACCAATTAAGTTTTAAAAAGCAGAAGGAAACGAAAAAAATTATTTCGGGGATCCTAGTAGAGGAGCGTTTTTAATATGACCACCTGGTGAGAATTTAATTTTAGCCTGGCAACTTTTTTTGCTCATTCTGAGTTTATTGATTAAATGGCCATTAAAAATGGGCCGTACGGAACGAATTTTGGACAATTTATTACGGGTTTCCGTGCATTTTATGAACTTCTGCGATTAAAATCAGTTAAGACTATCGAAGAAAGAAAAAAGTCTTTGAATGGGTGAACGACATGATCGTGAAATACGGTTCAAAATGTTTTTGATTTAGGACACATATATATTTACAGTGGTACCTTGAGATACGAATTTAATTCGTTCTGTGATCATCAAAAAATTGTATCTCAAAGCGGCGGAGGAAAGCTGAGCGAACGTTTTGCTATTTAGGGGCCACCTATGCAATTATCGCACATCCCAAATTCGTATCTCAAATTTTCGTATGTCGAGGTGTAAATTTTAAAAAATTTCATGTTGTATCTCAACTGTATTTATTTTCGATGTATAGAGATTTAAGTTAATACAGGAAAGGTAGTGAGGGAAACAAACTGTTGAGTTTTGATTTGGGTTGAAATGAGGAAAAGTCCTGTTTTAACAAAGGAAATCAGTTAATCTGAAGATTGGCTGGGTAATTTGTACTCTTCGAAACATTTATACGAAATACAAAACACAGAAACCTCCAATTTGAATAGTTTCTAAGTATTTGTTATGTTTCTTAATAGAACTTGACTGGCAGGCAATTTGTTCAATATCTGTGGTGAATATCCGGTCTTTTATTTATTTAAAGAAAATCAAATCACTACGCCTGACTGTAAAAACAAATCATTTCAAGATAAATAATTAATTAATTTAAAGGAAATTAATTCGTTGGTTTTGTATGTTTTATAGTTGATGTGGCACGCAATCAGTTGGTGTGTGTTTCGTTTCCAGTTTATCGGAATGCTCGGAGAAATCTCTGCAAGTCATTTATGTAACAATAATTTTCTCTTCAAATTTGATGAATATAATTTGTGAATAGGTTATTTAAATAAAACGAATAAGGGAGTTAGCGTGAAGAGAAGCCAGGAGCTGCGGTAGGTGGAGTCGGTTAAGGTGTGATCTGAACTCACGTTCAACAAAACTCACGACTTTTATGAGCCAGAACCATTTTTACTGGAGCATGTAATCCTCGCTGATGTAAGCAACTATTCTGAGCTTTGTTTTGAAACTCTATAGAAACTTAGCTTTTACTTTTTGCTCTCCTCTTTTACTAGCTAACTCAATGATAATTCTATTACTTAAAGTTCTACACCTTTTGTTTACACGACTAGCTTAAAATCAGAGATTTTCCGTTCAGGACTTTCAGAAATGTTTTAATAATGAATTAGGTAGCTGTAACTTTTCCATATGCCAGCTAATGTTTACGAACATAATCCGTTCGTTGACCCTGTTAGTAAACAGAAACGATTTTTCCCATAGCAATCAATGTAATACATGTTTACATGTTATGGTTTCATGTGTGGAAGTGACACAGAAAGAACATAATTAAAACTGCAACCGTAGAAGGAGAACTGGTAATGAAAATAACCAAGCAGACCCAACTACTTCCTAACGCAACTAGGAAATATCTCTCCAAAGGGGTTCAAAAGACCTAAAAAAGTTGAATTTCACCTACATCCACAGAACCGTGAGAATCTAACCAAAAATTGTCGGCGTAAATCTTTCCACAAAAACTGGAAAATGGGTGGAGATTATTTTAAACACCAAGAGAGTGTGCAGTATTTTTGAAATGAATACAGTGGAACCTCTCATAGCGAGAAATTCGCATAACGACCAACATAAATTGCTTAAAAAAAATATCTCTCATAACGAGCAATTTTCGGCGGCATTTACATGGGGAATCCCCCGACAGCTACGACCTTCAAATCGGGGCAGGTTCAAAGTTAAATCTTTCTCTATCTGTCGTTTTTCTTCACTACCACCCAAAATTCTTTTATTTTCACATTCTCAAGCTTCTTAGCTACTCCTTTTCTTCAGCTAAATACTAAAAATTACTTTTTCAGTGCTTCTTTCGGCCTGGAACGCATTATTCTATTTTACATTGCTTATCAGGCCTTCATTATTCTAACTATCAGGGGGTCGCGACCCCAAATGGGGTAGTGTAGCATTCTGGGGTCGCGAGAGATTTTAATGTCAAATATTTAAATACATGATTTTATACCAACTAGCTGCGTATTTGTGGGAAGTCACACTTACACACACAAACAAAGCTTACAAAAAGCTTTCAAGTGACCCAAACTTAAAACTAAACTTTCCAAAAAAGCTTTTGACTGAATTATGGATGGAAACTAGAACTGAATTCCCCACAATCGCTTATAAGGCGTTAAATATTAAAGGTCATTCAACAGATGCATTCAAAAAGTGCAATTTTGATGAAAAATAGGGCTTGTAATTTGTGTAACTACAATAAATACAATTTTACAACTTTTTGTGTAGTTTTAATTTTAGATTTTTGTATGTTTCTAAACGAATTCTGTAACTATAAATTTTCATACGTATATGTATATTGTTACCTAATTAATAAATCACCAAAAAATATTCATTTATCTTTCCTTTATATTTATATGGGGTCGTCAGGAAATTCGCATTGGGGTCGTGAATGAAAAAAGTTTAAGAAGCCCTGTTTTATATGGAAAAAAATTGTTTCGTACAACGAGTAAAACTCCGGAACGAATTAAACTCGTTATGAGAGGCTCCACTCTATATATAAAAGTGTTAATTTGTGTGAAATAAATTGTAGCTTACTTGAAAGTAAACTGGTGAAGTTCATTTGAGTTTCAACGATATTTTCATTTCGTTTACCTGAGGATAATAATTTCATTAAAATATCTGAGCAAAGTAGTTCCCGCTGTCTTAAGTTAACACCCATCACAATCACCGGCCTACCAATTTTTACAAAATCCAAAGATGAGACGCGTAAATTGTTATAAATGTCCCATATTTATTATTTATTATGTCCAAATGAGGCATGAAGAGGGTTGTGCCACCAACTAAATTATGAAAGAATTTAAAATAATTATTTTTCTCGTTTATTAATGAAGGGTTAAAAGTAAGATGTTCGATAAGAATTAATTTAAATTTTTAGAGATTGGAAGCTGTTGCGTTTTTTTTCCACGGCACATTTAAATGTCAAAAACACCGAACACCTATTGTAATTTCTAGTTTAATTCAAAAATTATCAAAACACCTATTTTTAGGAAGATGGGAAGAGAAAAAAACTTGAATCTTGTAACTGGAAATTGTTTTTTTTAAGATGCTGTCTTGTTCATTATCAAAAATCACGGTTGTGATTAAATTAATCCAGCTGACACATGGGCTCTGACAAGCCAGAATACTGAATACTTTTCTCATTTCGGCTTTTTAAGGATTCAAAAAAAAATGTTTTTTATAATTTTTTTTCGTTGATAAAAAATTTTTGTCAGAATTTGGTCCTGTTATAATTAAAAAAAAATTTATTTCGTGTTCATTGTACTAATGTTATAGGTCCATTTTGAGCTTTTTGTGAAATCAAATTTAGTACTTAATATTCCGGACACAATGACTGAGTGAACCCCAATTGAGCAACACGCGAAGAAGAGAGTTACAACAACAACAAAATCAAATTTCGGGCATATAAAGAATAAAATAAAAATATAGAAACTTGTACGAGACGTCGGGGGTCAGTGGGGTCAAATTAAAGGCGTGTGGTCCTACCATTTCATATGAACCTTATTTTACGATTACCCATCTTGATGTAGTTCGTCAAGTGATGAACTTCACATCATCTTTGGTAACGAAAAGAATTTCCCTCCTCCTACCCCTTGAGAAGATTACCCTCCATTTCACTATAAAATCGAGAAAGATAATGTGCATTATTTATGAAACGAATTTCTGTATAGAAGTTTGTAATAAGCCGTGCTTTAAATGAGCCGTTGATTTTGAAAGTGGTGTAAGTTTAGGTTTCGGTAGAAGTGGCATAATTAAAGAAAAATTTCTCTACAACACCAGGATACAGTTCAAACGTACCTTCATGGAGAGCTCCGAAATCTTTCAATACACACTAGGTATCTTGGCGAGTTGGAACCTGTCCTTACAAGTTTCAACAAGAAAAAACTTGAAAAGCATCTTCATTTTGTCATTTGGTGTTGACAATTTATTGATTTATGATAATCTGGAAAAATAAATTTCAATTTTTTGAATTCCTCCATTCCAGTACGTGAAAACTTTTAGTACGTGATAAGGGAATCCGTAAAGGTTGGTGCCAAAAAAATTCTTTTATTCTAATTTTCTCACCTAATATCATCGCTATAGTCTTACTGGACAAAAGGAATTTAGGCCCATTTTGAATTTATGGACAAAATGAACTAAATAATAAAACATGTACGCAGCTAACACCTGTGTTCTCTTTCCCTTTCTCATTTATATATATATCGCTCTTACTCTTTGTATAGATAACAACAAATCATGAATATTCCTTCGGGGAGTTTTGAACAATCCGTAGACTACCATGACTTTGAACTTTTCCTTTTATCTACTTCTGTTACGATTCTTTTTTGTTTCGGTTTTGGGTAACCCACCCTCTGGTTTTCGGTTTCTCTTACCTTTAGCAGCTCGCTCATATTACGCATATAATTAATTTTGTTACATTCCTATGTTCATCTCGGTTGATACAATTTAAAAAAACGGTCAATGATCTCTATACATGGCAACCATCTTACTTCATTTCCCTAGTTGCTGTTGCTGTTGTTGCTGTTCCCTTCTAAAGTCTACCGGGTGTTTCGAAATATATGACAGTTCAATCCTTTGCCAATGTTTTTTACCATTTTTTTGTGTCTTTGGAAGGACCCATCGCTAACTACTTCTCTGTAGCTGTTGTGTTCAATAAATGGCCCTCTCGATATTTGTTTACAAATTTTATTCCTCATGTTGGCAGTTTCATCCCCATCGACTATGTGTTATGTCTACAAAAAAATGGCGGGAGTAGAGGTGTCGAGTGCCAAAGGTCGTACAGCATTTGAACCTAAGAGACAGATTTCGTTTTAAAAAACTTTGGACTCAACTGAGACCAAACTGTTATCTAATGATGATGCCTACAACTACCACTGTGTATGAAGTAAGAGAAAAGTGAAGTGAAGTCTCTAAAGAAATAACAGAACAGTAAAAGCTGACAATGCTAAAAAAGTGTTTCACAATCTAACTCCAAAAATTGAGATGAAATACTCATGAAATTCCGAACTTCACGTTCTGTTAAGACTACCACTTCTTCTGACCCATAACAACTGTCACAAGGAAAGATAAGAACGAAAGGGAAATATGAACTCAAAAAAATTAAATCTGTCTCCTCGATCCAATAGCAGCAGAAACCATTTTTCTTTTGTCGGTCTCTAAAAATAAAATATGTCAATTTTTATGATTACTATATAACTCAGCAAATTGACCTTCAACCCAGTTCTTTTTTTTAATAATGGACCTTAGTAAGCCAAGATTCTGAAATACTCCAAAGGCATAAACCTTAGAAAAGAAAATCTAGCAGAGAATTATTCATGGTCACGAAGAAACAAGTCATCTTCTAGTTTACGAAGGACAATTTCATGCACTCCGGATTAGGTAAAAGGTTAATGAGATAAATCAGACTGAGCCCGCGTGTCTTCTTTTATGAAGTCCCATTCCACTAGAATTAAGAAAAGAAAATGTGAGCGTACATCCGGCGTTTGATGACCAGTTCTTCGGCTAAAAGTAGTCTGTAAAGGGAAACATAAAGCACAGTTGTTCCATGTTCTCTCAAATACCCAGTTTAGTAGATTTGTCATAAGAAACATAGTCACAAACAATGTTATTCAAAGGTAACTTTTTTTTAAGTAGGAATTATTTTAAGTCAACACGGTTTGTGTTGAATAAACAGAAGTCCTCTCAAGTTGGATTATAATTATTATTTTTAATTAAGCCGGATGCCACGATTCAGGCGATTCTTTCAGGTTCAGACCTGTGCAGTCCCCCATTTTTTGTTTTGTTTTTGTTTATCATAACAAACTTTCGTCTTCAAAGATGCAGCTGATGGACATAAAATCTCTAAAATAATTATTGGTACTCGCTCGGGAGAGTCGTGACTAATAAAAAATATTCTTCAGAACCGTCCTCGAACATGAAAAGTTGGCACTCCCATCCCAATGTCCCAGCGGCGAAGTTTTGTGTGGAAAGAAGTAGTTCGCCGCAGGAGACTTCATGAGTTGTAACAAAGATAGGAATGTTCTTGTCTCTCGGTAGCACTGCCTTAACTTCACGATTTTCTTTTTCTTTTCCTCTCTTATTAAAAAAACAAAACAAAAAACCCCAAAACAATGGCGTTTATTTGGAAGTGGATTGCACGATATCATTACGCATTATTTGAGAGGACTTCACATTCTGTTCCCACACCTCGCGTCTTGGGATTACAATTTTTCATAGGAATTTTTTATAAATCGTGTCGATTATCTCTCCACAACAAAGAAGGACTTGACAGTGGACGCTGGTAATTTTCATGAAGAATTTTAAACCCAGTATCTCGATACTACCTTCGTTATTACTAAATAACTATAAAGGGAGAATCGTAAGAAGAATAAATTGTGACCGGTTATCGATGACAATTTTATTCTTCTTTCAGATAAGATCAGTCTGTCTGCGTGAGGCACGTGTATTATTCTGTTCCTTTATAATTCGGTTATTCTTTCTCGTCTTGTTCAACCTAATATGGCGGTATTGTTACCTCCACGGCATTACCACAAGAAAGGCATTATTTAAATTTTATTTTGTCTAGTTTTTCTCCTCTCGCCCTCTCCATCTTCTCTTTCTTATGTTTTCTAAACAGTGGAATTTTATCCTTAAGAAGTGATTCAAAAATTTTTAATTTATACTAATTACTTAAACTTATACTGTAAGGCTGGAATGTCCCAGAATAATTTTTTAGAGTGAAGAGAACACAAAACCACAAATAATTATTTGGTCCTTGACTGATTTGCTTAAAGAAAAAATCTGTTTCATAAATAATGCACAAAGTAGACAAAGTGAATTCAACTACCTTTCCAGGGCGTAAAGTACACACAGTAGTCCTGAGAATTTCAAAACCCATTGTCAGCTATTACTTGAACATTCTTTGAGGACCTCTAGCTTTATTTGAAACCTAACTACACTCCACTACCATTGTTACCTTAAGACTTCTCGAAATATCAAAATGATTCAGAATTTGAAAAACGCCGCTTCTCTTAATCCTTCAAAAAATTTGTGCCCTCATAAAAAATGAATACAATTTATGCAATTTCCCTGACGAAAGGACAAAGAGAAAGGTTTTCCTGGTAAAATTCAGGTGAAAGAAAATAACTTGATCGGAATTAATTAAAATCACTCCCATCAGCTTTTTTATCTTTCTTTTGAAGGATGGAATAGCGGGCCTTCCTAGAGAAACACAAAAAGTAGCAGCAATAATAGATTAATTGGGACTCATTTTCCAATGTGCAAAGTCATTTGAGACATTTCAAAGCTTAGGATTCCTATCCTCTTATGGTTTAAAATTCTTGTTTACCAAGGTACTCAGATAGTAGTGTCTCAGTCGTCTCCTCATGGTGAGGCCGTGAGAAACTGAGTCTCGCGAGTTCCCATGCGCAGGTTTTATTACACAACAAAATATCTCTTATTCTTATACTTCATCGGACGTTCTTATCCTATTATTTACAGAAACGTTTTCTTTCCTCCAACAATTTTCCTCTTTTGCAATCTCATAGTGAGTGACCAGAGGAAAAAAAGTAAAACCGGAATTTGTCAAGAGGAGGAAAAATTGTTTGAGCCTTAGAATTCAAACCTCAAAACCTGATACAGGGAAACAAGTCAAACTCCAAACCAGGTTGATAATTATAAAAGGTCCAATTTTCAACAGGACACCTTTTGTTTTAATGTAGTGTTTACATTCTTTTAAGAAAATAAGTTGAATCAGATAAAAATCTAAAGTTTCATGTGATGCCAGAGTTAAGGGTTGTCATTTTGGAAAGCCATAATTATTGAGTAGAAAATGATTGTGGAAAAGAAAAATAAAGTTGACTTGTCTTTTACAAATCAATTACCCAAAGCTTAGTAAAATGAACGCATTTAACTATAACAGAACCCGCCAATTTTAATGCTACTCAGGGTGAATTCTTTAGAAAATAGTTGCTAGACAGGTAGAACATTTTTTCTTTCTCAACCAGGTATGAAATATCGTGGTATATGGTACTATGTTGTGTTATAACTTGTTTTGTTTCTCAAGCAAGGTAACCAATCGTATTCAAGGCGCACATTCGCTCTCGTGGCTCTTTAGTCGTGAATGCCTAAATCACCGACTGACCATCTACTTCCTTCTATTACCCATTCGAAAAAGTTTACTCCAAACAATTTTTTTTGGTGTCAAAATTATTTTTGGACGCGTGTCACATCAGTTCTGTTTTCTGCATTAGTTTGGTGAGCTATTAGGGTAACTAATAACTTACCGACTTTGATTTCTATCTCTCTGTTTTGTAGCTGCTCTACCCAAGTCTGTAGCTCTTCATTATCAGCTCTGAATTATTTTTGAAAAGTCTATCCTCTGTAGTGCTTGTAAAAACAGTTCGAATTCTAACCTGGAATGAAAGCATATCGATCACCTTAGACTTGTGTCAAGAATGTAACATACAGAAAACTGTAAAATGAATTTCTTGGAATTTTGATTCAAGCAAGCAACATTACCCTTAATTTTTGGGTGAAGAGGCTTTTCTTAACCCACAACTCTCAGTTTAGTCATGACCTTAAACATTTTAATATTTAGAGTCAAGTCCAGGCCGTATTCAAATTTCTTCTGCACAATTATTGGGTCATTTGAAGATGAAGTTCATTAAGGACAGGAGAACACATTTTCTAACTTTTTGTCCTAGTAGAATGTTCAACAGGTTTAACCTGAAAAAATAGGTACAGTTGTCAATATTAACAAGTATTAAGTTTAGATGTAATAAAACCTCCAAAAATAATCACGAAATGTGGAAAACATCAGCAAACCCACAAAAATATGAAGTTATTGTTATCATTCGTCCATTACCAATTAGAGTGGTGTGAGTGATGCACGAACTCCACATTCAGGATTTCAGGTTTAAAAACAAATTGTCCAACTCACGCCAGTTTCCCGCCCAAAATCCCTCAATCTAACAATGTCTTTTGTTCGTTTCAAAACCTTCCCCCGAACACACAGAGCGTTGGGTGTTTAGGTGTTGCGTGTCATGATTCAGGTCTGATGTCTTTCAACAGGATAGTAGCGCAATGGCATGCGCCAGGCACGACGCTGGCGTATTCAATACCACTTTTCTTGTAATGAACTTTTTACCATGCTTAACCTACTGCACGACTTGCAGACAAATCAGTAGTGTTTTTTAACTGCGTTCTTCGTATTATTTTTCACTTCTTCCTCCGGTTCCTTTCATAGGCTAAATATATAAACTCAAAATGTTTTTGTTTACAGTCTTTTTTGGGAGAACTTACCCGTTCCTTTTTTCCTTCTCTCTGTTTGAACCGTCTGTTGGTTTTGAGAATTCAATTTCCATCCCTAAAAAGAAAAACAAATTTAAAGTTGAGACAAACCACCCGTAGAAACCAGAGGCAAACTAACATTTGCAGTGCTCCCAATCACATTTTTTGAACTGATGAATGTTATCATTTTAATTAATTAATTACTTTTTTATTATCCACTAGTTAACTACCACCTGTTTCCAAGTCCGAGACAACAAGTACTTAGTCTAGCTAAAAGGGATTTCATTTAGTAAACAGATCAGTGTCATCAGTGTCATAAAGTATGTAACTGGGAATTAAGTCAGAGGAAGTGGGCAAAGTGCTGTGGAGGAGTAAGAGAGTACAATAAAATAGTAACTAGGAGGCTAAAAATGAATAAGAAGTGAGATAGAATCAGAAATGATTATAGAATTTTTACTAGAGGAAGTATAGAAATGATTGACCAACCAAACATTGAATTAACAGAATTAGGAATCACCAAAATCCATAAAAGTCCCACTGATGACAATTTAAATTGACTTTTACTTAGTCAAGACTTTCCAAATTTGACAGTCCCTCATGTTCCTTTTCAAGTTCATCTATTTATTCCTCTTGTAAGGGAAATTCTCATAAATACATACAAAAGATAAGATGAACACAGTGTTGAAAAAACAGATGGGCTCTTTAATCTCTACACTTTCATCTGCCTCTAAAACCACCTACAATAAGAGTCTTATGGGTTTATTATTAAATTTCCCTGAATTCCAAAAAAGCATTCATTAAATATTTGCAGATATGGACTGATTGAAGGGAGAACCGTATTCCGGAGCAAAAGATGGAGATGACAATCAATGATAAACCATGACAATCGTATTAAAAGGTCTTGGGTTCGAGATCTGTATCTTATCAGAGGGTACAATCTAAATCTTCAAGCACATGTGGTCGAAATTACGGTTTCTTTTTATTCCTCTTGGAGAAAAAAGAAATATGCTTTTAAATTTTTATTTTTCTTTGTGTAAATAGTTTTTACAAAAAATCTGCCACTTCAGAATAAGTTGTGCAGTTCATTTTCTGTCTGAATAGTTTTCTCTTTTTTTTGTTGTACCTTTCCCGAAGTAAACAGTTTCTTTGAGTTCTCAGCTTGCATGGTCTTCCACGACATCCTCCATCACCCTATTATAATTTTGTTGGCACTACAAATCACGGTCCAGACTTTGTTTTGAAACGACCATTTTGGTTATTGTGTTTTTACGTTCAGAGTTTTCAAGTCGATTGTTAAAATTACTCTGAAAGAAAATACGTGAATAACTGACATGATTAATAATTCTCAGCCTGAGGCGAAATCAGGTTCAGAGAGTCGTTTTGGTTCCTGCTAGAGTTTGCCGCTCAAAGTTTGGGCTCCCGGAATTTCACATGGTTGAAATTTTTCTTCATCGTAAAAATCGCTTTTGACATTTTTTAAACAACTAAAAACCAGTGAACACGTGTAACTAGATATGTAAAATTAGATTCCGAATGATTATTCTGTTAATAAATGTGCTCCTGCTATGTAATATTGTATTAACAAGATTTACGGAATTCGGTTTATCTGCACCTGAATCAGGAATTTATAATTCAGTTCAGTGAATCTCGAAAACATCCGAACGTATTAATACTAAATCCCTTTTTAAGACTTATTAATTAATTTTAATGCCTTCAAATTCGAATGCTGTATGAGGAGGAAGTTGGAAAACACGCCCCTAGATCTACCAAAGCGTACTAATCTAAGAAAAATCAAAATCGAAAAAAGTGGAAGTGAGAACGAAAGAGAAGAAGAATGAACAACGAGATGCAGGACCAAAAGAGCGGTCAAAACAATGTAGTCCTTAGATGGGCATACGCTGAATATTTATTTATTTATTTAGAGTGACAAAAAAGGCGTGATTGTTAACTATTTATCCTTAATCATTGAGTAATTAATATCAATTACTTAAGATAAAAAAAATGAATTCGTGTACTGAATAAATTAGCATATTCACAGACTTGATACAGAAATGACTCTCCCTTAATTTGGGTTAAGTATCAAGGGAAATGGCGACGTTGACACCTGTACGACTTTATTTTATGCATAGAGAAATAAATAGAATTATGTGATCTGCAGATCTAAATTTGATACAAATTAGCAGGTTTGTGCTGATGGAATTGATATATTCCGATTCTGTAGAATTCTATAACCTCACCACCAGATGAGTTATTTATAGTAGTGGACAGATTTGATTCCGATTATGTCAATCATTGGTGACAAAAATAACGGAAGTGTGCAGTAAAACAAAAAAAAAAATTAGTTCAATTGATAACAAAAATTCTATGTAATTTTGGCCTAGTCTATAATTAGAATAGTTCTCTGGATGTAAAAGTTTCTACTGCTAGTTGGTATCTCTTCGTCGGTGGTCCCTATACCCCACAACACTTTAATTGTCATCAAACTTTTGGACGAATTTTGGGATAGTGTCTCGAACAATCTTTATTCAAGTTTCAAATATTCATAAGCAACAGGGATTCCACACATCAATTTATGATTTGCCAGTAATCAAAAAATTTGACATGCAGGGTTTTGGTTTATACAAACTTTAAAGATATCAAAGATTTGATACCAAGACAAGGAGGCTTTTCATAGGCTGGGACACACAACAATCTCAGTAATGACAAGGCACTTTTTTATCACCACCGACTCTTCTACCCACCCCAAAGACGTGTTACTCGTAAGAGAGATACATGATTAAGGAAAGGGAGGTACCAAACCCCCGACAAAAACATTATTACAATCTAAACTAACACCGAAACATCAAAAAACCCTGGATTAATGTTGTGTATGCTTGTGTATGTTTGTAGTTTATAATAATTTTGCACTCAACACATCATTTCCAAAATTTGAAAATCACTCTCCAACAAAAAAAGTGATTTGAAAAAAGGTAAAATTATATAGTGGAAGAAGGAAAAAAACAAGGGGCGGTAAACGAAAGCCAAAAATGTTTTAAAAGGGGTAGGAAAGAGAAATGTGCAATGATAGAGAAAAAACTCTCTTTTTGTTATTGAAGGGTAAAAAAATTATTGGCGTGGAAAAATTTCAGGTCTAAAATTTAGAAACGTCTAGCGAATTGGGCGTGGAACATTTTTGGAGAACCACCAGGTCACTAATTTGCCATTAAAAAAATTATCAAACCTATAGGAGCCGTACCTTAATGGATTTAATTTTTTTGTTTCCTTTTTTCCCATTGATGACGACTTGCAGGAGTTCCAGACCAGAGGTTTCACCCAATGCCGCCTATGAGAATCATCAAAATCATCAAAAACCATGAAAAGAAGACGATGGGCGATAATAATAACGTTTATCTACTTTGAATGTGGCAGGCGTCCTCGGTGGTTCTGCAACTGAAATTAATTTATCGCTTTAAATTTCATTTTTGCCTCCTAACTAATAATTAGATTAACTAATATTTTATATAGATTATAGTATTATATATCCTAACTAAATATATAGATTAACTAATATTGGTGGTGGCTTTAATCCCGTTTTTCACCCTTAATTTTTTGGGTATAACAGGATGCGGGAGGAGGATTCGAACTCACGACCATTTGCATCCAAGTCAGGAACTTAACCACTACACTACTCCTCCCACAAGATTAACTAATATTAAGTTATTAGTATATGATATAACTAATATATATATTAACTTCCGATGAAGTTTTATAAATAATGCACACTTTTAATAGCACTTCATTTTATAAATCTGACGGAAAAATTTGATTTGGGCTAAGCAATAGTCAGCACAAAAACGGTGAAAGCCTGGAACAGTTTCAAAATTCGCCTTTCATGAAGCCTTTTTAATATATATATTTTGAAAGGGAGGTATTCCACGACCCGATTCAAATTCGATTTAAAAAAAACTTCGGCGGAAGTTTTAGAATAATCTGAACAAAACCTTTTTTTTAAATAAATAATTGCTGACTAATGCTTTAATTGTAAGGAATCCTAGACATTATTTCCCGGGGGAAGTGGTCCGAAAGGCAAAGGGTTGCTGTACCTATTGATTTTAACCCATCAAATTTTATTCAAAATAAAAGAAAATCAGTTGTCATCTCCTTTTGTATCATCATGCAGTATTCCCAATGACATTTCCTTCATGATCGATTAGTTTTTTTCTTCAGTCATTTTTATGAATGAAAGGAAGAATGAAAAACCGCGGTTCAGGTGTTGGAGATGACATTGTTGCAAAAAATGTCAGGGTATCTTTCTCACGGGTGGGGATTTGTGCAATAAAATGGTGCAGGAAGTAAAATTAGTATTAGAAAAACCGTTATTAGTAAAGAAGACAAAATGAATTGTTTATAAGCTTTTTAGTTTTCATTTTTTGAATTCAAATGGGATGATGTTTTGAAACTCCAAGAAAGTACAGCTACATTCTCAAAATGTTTAAGTACAAAACCACTTGGATGGGGAAAGGCTGTAGTTTCTTGATCCAAAAGATATAAGTGCATAAAAGTGTTGAGTTGACTGCAAAATATCTTCCATTTTGTTGTACTATTTATTTATTTGACTGAAGACTTTGTTATAGTATGTCAGTATCCCTGTAACTGCTTTCTGCAATACAGATTCTCCCTTATTAAGGAATGTTATTTAGTAAATTATCCTCTAAAATTAAGTCTAAAAGAAATATTAGATTGTGGGAATAGTTTTCAAAAACTTGTCACTCTAAATTAAATAAATTATTCATTATTTATAAAATACATTCTTGTCTTACTGCTCATCTGAGTAGATCAGATTGGATTTATTTTCTCAAAGGAAACAACACTTAACATCTATGTAAAATTTAATTTAAATGATTTGACAATGATTTAGCTGGCTATGGAAACCTAAAATCACCTTTAATTTACCACAAAATAAATTCTAAATAAGGAGCGTTCCAGTAAGTCAACCGTGCCGCACCAGACACAAAAATCAAATTAGATTGCGGTTAAAGAGGAAAAAATAGATAAACACGTCTTGCACTATTGATGTTGTGAACCCTTTGAACACAATTCAATAACAAAATCAATTCACACCATTAGACTGATTAGTCATAGGTAAAAAGAACTATTTCATTGGGTCATGGTAAAGCAATAAATTATAAAACTGAAAATCACTCTTTGTTACTTGTGAAAATATATATATAATAGATTTTTGCAAAAGGATGCAACCTTTTCTCTTTCTAAAAACACCTTTAGGTCCTTATGCAAAAAAAAATCATTGGCAATAGCAAAAATTAAAAGAGATTTTATATATGGTTTGTCCTAAGGGGAGATGACTTTTAAGGTCTCTTAAAAAAGGACAATGGAAACCCTTCAACCATAGAAAGATTTTTTAATGTTCCTATGTTGGCTATTATGCCGCTCAAGATAACAAAATGTTCTCTTACCTCGTCCGGACCTTTCGCTTGAGATGAAAGCCATAGACAATATCATACGACGGTGAGTGTTCAGCTTCTGTTAAGAAAATAATAATATATTACTTATATATTTATATTATATATTGTTATTTAACTTATATAACTTATTGAAGTTATTTATTTAACTTTTACCTGGCGCGCACACATTTTAATAGACCAAGCCGCATGCAACAGCTTGCCGCCAATTTTCGTTAGCAGAAGGCAAACTTTGAAATCATTGTTACCAACTTCAACAGTTTTGGGGAAATTTTTTTGCTAAGTGTAGACATGAAGACATTTATTCGGCTAAGCCAGGGGTTTTAAACGTTTTACATATCAAGGGCCAAAAAAAATTTTTTTTTCTGCACAGCTGGTCGGACCACAGGTATTTTTATAAGGATTTTTTTTATTGGCAATGGTCAGTATGATTAAACAAGTAGATAAGTAGACAACATTTATTTTTTGAGCCAATATCAAACAAAAAGGGGCAAATAAAAATCAATACAATGCAATTGGTCAATGGGATGTCTGACACTGCTTATTTTTAACCAGTTATCAATATTGCTGGTTGCAGAGTGCTGTTGCGGGCCGTTTCATATTTAATACTCCTTTTTAGCAATAATTCGATTCATAATAAGAGTATGCTTCGATAAAGAATTCGAAATTAATGCACACTAATGAAAAACTGAATTCTTAATTCTAAATTTTTACAATACATAAGTGTGCATTATTTATGAAGTGAATTTTAAAGACAAATATCTGACAAAAACAGATGTTATTTACGACTTCACCGAGTACAATAGAAAAGAGTGCGACACAAACTTGGATTTGAGTTATCGAAACCAAAAAAAAAGGGAAATTCGATGGGCAGATGGAAATTCGAAAATGAAAAATGCTCAAGTCATCCTCTTGATAACAAGAGGCTCGTAATGGGCCAAAGTCTTTTACCTAAAATCTTTGGTATCCGCCTACTCAGTTCTTTAAAGTACAATATGTTTGAATAACTATAAATACCTTTTTCTGTCAAAAGTCGGTTCTTTTGAGTCAGGGGTGACAATTTAATGCCAAAAAAAAAGTCAACTCGTAATTTTTGAAGTTCTCAAAAATTTTACTGCTAAAAATTGTCTATTTCGTAAAGAAAATGTATAAATAAATAAATTATGGGCAGGGATATAAGACTGAAGACAGGTAAAGGCAATTAACTAAATTATAATAAGTAAACAGTGTGTCAGGGTGTAGGGTGTGTGGATTGTAGTTTTCTATTTTGGACTCCCTTAAAGGAAGTCGTTATTCATCAAATTAGAATCGTCTCACTTATTTTCAATTACTCGTTTGCTTTTGAAATCAAAGTCACATGATTGGAAAAAAAATGAAAAGAAAACCTATTTTTTCTTATAACTTTTGTACCTTCATGGATAACAAAGCTGACCAAAAAGTTGGACATATGTCGGTTACTTGATGTAACGAATGAATTGAGACGTTGCCTCCAATTCATTCAGTCAATATTTTTCAAAATTAACGATGTGCAAAAAATATGGCCGCTTTAACACTAGATTTACGGATGTTGACTGTACACCTTTTTCCCTGAAACCCGTTATTTTGACGGGCCTATTAAAATCCAATTTTTTGTAAATTTGTTAATGTATTACCGCCAAATTGCGAACGTCGGGAATGAGTACGTTAGTTCTCTAAATCTATAGTTGAAGTCCACTCTTAAGATTTTTTTTGTCTGAATGATTTGAATTTTTTTTTGATTAGCTAATTCAACTTTTGATTTTTAATTGTTTCTTACTAGGAAACGTCCTATAAACAAAGCTGGTATGAAAACATAAAATAAAATTCTTACCCCACCCTCTCAACCAAAAAATTATAATGCATAACTCCTGCAGAGCATTTCCAAAAGGATTGATGGGAAGTCCGCTTTTAATTTGCTTTTCAATTAGTTAAAAATTTAGTCCCAGTCGGAGGGCTTCTACGATGAGATGGAATAACTTTTCATCAAGGCTGTTATTTTATAAATTAAAAATTTATCCAGATGGTCCTTTAACCGCTTTTTTTGACCAGAACTAGCCGTGAATTTTAACCGTGACTTTTCACGTGAAATAGAATCTAAAATGATATGGTAGAATTGTTAGATTCGATTAATTAATTAATTTAAAAACCTATAAAGTTATTGTCCTCATGAAGTATTGTTCTAACTCCATAATAAAATATTTTTAGCCGTTTTATGTAGCAAAGTGTTTGCCGAAAGCCCTCAAATATTAGTTACCAAAATCAATCCCCAATCAATTCATATTAATTTGTTTTAAAATAAGACGGCATGCTCTTCAGTGGAATGCCCCTCTTTATGTTCACAAATGTGCTCAGTATGATTTATAAATGACAAACTATGGTCCTGAAAAATTTTTTCCAGTCTCTGCAATTCCACTAAAGAAACCCCTAAAAGTTGATCTTTTGGGGGATTTTAATAATATCAATAGAAAATTATAACAAAGAACCGTGCCATTGAACATTTTTATACCTCCAGTGCACTTTAAAAGTGAATTATGAAGGGATCACATGAAAAAGAATATTAGTATGAGATGTATATTGACCATTTTATGACAATAAGCGATATCAAAGAAAAACTATTTCTATAGATTTCTTCTCCATTAAACCTACTCAATCAGTTTGACCAACCATAAACTTCGCTAAGGCTTTTATTTAATAGGAATTCCAAATGTATGGCAGAATGTTTTCATTGTTCTCTTGTTGATTAATTGAGTCTGAGCAAATCTATATTATACTTACTAATAAAAACCGATTGAATAAATGGCTCACAAAATCTTTCATGAATTTTTTGGGAATCTCTAAAGATGACAGTGGCTTATTAAGTTGGCAAAACTTTTAGCCGCCGCTAGTGGTTTATTACGTAGAATTGGTAGAATTTTTATTTTAGATAATAAATTTTTTCAATTAAAATGGACGATTTAGAGTCTGATGTGTTAAAAAATAATACCTTACCGCAAGGACAGAAAAAGCGTACTTTTACGGAGGCAATGGTATTCTTTCATTTAAAACATAATAATAATATTAAAAATTTTTACAATTAAACATGGGAGGTCATATGTATTTTGTCATTCAAAACCGTTAGGGTTTAACCGTTTTGTTTATTCTCAAAACAACACCTTACTTTCAGTCAGATGGAGATATAGAGTGGTTAGAATGCATATGCGATGCAGTAAATACTGCAGAAGAACAAATTCCATTAATCATTAAAAAAATAGAGGCAGAGGATTCATACTACCAAAGTGTTGTTTCCTTCTGTAAAGATCTTCAAAATGCCCTGAATTTTTTTTACAAGGAACGAAATGTTAAGGTTCTTCCTTTTGGCTCAGCAATTACGGACCTGGCACTAAAAGGCAGTGATGTTGACTTATTTTTGGATTTTGGAGGTGAGAAGAACTAAATGTATAATGTTTTCGAAAGGTTTTTTTCATTTTCAATCCATATTAAGTTCAAGCACTTTCCAGGTGAACTACCACTACCGGCAGATGAATTTACAAAGGCCCTGAGAAAGATAATGTACAAAACAAAACTAGTTAAAAAAGCATGTGGAATTTTAGCCAGTGTTCCTATTGTTAAATGTGAAACTAAAAGGGGTATGACTTGTGACATTTCTTTCATGAATCGCTTTGGAGTTATGAACAGTAAACTAATTAAATATCTACTCCAAATTGATGATAGGTAAGAATTTAGTGTTCTTAATGGCTGTGAAGCAACAAATAATTTTTCCTCATGGTACAATTGTAAAATATTCCCCATTTCATACTTCTCTTAAATTGAAACTTTAAGTTAAGTAATTTGATGATATTTTTATTTGTTTAAGGATAAGGCCACTGATTTTAATATTGAAGTTCTTATTAAAGAAGAAAGAACTAATTCCAAAAAGTGGTATGACAAGTTACATTTTAATAATGTTAACAGTATTTTTTCTTCAACAACTGAAGATACTTCCTCCCGTAAAGGAATTGCAAGATTTATCAACTACGGAAGACATCATTGAAGGCTGGGATACTTCATTTAGTACACAAATAACAAAATCTAACCTTGAAACACAATGTGATTATTCTGTACTAGAATTATTGACAAGATTTTTCAAATTTTATGCTGAATTTGAATTTGCATTTTACATTATTAGTCCATTCACAGGAAAGGCTTATCTAAAACCAATTTTTGCTGAACCTGAACATACACCTCAAGAATTTTGTCGTTATCGAGAAAATGTGACAAACAAAACACACCCCCCATTCGAGTTAAATAAATTTATGTGTGTTCAAGATCCTTTTGATCACTCTCGTAATATAGCTAAATCCAACACACAACCTAAAGTGTTTAAGTTTCAAAGTATATGTCAACAAAGTTTGGACATATGCGAGGAAGAGTTACAAAATAATGAAGACTGTAATTCTCAATTTTTTCCAAAGCTCTTCACTCGAAACGTGGAAATTCATGACAAAAGAAAAGTGCATAATCAAAGAGTCATCACCATTCATACAGACAAATTTATGAATCATAATTATATTGATCCATGTAGTGAAGATATATTAAGAAATAACTGGTCTAGGACAATGACTGAAAAACTAATTGATATATTAACGAGGGTTTTGATGTGTAAAATAAATGAAGTGCCAAGGGAAAAATACAACGAGAAATCAATAGATTTAGAAAATCTTGACGTGGTCGCGTTTTTAGAATGTGAGTTTGAACATTTTTACTTAATATCAAAAAAAAGGAATGAAATAAAGCGAACATTACAATTAACAGAAATCGCAGCTTTGACAGATCGAGAAGAACTCATTTCCAAGCGCTTGCATGAGACAGTCGAAGAAGATAACGATCAAAAACCTTATAAGTTTGAAACAGTTTGCTTTGTTAAAAAAGCTCCCACTTGCTTTTGCTTAAATATTGAGAGTCAAGATCGAAGGGGTATTTATAAAGAGATAGACGAACAGTTTGTTAAATTTCTAAAATTTCATTTACCTAAACTTATAAACTCATAAAATAATTCTTTTTTTATTATTTATTTTAAACTTAATTCTATACAAGTCATAGAAGGAAATTAGTTTTGAGGAAATGATGTTAGGAAATCTGTTTTTATGTGATTCAAAGCATTTCAAACACTGAAAAATTCCAGAGGTTTTATGTAATTTATTTCCTTCCAATTTACTCCTCACCCAAATTTATTACCAACACTTTACTCCTCTTCTGACCCCTCCGACTCCGAACTGCTTTCCACCGGTGAATCTCTGTCTAAATTTTCGCCTTAAACAATATAAAGAACGATAGTTATAATTTCATTTTGTGAAAATTCTTAAGTAGAATTAATATAGTACGAAACAAATTTATTCAATACCCTAATACATATTTATCTGTAGTGCTCTAAAACGTATAAATCGATTTAAGTAAAATTTTGATGAACTATGTAGCTTAATTGTGCTGCGCGTTGTAAAATGATATTAATAAGTTTATAATCATTCAAAACTCTGTCGTGATTTTCCCGGCGTTGTTGCTTCGACAGCTTTTAGTTTCAGAACATTTCACAAATTTAATTGTGTTTACAATGAGAGGAGAGAGTATAGCATAGCTATTTCAATACCTCTAAATATTTTCCAAATAAATCTTAAAATAATGAATGTGTATGTGTGTAAGGCAATGTGTGGTAAATCTGCGCTGCAGTATATAAAACAATCTGGTAAACGTCTTGTAGTAACTCTCAAGTTTGAAATTTGTACGAAAGGGAAAATAAAATTTTTATAATAAAATAAATATAAAAAAGAACCTAACCTTTGTCGCTCAATTCATCTTGTGCTTTGGCTTCTTTTTCCTCCTGAATTTCATGCATTCTTTGTTTCCATGCTTTCGCGTTGGCCAATAATTTCAGATTAGGCTTAGCAGTTTCATCTTCAGGAAATATGTAATCGAAGAATTCCTCCCAACCTTCTTCCGTCTGAAATTATTTAAGGGATGTTATTAATAAAATAAAATAAAATGGGTGAAGTAAACTTGACTGGAGTAAAAAATAGTTCATAAAACCTACCCCATCTTGAGCGAGGACTCTTTGTCGTTTCTTAACCTCTGCGGCATTTTTTCAAGTACTTTACTAAGAGTTTTCTCATCTCCATGTTTCGATTCGAAATCTTTCCATGCTTCTAAAAGCAAAACTCTTTCTTCTTTTTGATTAACAGAACGTAAAACTTGATTAGCCCTTTCGTAAATACGTCTTGCAAGTGAAACATTGTTTTCTTCATTTGAGTAATCTAATTCGAACTGGGCATAACTCATCCAAACCTAAAAGTTTTAAACGAGTTGTGGTCATAATTCCATTATTCCAATTCCTGGGGTTGAGGTACTTTAAAGTCATACCAACTACTTAATGTCACGCTTAGAGACGGATGGCAGTTAGCACGAGTAATTACCTTGACGTGGTGAGTCCTTTCTAGAAGTCTTTCATATAGGTGTCTAACTCTGTCCATTTCGCCTGCGGCTATTTCAAAATCGATGTACGCTTTCCAAAGAAGTTCGGGCATGTCTAGGCGAGGCTGTGAAACTGCCAATTCGTATATACCTCGAGATCTGTCCACATCACCCAATAACATTTCCAGTTCTGCAAACTTTAAAAAAAATTAAACATTATTTGATTGGATGATCTGCATAATTTCACTTAACAAGAATTTCTTCACAATTTATACAAAACTTACTCGCATCCAAGTTATGCAGTTTTCTGGACCGAATTCCAAAAATTTTTCATACAGTCGTCGACATCGATCGAATTCTCGTAACTGGATTTCTAAATCTATGTAACCACGGAACAATTTATCCCTTGGACACTTGCCTATTGCCGTTCCCTGAAAATATTGTTCCATTAGAATTTGCAACGGTTTTAAAATTAAAAATGTTTAGGGAACTAAAATGCAAGAAATATTACCAAAGCTTTCCTAGCAACACCGAGATCTTTATTTCTTATTTCAAAATGAGCATATAGTAACCAAACTTTTGAAAAAGTGAACAGTTTGTGAGGTATTAATTCTAAACAAGCCCTATACACTTGTCTCGTGCGTTCCATATCTTCTGCTTCAAGTTCTTCAAATAATGCATAATTTATCCATAAATATATATATCGTCTCCAAAACTCCTTTTCCTGAAAAATTAAAACAATGAGTGAAAGGGAAAAGTGTTAGGAGACTTAATCAATAAAAATAAAATGAAGGTGGCTTACCTTTGACAAAGGCACATTGGCAATGGCACGCTCATAACTGTCTCGAATAACATCAATATTACCCTCACTTTCAATAAGTCTAAGGTAATCAAACCAGGCATCATAATTATTTGGATTCGCTTTGATTTCTTCTTCATATTGAAATTTTCTTTTACTAACAATAACATCTTCGATGCCTACCCTATCTCCAAATTTTTTTTCATGAATTGTGTAAGCTTTGTATAAATCCTGTGCTCTTTCTTTAGGAATGTGTTCTAAAGCATATTTATAAATAACTCTAGCTCTGTCATGCTACAATTAAATGTTTTAAATATAGATTAATGTTCTCTTTACTATACTATGTTAAACACTTTTTATAAGCCTTCCAAACACCTAGCAACTCACCTCCTTCTGAGCTTCTTCAAATTTCGCAAAAGCTATATACAACTTTTCATCCATAGCTTCCTCGCCATAAAACTGAATTGCCCTTTCAAACACACTCCTAGCACTATTAATAAAACCATGTTTTTCCTCAAACTTTGCAAACCTAATCCAATTTTTAACTTCTGGATGCACATATACAAATCTCTGAAAAATTATTCTTGCTCTATCTATTTCCTTATATCTCAATTCAAAGTTTACATAAGTGTTCCAAGCTTGTTCATCTGGTTCCCATTCCATCCACCTTTCGAAAACTTGTCTAGCCCCTAAAAAAACAATTTCAGACTTAGTTTGGATCCAACAGCACAAAACTACAAACCTACAATGGTACTTTGATTACTATCAACAAAACAGTAATATCTTTACATCCTTAAAAACTTTAAATCATTCTTACCAGCTACATTTCCAAGCATTTCTTCCATATATGTATATTTGTACCAGAATTGATTAACTCTAGGTAAGATAGTGACTGCTCTATCCCATAAATTCCTTGCATGGTTGATTTGCCGATTTCGCATTTCTAATTCAGTGTACTTGAGCCATAATGTAACATTCCTATGATCTACATCTAAAGCTCTCTCATATATAGATCGGGCCCTATGCATGATTAAATTGTATTAAAAATTGTATAAAATTATTAAAATATTTTGAAAATATCATTTCAATGTGTTACTTGCCTTTGAATTTCTTTTTGACTTTCCTCCCACTGAGCATATTTAATCCAATTATTAATAACACTTCTGTTTTTCCTAATATTATCTTCATATCCTCTCCTTTTTCGATGTTGATAATCTGCTAACTCTTCTCTATCAGAAATTTTTTGTTTTGGAGGCTATAAAATAAATCATTAATTTAATATTTATAATTTAAATAAATATTTATAAATATCAGGTCCATCTTAAAGGGTAAAATCATTTATTAGCCCATGATTGTGTCGTAATGTCCTAGTTTAAAACTAAACAGTAAGTAAAGGTAAAGAAGCATTTGGGTAGGGGCCAAAAATTTGAAGTCTCAATTCTCCAAATATATCAAGTGCTTAAAATGTGGGGTACTAAAAAATAAAGAGATACAAAAATTAGTAATGTAATGGGAATTAAGGAAATTTTGAATCTTAGAGACTTACAGGGGGTAAAATTTCCAGATCACGTTCCTTCGCTTCCCTAAGCAGCTGCTCCGCTGTAATTTGAATTTCAGCGGGAGCTTTGTTTTTAACCTAGAAAAAAAAACCTTGGATTAGAAAGAAAATTTTTCTTTTTAAACAAAAAATCCTTATCCAACAGAAATTTAACAAGACATCAACTGAAAAAACATAACCAAAGCACAATTGGAATAAACTTATTCTTTTGAAAGAAAACTTTTTTTAAATAAATGAATAAGGTACTGATACCTTCGCCACTTTGGGCATTCTTTGAGGTTTTTCCATTTTTTAACTTCTATCAATTACAGTAAAAATCTAAAAATTTAAAAATTCATAACTTCGTTACTTGTTTACTCTCAAATAATTCGTAAACTTGTCGGGCTTGTCGCCATAGAGGGAAATAATGCTTCAGTCGTACCAACACAAAAAACTTCATTGGAGTTATTTATAGAGCTGATTATAGATTTATTTAGAGATCGTTAAATTTTTCCTGATCTTAAATTAAAAGTTTTCGTTCTTAATCATACCGAATTACTTTTTTTTATTAAGAATTCACCTTTTAAATAAATATATATATATAGTCATATTAATTTTTTGACTATAGGTTTATATTTTTCTGCTGTTGGTATTTGTATAAGATGGTGAAATTATAGCCACTTCAAAACAGTGATAGAAATTGTTATTTCCGCAACTAAGGTGCCTTTTAATTTTCAACTAAGTGATATTGTCATCAAGTAGTAAAGGAAACTGTGCTTATCATGGAGGAAGTCAAAACGGATTCAAACACAAAAAGCAGCACCTCGTTTACAAAACGCGTGATTAGGAACAAGGGTTGCAGAAAAAGGTGCCAGAACTCAGAAGAAGAAAGTAGCAGTGACTCTGACACAAATGTCGTCAGAAGAATGCCCAAGAAAAAAGCTAACATCTTAAATAAAACTTCTAATAGAGAAGACAAAAAAGAAAAAGTAGAGAATTCCTCTAGCGAAGACAGCTTAAGTGAAAGTGACATGAGAAACATTTTGGTTTCATATAAGTCTAAAAGGGAAGCAGAAAGATCTGGTCCAGCTGACATGGGTGCAACAGCTGTACTTGAAACTGAAACTGAAGCA
This sequence comes from Columbicola columbae, assembly GCA_016920875.1. Classification (NCBI taxonomy): domain Eukaryota; kingdom Metazoa; phylum Arthropoda; class Insecta; order Psocodea; family Philopteridae; genus Columbicola; species Columbicola columbae. Next base: position 8,548,811 of record JADMLL010000006.1, read on the forward strand.
CACAAAGATGCTCAAGCTATTTTTGAAAATTCTTTAAGAATCAACAAGGAGTTAAAAGGTAAGTTCAAATTTTAAAATTATTATTATTAATGAACTGAAAATGTGCTGTTGCATTTTAAATGTATATCTGTACATCAAAGAAAGCAAAAAGTGGTGTAATAGTTATCAATTCTAACTTTTTATCTTCCTAGGAAAAGCAGATGATAATATATACAGGGGTATCAATAATTATACACAATATTATGAAAAAAAAGATACAGCACAAGGGAATGCAGCAAGTGGTATGGTAAGAAAAGGGCCAGTGAGAGCTCCTGCTCACTTAAGAGCTACTGTTAGATGGGACTACCAACCTGATATTTGCAAGGATTACAAAGAAACAGGTTTCTGTGGATTTGGGGACAGCTGTAAATTTCTGCATGACAGAAGTGATTATAAATTTGGATGGCAACTGGAACGTGAAATGCAAGAAGGTACTGAAGTTATTTAAAACAAATTATTTGCTTGTTTGTACCAAACAAAATTTATTTTACAAATTTTTGATTTGAGTTAAAATATTTTATTGGATTTTAATAAAGTTACTAAAATATTTTTAGGAAGTTATGGTGCTGATGATGAAAATGCAGAAAAATATGAAATAGATTCTGATGAAGACAATTTGCCATTTAAATGTTACATATGTAGAAAAGGTTTTGTTAATCCAATTGTGACAAAATGTAGACATTATTTTTGTGAAGAATGCGCTTTGAAGCAGTACAAAAAGAGTACAAGGTGTTATGTGTGTAATAAGCAAACGAATGGTGTTTTCAATCCAGCCAAAGACTTAATGGAGAAACTTAAAAAGGATTCAAATGCAGAGTGCATCAATAGTGATTGCGACTCCAATGATGGAGTTGAAAGATTTTATTTGTAATTTATAATTATTAATAAAGTTAAATTTTTTTTAAACCATTTTTTTGTATATTTAAGAACTTTGACGGTTAAATTTTACGTTGGCGGATTGTTCCTGTGATTGGTACCTCTGCTTGTATGACGTCATTAGTTTTATAACCTAAAAATATAACGTGCTTTTTGAACAAGAGTCTGACTTCAAGATAATGTAACGGTCATTAATTATGTATACAACTGTATATATATCTTTTATATTCAATTTTATAAGTAATGATCTCTTAACTACCAATTCTAAGTGCTAAACTTTTATAACACTTCATTTTGTTAGAATGACTTCGCATTTATTGCTTTGGGATTAACAAAATTGTTGCAAAAATGAAGTTAGTTGGGTTAATAAGTGGTGGTAAAGATAGCGTTTTTAATATGCTGCAGTGCATAGCTGCAGGTCATGAAATAATTGCTGTCGCCAATATAGAACCGGCTGAAAAAGGTGAATTTTATTTATTCTCTAAGGTTTTGTTTAGTTGTATGTATAAATCAGTCGTTTAGTTCATATTATATATTTTTCATTTTTTAGTGGAGTTAGACAGCTACATGTATCAATCAGTAGGACATGAAGCTTTAACACTTATAGCAGGAGCTTTATCACTTCCTATTTATAGATATAAAACCAAAGGCAAGGCACTTTGTTTGGATAAAACATATGTCCCAACACCACTCGATGAAGTGGAAGATCTTTATGAACTGGTGAGAACAGTAAAAAAAGAAATGCCTATTGATGGCGTATCAGTGGGTGCTATTGCTTCTGACTACCAAAGGACTAGAGTAGAGAGCATATGTCAGAGGTTAAATTTGAAATGTTTTGCTTTTTTGTGGAAGAGATCAAGCAGAACTGTTGCAAGAAATGATTGATGCTGAATTAGATGCAATTATTATAAAAGTAGCTAGTATTGGATTGAATCCAAATATTCATTTAGGTTTGTTTTTTTTATTAGAATACTTTAAATACTTCTAACAATGAATGTGGTGATACTATATATGTGATTACTTTGTAAGCTTTGTTTGGCAAGTTGAGAAAACAGTTAATGGTATCATTCTGTCTTTTTTTTTGTAAAAGGTAAACACATTTCAGAGATTAAGGATAATTTAATAGAACTGAACCAAAAATTTGGTGTTAATGTTTGTGGAGAGGGAGGAGAATATGAAACATTGACTTTAGATTGTCCTTTATTTCACAGGTTAGATTTTTATTTTATATGAGATTTAGAATTTTTTTCTTTGTCAATTTGGGATATATCATTTTTTTTTCAGAGTAATCAGTATCACACAACATGAAAATGTAATACTGTCTAATGATGCTTTTGCTCCTGTGGGTTTTTTAAGTGTACAAAGTGCCGAACTAAAAGGAAAACGCTCACACAATGATGACCCTGTTAAATCTTTACAGTCAAGAATAGATCATATTCGGAGGGTTGTAAAAAATCCACACTATTATGTAAAGGATTGTTTGGATACAGTTATTTCACATGTAAGGGAATAATTGCTTGGTATATAACTTTTTTTTGTTTCATAAAATGATTTGCAGACAGCTATATTAATCAAGTGCTTTGAAAAATTTAAGTATTCTGTTTTAAATACATAAAAAATATTGATACAGAATTTTATAGAAACTGGAGAAGTGGCAAGTGCTGAAGAAATACCTTTTCCATTTGACAGTAAGGAAAGAAAGGAAATGACAGTTACTTTTTCTGAGGAGAGAAGAAAGCCAGAGAGTAGTCACCTATCATTTAATAATCAAAAACCTGTGTTCGATACTTCTGCATTTACTGACATGACAAATAGTAATTTAAATTTTTCAACAGGATGGTGTTGCATAGGCAGTATTGCTGCTTCAAATGTTTCAGACGCGTTTTTTCTTCTTAAAAGTAAGAAAGTTTACTGTATATAATTTTTTATACATTCTTGTATGTAAAAAATTTATTATATATCCATTTTTCTTTTCTTTTGTTGGGGAAAAACAGAGCACTTGGAAAGGAACGGTTATGAATTTGAAGATATTGTTTTCGTTGCTATTTTTGTGCGAAATATGAGTGAGTTTACTGCTTTGAATAAGACGTACTCTCATTTTATGCCTGATATTTCACCACCGGCTCGTGTATGTGTCGCCACCGAACTCCCGTCCAATATTGGAATAATGATGTTAGTAGTGGCTCACAAACTCGTCTCCAAAAGTAAAAAAGCATTACATGGTACTAGTGTTGTAGAGAAAGAAGTATTACACGTTCAAAGTATAAGTCATTGGGCGCCAGCAAATATTGGACCTTACAGTCAGTGTGTAAAGGTAATAAAAGTTTGGTTAAAATTTCTGTCAAGCATTTTTATTTAATTTGAATAGTAGTTTATTAAGTCATTCATTTGTGGAATGTCTTAAATTGTAGTTACAGTCTCATTACAAATGATAACTTATAATCGAACCGGTTATTGCAGATTGGAGAAATGTACTATCTTGCAGGACAAATTCCCCTTATTCCAGGCACAATGGAAATCATCAACAAGCCGATTTATTATCAGTGTTTCCTTACACTACGTCACGTGTCTAGAGTTTTACAAGCCTCAAATGAACAACTCAGTTATTCGAATATTTTGCAAGCCGTTTGCTACGTCACTTCAGAGGCGATAGTCCATGATATTAAGTCCTTCTGGTCTTCCATTACTAAGAATGAAAGCTCTACTGTTACTGTAGTTGTAGTGACTGAATTGCCTCGGAAAGCGAATTTGGAGTGGGAGGTTTTGGCTTGCGGTTTCAGCAATCCTAATGGTATTTTCTTTCCCTCGAATTTTACTCATTTTAATTAGGTCTGATGTCGAATTTGACTGTGATTTATCTTTTACTGTAGTTGAAGAAGTCACTGAAACTACGGACGATTTCGTTCTTCAAATGAAACGTTGTGTGTATGCAGAATCACTTGCTTTAAGTTTTCTCTGTAAAGTTAGTTTTGCCAAAAAAGTAAACAAAGATGGTGAGTATCGGTATTTACATTTCGATGAATTATAGTATGTAGTGTATGAAGTAGTAACTACTACCCTTTTAATTGCAGAAAAGAATCTGAAGATAATTACAGGGAATGGAATTCAAACAGTAATGAACCGCTGTCTTCAGTTCGCAGGAAAAGATGTTAAATCCTTCGGAACATCTCTGTGTATATTGAAAGCATTTTACAAATCTAATGAAGCAGGAATTGGATCAGTTATAAGAGACACAGTCAAAACTTGTTTTGATTCTAAAGTCGTCGTGACTGCCATACCTGTGATCGCATGCGAAAGCCCTGATATCATTTTCACAATCACAGGTGTTGGTCATTAACCCTTCCACTGGTAACTTTAATTTGTCTGACTTATTTAGGGCAGTAGTGATGTGTGAAATTCATTTGAATGTTGTATCTTTTATACTCGAGGTACATCAAGTCGTCCAAGTCTTCCGATTTTCGAGCTTGTGATATATCAATTTCGGTTTCATTTAGAGTTATGCGATATAGGAAAAGCAAAGTGTAGGATTCTTGTTCGTAAAATAATAAACATTTAAGTTGCAGTGTTCTTGAAATATATTTTTATACTGTCGTACAGAATAAATATTATTTTTGTCATAAAATTTTTTAAAACAGCTAACTGAATTTTAAAATTTTTTGAAGCTTTCTTTAGATGCATAGTGATTGAAAAGCTTCGTAAAATTTTAACTTCGAACCACCAATAATAATAGAAGCATTTATTGACAAATTTTAATATCATTCTTTCGTTTCGTGTCATTAGTTATCATCAGGATCATTTTCTTCGGAGACTTTTGCCAAATCATCCCTGTCGTGAGTTGCACCCCAAAATCCCTTACTGGCCTCTGGCGATGTGATCAACATTGAATATGAATTAGCGGCATCGTTTTCTTTACTATGTTTGATTCCGTAGAGGAAATACACCAGAAGACCTACGATTATTAGATAAATCGTGTAGTAGATAAATTGGATAAATCTTGAGACTAGTATAAAGCTTACCCAACGTCATCCAGACTGCAAAACGAATCCAAGTGAGAACATTAAGATGAACCATTAATCCAACATTACACAGAATGCTTAAACCGGGTATCACTGGAACCCATGGAACGCGAAAATTGTTCGTGGAAGGATTTTGCGTGTGTGCACCAATCACAAAGAGACCTGTCGACCACAAATGGAAAATTAGAAACAAGTTTAAAATAATAAATTAGTAGCTTATTGGAAATCATGCTATCATCTCAACTTACATCCCAAAGAACAAAGAATCAAAAATATTAGAAAAAGAATGGACCACCATTCTCCATTAGTAATGCTGGCTCCCAGAAAGTGAATATGCATACAGAGGACTGCGCTACACGTTGTAAACAATAAAACAGCTCCTGATATGGCTTCGGACTGCCCGCATCCGCTGATAATATGAGATAACCACCAAAATTCTGGTTTTAGTTTGCCAGGTGGTGAAAAATTTAAGTTCTGAGAAAAATAATTTTCTATTCTTATTTGTTTTTGAAATACGGATCCATTTTTATTTAAATGAATTAAAAATATTTTCTTACATCCGACACCGTTGAAGCGGTTGAAATTGACAAATCATCTCCATCTTTGTTCTTGCATTCTGGACTCTCCCTTTTATATCGTAAAATTATGACAGAAGCACTCACTATAGTGTAGGCGAGTAGAGTTCCAATTGACATGAATTCGACTAGTTTTTCCAAATCAAAGAGCAAAGCTATCACCGCGCTAAGAATCCCCGAAACTGCCAAATTGAGTAATGGAACCTAAAACGAAATTAGAATACCTGAATTTTCTGAAATTTTAAAGGAATTAAATAAACTTTGTCAAAATTAGTTTTGTGGAAACCAAAAGAAAAAAACTGGTGGATGAATTAGTCGCTCAACTAAAAAGATTAGAACAGATAGAAGAAGGCTTGCAATACCAAAATTAAACTGTGAAAGAAATCATTTCATTCATTTTGAGGATGAAAAGTATATTCAGAACCTACCACACTGCATTGTGCAAGCCTGTAACATAACACATTCTTATCGATGAAGCGGAAGTGATTTCACTGTAATCATCAAAGCATTCAGAGAAAGGATTAAATAAAAACAAAATTTTGTTAAATATTTTTATTATTAAAAAAATCAAATTAAAATTAATCAATAGGCGCACTTTTAAAAATATTATTCATTTCTTCGACTAAAGTTTCGTACCGGAAAGCTACCCTAATGTCAGGCACGTTTGTGCGCGTTATATCATTACCCTGAACACCTTCTTTGTGGTAATCGGGTCCAAGCCAGTATTCTTTCATTTCGTTGGGAAACCCGCTCATTAAAACACTATTTCTAGCTAGTTCACACATATCACACTGACTCAGTTTCCAAACTTGAGCCGCTATGCTGTACTCTTCCATGAGAGGTTCTTTCGTAAAGTGAAACATGAGAGGATCGTCCGTTGATAAGCTGACGCATAATCCTCTTGCCAAGTACTCCGGTAGAGGACTTCGATAGTAATTTAGAAACAATGAGTTGTTGCTTAGTGGAGACATGGCAATACCGATTTGTGCCAGGTAGTATAAATACTGAAGAACCGGAACTTTTCGAAGAAGGAGTCCGTGGGATATGTTCTGACATAGTAGAAAACCGCATATGAGATGCTGGACTGGACCAGCTTCGCCGCAGTGTGGACGGAAGACGAAAGTGTTTAATTTCTGTGCTTTACGAAAATGATTTAGAACTGTCAGATTGGCATAAGTATAATACTGATAATATGCGTAGGGTGGATTTTCATCATCATTCCAGTGACTCGGATCTGGCATGTCCTTATCCATGAGCGTATATTCTGGTTTCGATTCGTCGTCAACAGAATCAAACCCGATGACGTATTTTAAAAATTTGTGGAGTTCAGGATGTGTCGTTGGATCGTTTGTCACCTCGAACAAGGGTAAGAACAGATTATCTAGAACTTGCTGAAAGTTTTCGACGATTTTATTGGACTTATAAATGTCATATATCCTAGGTATCTGTATCAACCATCGGATATTATCTGAATACACGTCATAAGTGATGGCCCATTTGGCGAGTTTATCCCACTCTTCTGCGCTTTTACCATATATGGACAACCTCAGCTCTGCATTTTGATATTTGCTTTCTTCCAGATCGCTGGATACTTCATTTATAATCCTCGCAAAATACTTTCCATTCAAATAATTATCAGTTTTCAAGAAAACTTCTCTTAATCTGGACTCCCCAATCGGGTTGTATTTGGCATTAAATTTATCGAATCGATGGAAAGTATTTCTATCTGCGTGTACGTCCAGCATGTCTACCGTTAAGTCGTATGCTGTCAGATTCATGGATTCGAAAACTTGTTTCAGAGTCATATCATTTGCGGTGACTACTTCATCCGCGTGATTTTTCAACGTTTTCTTAATGAACCTGAGTAAATGTTTGTGGTTCATGCAGGAAGCAGCATGTATATGAGTGTCCACTTTCCTGAAAATTGAAACTTTATTTAGTTTTAATATTATAACCCCAAAAAATTATTATAAAAATATAAACTACATGATTTCAGGTGATTCTGATTAATTCTTCAAACACTTTAAAGAGTTTGTGACTCTAAAAATGGGAAATGTTTTTCAGATTCTGTTTTCTCTTCTACTTTCATTTAGTTACCACTAAGCTTATTATTAATACTACAACCCACAGTTTGTTTTTTGTGTTCTAAACATTTTCTAAACATAATTCTGCTTCCAGATCTCTGAAAGTAAATTTCTATTCTGTTGTACCAACTTTCTGTCATCAAGAACCTAACTCAAACCACCATCTATATAATACTATTAGCAAAATACAGACTCCTACTTTATGACTGATTCCTCTTTCCCAACTTACCATATATTGTAAAAATCCCTGTGCGGTACAGATCTTTGTTCCGCCAGTTCTCTAACTTCATTCAGAAGAACATGTAACTGATACTTAAGAGAAAGATAAGACAATCGTCGAAAGCAGAACGATTTAAGGGGGCCATCCGCGATCAGTTGTGTCAATCTATTTAAATCGGTTATAAAATCAGATCTCTTTGTGTACTGATAGTCTATTGGAATATTTTTCTCGGCGTCTTCTTTGTTTTTGTATAGCTATAAGAATAAATAAATAAATAATTTTGGTATATGTTCTAGAACAGGTTTGGATGAAAGTGTCTACATCCTCTCATTCAGTACTCACCTGAAAGACGCCCTTTTCAGACTGAATAATGAAATTTTTGCTTTCTGGGGTGTGACACTTCCAAGGAGACAAAAAACTTTCTGTTTGAATTGCTGGTGATTCAGCCACCAAAGACATTCCCTTTTTCGAAAAGGGTGATACGTCATCAAAAGAATCTCTCTTTATGTGTAATTTATCATGTTTAGACCTAGAAGAAAATGTTTTGTTATATTAGGAGAAGATTTTTGACAAGCTTTTAAGAAAATAAAATTCTGTCCCAAATTATTTTACACTGAGAGCAACACCAACATGATACCTGCTTTGGACAGTCATCCCACAATCGTTACAAAAGAACTCCCTTTTCTTGGCGCTTGTTTCCGATTTGCTTTCTTCATTATCTCCCCGGAATTTTTTTAGAAATTTCCCTGCCGTACTTGTAAATCCTTGCTGACTTAATCGCATATACTTCTCCCTCAACTGCAATGCTTCTATTAGATATTTAGACGCCATTTTAAGATCATCATGAGGAACCCCACACTTCTCTTCTCCTTTTATTGTTATTTTCTGGTATTTGACCTCATGATCTTCTTTTTCATCTTCCTGACTTTCTTTAACTATTCGATCTTGAACTCGTATTTTCTTTTCTATTTGCTCGATGGGCAGTTGAGGGAGTTCATACGGATTAGAGCGATCACAATCATGCTTCATTGCATTTAAAATTTTCTTTGTCTTTTCACCTTCTTCCGAAGGGGTTTCTGATTCAGTTGAGTTGCTCTCTGTTTCTTGAGTCCCAGAATCAACCGAATTCAAAAATCCTCTTTGAGCCATTGCAATATTGATTCTCCGCCTACAAAGAAAGTAATAATACATTATTTATCCGAATGTGCGTGACTAAAGGGTTGAAAATAATTTCCGGCATATTTACAAACATGGCGGAATGTTACAAAAAGAACCATAAAAATCTGTGGGGTTTGTACTATGTTGTTAGATATGAATCTTATCTTGTGTGAAAGAGTAGTGGATGTGTGATTCTATAAAAATTATAGCACCGCAGGAGTTATTTTCACACTTGTAAGTTAATAAATTTCACCTTCAAAGGCTGAAGAAATGTTAGCCGTTGAATTTAGCTACAGTAACTAAAAATGTATTTGAATTGTAGTATTTTCATTGACATGTAACAAAATGAACTTAACTTATTTGTTGTCAATGTAACTTAAAGTTTTCAATTTGATTTATAAGGAAAATTATTCAACAAAATCAAATCCCCCAAAAAATTAATAAACCAAAGCTTAAACTTCTTTTTGAACATTTCCTCCATTTCCTCCATTTGTTGAAATTGATAAGGTGACCAACTATACTTCTTTACTGAGTTTTGTACTCTGTTCAAATCCTGTACTCTGAAAGTACTCATTTGTATTTCTAAAACTTTTTTTTTCAAAATTGAAGAAATGGAAGGATGAGAAAGTAGAACTTAACAAAAGATGGGTAGAAATCTTTGGGCATTTTAGAGTAGAACCTATCCCACATGAAAATTTAAAAGCTTTAATAAAAATTTCCTTATGTTGTCCAGGCATGTTGCTGTTGTATTTCACTAGGAAATGATTATTAAAGCAGTGAGAAGTCGCAAATTTCTGTAAAAACATTATCTGCCGTCTTAAAAGTCATATTTAATAGGAAAATGAAAGTTGTTCGGATGTGGCTACCTTATTAGACGAACATCCCAAAATTTTGTTTTATTGAAATCAGACAACAAAGATCTCTGAACTTGGTAACATCTGTAGGCCTCCAAAAAAAGTTGAGGAAAACAAAACAAGACAAAACTGCCTGTGGTGAGATAGATTCGAAAAATTTATTTGAGTCGCAATGTTTCGTGATTAAAAATACTTCTGTAAGTTGCCAAGAAATTATTTTCCTAAACTTTCGGAGGGTTGTTGCCTAAACAAACAAACTTCTATATATCTTGACTTCTTAAAAACAATTTTTTTGAGATGAAAAATGAAACCATAGTATAACATAATTTTGTTATTTATGTAATCTGATTGCATAGACATTCATTCAAATTTACTATCAAAACCTGTTTGCAGAATATCACAAACTAAACACTAAGGCAAAATTGACCAAAAAAAAACTTTCCCCAAGTTGCTATAATATTATTATAATATATATAATTAACTTAGCTTTAATAAATCAAATTCAAGTATAAATAATGAAACAGTGTTCTATTCAACAAACTTTTTTTTCTTCAAATTACCTTCAAACAAGATTCCAAGTGTGATGCAGAATCCTAAAGTAAACTGAAATCCAGCAAATATCACAAATCTCTTAAAATAATTCTGACAACCTGTAATGGAAGGAAAAATATTGTTGTCACTTATTTCATCACTTTTTACATTTTTTGAACTCCACAGACACACAAACACAGGTCTTTAGTATATGTTTAGTTTCCAATTTCTAATAGCTTTTGATATAAAACTCTTCATCAAGTTTCTTTTTTGTCTGATATTTCACCAACTGAAACTAGTGAATGGGATGATAATACAAATAATAATCAAAATGGAGGACCGAAAGAAGAAAAAAAAGAAGTTGAAAGGGGGAAAAAAAAGAAACTTCGAAGACAAGAATGAATGTTTTACTGATTAAACAAGAGAGAGACAATGCCAGCTTGTTTCCTTTGCGCATTTCGTGTCTATTTCAATCTTCTAATTTTAAACATTGGCTCGAGAACTTGTATTTATTTAAAAACAATGTATTCTTTTGTCAGTCAAAAGTAAATTACTGAAAGGCTTAGTTTACATATTTCGTGTATGACACGAATCGAAAATTTTGAAAAGGTTTCAAATTGTGACAGTCATCTTCAATGCTTTGTGTCTGAGCCTTCCTTGCCTCAAGATTTTTCCCCAAAAAAATAATTTTTTTGGGGGGAGGATTTCTCTTTTTAGTTGAAATTGTCCAAAATCTGTTTCTATTTATTTGGAATAACTCAAATTTTTGATGATAAAATACTTAAACTTTCAAAAAAATAATTCCACCTACTTTTATTGGGTTGTTAAATGAAAACTTTGAGTTATATTCTATTAAAACTATTATTAACTTATTAACTTTCCTTAATTATCATTTTTGTCAAGTATTAGTATATATTGTTAAGTTGAAAATATGAGCCATCAGTATAACTTCACCACTTACCTCTACAAATTAATTTGCTGATGTTTAGACATGAACATCAACCTCCGTATGAGTCAAATTCAATTCACACACTAAGTGTCTCGTGCCTTGACTAGATCAGTTCACCACGCACCTCAACCATGATCTCTACCTAAATCAAATGTTGAGCCTAGGGAATAGGTTTAAATAATTAACGCGATAGAATAATGACATCAGCATTGCATACTTAACACCGTGATGGGGAACCTGTTGTAAAGACACCGCAAGCGCCATCGGTGATTAAACCCAATACCGTCAGACCGACAGACAGCTTTTTGAACCGGTCAAAGGGCTCCCGTCCTGAATACACGCTTCAGTTTGACTATAAGAGTGTCACGTCATTAGGTCGATAAATTTTGCTAAATTCTGACACGCAAAGGAAACAGGGTTCGCTATTACTGCTCACTTTTGACTAATTTGCCTGTCATGGTGAAATTTTATGTTTTATTTCTAACAATGGATGAGTCAAAAAAGTTTTTGATGCGACCCCTCCCTATCAATATGATTACCATAACAAATTTATTCCATCAAAGACAACAATGAAACAGGCAACAGTTTTGGTATCTCGATGTGATGTTAACTGGCCTCTTTCTGTTGGAGAATAAAATTCATCTCACAATGAATTTCTACGATTCACACATAATAAACTAATTCAGCTGTTTGAAATGAACTGTAAATATAGTATACTAAGTGACCACTCTTTATACTGTCAAAATTAAAAATTAAAAAAGCACAAGTGGGGTTAAGGAAAACTTTCAAATCCCCAACGTTTTTTTCGGAGGTCAATGTGCTTGTGTATAAATAATTAAACTTTTAAAAAACCGTCAGTGAAGTTTTCGTCCATCAGTTTTCACCTTGCCAAAACCTAAGTAAATGACCTTGTCTGTTGAAAACAAAAATCGTGGTTTTCTAATTGCGTAATTCTTATTATGCGAAGTTTACCAAACTTGATAACCCTCCAACTTGATATCTAAAAACAATGAATAAAAATCTACTACAATGAGAATCTATACGAGAAAAGCTCAGTATAATAAGAACCTTTCTCTTAGATATAGCTAACATAATTGCAACTTTACTTACCTTATTATTGTCAATAATTCTAAGTCACTAAAAGTGTGAACAACAATAAAAATCGCACTAAAACGCGAAACATAAATCTAGAATCAGTTAATATTTAAAAATAAATTTTATAAAGATGTCTTGATAAAAAATTTAAATAAATAATTAATTTACAATTAAAGCCTTCACACGTTACTGTAGTGATAATTTAGTTCAACTAACGATTCCTAATAATTTTAACTAATATATTCTAGGCTTCTTTATATTCTGGTCTATAACTAAAACTAATATATTTATTTATATATTCTGGTCTTCTCTTTATTTCAGTCACGGGCAACTTACTTGTGTTTTGGCGTTTACGTTTCCCAAAAACTTGAACAATAGTCCATCAGAAGACATGGCATACATACATCTGGGCAATGAAAAGAGAGATCCGAAAAGCGTCGTTGTCATACCGCAGAGTGCACCAATAGACACAATGTAATTTATCCAGGGCAAGTCCTTACTGGCAAAAGCTTGTGGCAGTGCCGCATTTGGATCAATATCCCTACCAAAATACATGTATCCAGTTTTAAACACTTGGCAATGTTGATGGTTTTATTTATTTAATGAGTACAAAGGAATAAACGTTTGACTTACCCATATGGGACCATCAGAGTAAGTGCTGCACCTACTAGAATATAGCCTACAGTAACGACACTCATAGAAACAACTGTAGCTACTGGAATAGAGAAACCAGGACTCGTCGTCTCTTCTCCAGACGTCGCTATGGAATCGAAACCAACAAACGCATAAAAGCAGGTAGCTGCACCCGCCATTACACCCGAAAATCCGAATGGAAAGAACCCTGAAGAATATTAATTTAAAAGCATGAAATTTTAAAACTTTAATGTTTCATAGCCCTGGACTACTACCTTACCTTTCCCAGAAGTCCAGTTTTCAATTTTAGCAAAGTAAAACCCAATGCAAATAACAATGCTGATCACAATGAGATTGATTATGGTAAAAATGCTGTTGATGACTGCAGAAGTTTTAACCCCCACCCCAAGAAGTCCAGCATAAGTGAGACAAACTAAAAATGCCAGTATATCTGGATAATGTCCCAACAGCTGAACATGCATTTCGCCGAAGGTGCTCAAAGTGAAGTCACTAATAGCCCCATTAAAAAGGGAATCCACGTATCCTGACCAAGCTCGTGCAACTGAAGCTGCACCTGTAAAAATTCAGGATTTGACTTAATAAATTTTATAAATATTAATAATCCCAATAAAATAATTTTAATAGTGGTAGTACCGATCATATGCTCTAGAATGATGTTCCAGCCAATGACAAATGCCCAAAACTCCCCTATGCTGCAGTAGGTGTATATATATGCGCTTCCAGCTTTGGGTACTCTCGTTCCGAATTCTGCATAACAGAGAGCTGCTAGGAGAGAAGTCAATCCAGCTAACAGAAATGACAAAACTATTCCGGGTCCAGCAAGATCTTTGGCGACTGTACCCGTTAAAACGTATATACCAGCTCCCACCATATGGCCAATTCCTGTCGTATTCAATAATTTTTAATTAATTTATTTTATATTAGGTTTCAATAATACAATATATACGTTCGAACACAAAAATATCGTACCAAGGAGAGTTATGTCAAAAGTATTTAAACAGCGGTTTAAAGGAGTTTCCAAAACATCATTTGCCGGGATTTTTTTTGTGCGGTTAAGTTTGGCACACAAACCACTTAACGCATTACTAGTTCCTTGTTTTCTCTCCTCGGAAGTCGTTCCCATTTTTTACACTTTGTTTTACGATGTTTGTGTAAATCTACAATAAAAATGTCCAAGGTTAGAAGGCCGCTAAAAAATATTTCTGAACATGAAATGTTTTTAATGAGGAATTTCAATCATGAAAGAATTAAGTCAAAAATTTAATTATGCAAATCATTTGATTATTAAAATAGCAAAAATTAAACAAGACTTCTAAAAATTATCCGTTACAGATTCGAGTGCTGCCAGATTCTCTAAAATTTATGGATTTTTGAAAACAAATACTTCAAAACTGGTTGATGAACCTCTCAAGCCCGGTTACTGACTTCTTGTTTCTGTGAACTTAATTTCAGTTGATTGAAATCTGCAATTATTTCGAATAGTATGGACTAATGAATTCTAAATGTCCTTCGAAAGGAGATGGCTACTGTTTGGTATATTTAACCGCCAGTTTTCAAACATGGCTGACGAAATAAACTTTGATAAAACGTTTTGTATAATATTTTCGTCAATAATTCTCATTGAATTGGTCTTATCACCTGAAGGGTGAGATATTTTGAAGCTTCACCTTTATCTATCGATATATTTCCCTTTAAAAAGAAACGCAGATAATATTTGAATGACAATTTAAACATTTCTTTCCTACAATCTATTGTAGATATTTTTCTAACTGTATAAAATACACATATAATTCATTCTTTCAATTTTGACATTTAAATGGAGCGATTAGACGTCAAAAATTCTGTCGTTCAACTTCATTTATCGATTTTTATTTCTTCACATATATCTTACTTAAAAAGTTGTTCTTCAAATAATTAATTCTTACTTATGCATCGTACATTTCACTCGAAATTTAATGAATGAAAATTTCTAATACAACCGAACAGCAGAGATTTCAATGAAAGCATATGGTGAATATCTTTTGGTTATTTCTTGGGGTTGTCAATAATTCCGGTTCTTATATTATCGTTAAAATCTTAATATGATAATACTAGATGTAGCTGGTAATACTCACAAACAGAAACGTTCAATAAAACTGAAATAATTTACTGTTTGAATTTTTCCTTTTATAGGAGTAACATATAAAATCAACAGTTGGAAGGATAATCAAAATGCGCAAAATCCAGGACCTGGAACTTAAAAACTCCGTTATTTTGGAGAGGATATTAGAGGCTATTAAAGTGATAAAATTCTGGAGTTTGAGTCTCAGTTAAGGTGTTTAAAGTATTTCGGGTACTGTACTTTGTTCTTTGTTTAACCGTTTTCACTCCAGAATATCATAGAAGAAAAATACTTCGAAAAACATCAACGATTATCTAGGAGGCATTGCAGTATTTGGTCCAGATGTTTGTTACCGTGTAAGCGTCAAACCGACGCATGCGCAGTTCGAATTAAAACAAGTTGTCCTATATACTTAGCTAATAGAATGTTGGCCTGCCTTAAAATTTGGCAAAAGATATCATGAAAATTTATGAACAAAACAAATGTATAGTTGATTTCGATTTTAAATGTTAATGTATTTCAAAATGAGGTTACATATATTTACCTTAAAAGGTGAGTTTTGGGGAAAGCCCCGATAGGATTCTCATTAATGAAAAGAAACGGCCTAAAACATTTGTTTCTTTCTTACCATGTTTGAGGCGCTTGACTGTTTAAAAGCTGTGTTTGAGTCACAAACAAAGTCTGTTTAAAGATGATAAAAGAAGGATCAAGTATTTCTTACAGGGTAAAGACCTACTCTCCGATTTTAAATGATTTTTCTGAAGGTATTCTTCGGTGACTCCAAACTTGTTTATTGTTTGTTATCTATTACCCAATCATAAAAATAAAACATAAGTTTACATCTATTTGTCACCCCCGAACCCATAATATAACGGATCCTCTTATTAGGTGTCATTATTTAACTTGCTTTATTTTAGCTAAGTACTATTTTCTAATAGATAATCCTTTAAAATTTGAACCAAAAGTTTATATGATGTAACTGAATTATTATTTATATATAACATAAAGATTATTATTCTTTCTTAGGTAGATGAGACTATAAAAGAATAGGTGTTGAATATGGTGCATATACCTTCCCCTTATGCATTTGACTTTTGGCTTAGAGAACCAACTAGTAGTCATGTTGAACTTAGCTGTCTTATGCCGAATGGCATCTTCATTCCACTTCCAGCCAACAGAAATGCTATACTTCTGGATATCAAGGAGGTAATTTCATGGATGAAGTTTAAAAAATTTATTGAAAAAGATTTATACTTGATGTTTGTATTTGTAATATTAATGTTGGTTTGATTTGACTTACAGGAGTTATGGGAGGAAGCTAGCAAATACCCATTACATGGAATCCTGCGAGATGCTTCCTCATATATTTTCTCGTGTATTAGTACTATGGGAGAAACTGAGGAGCTGCGGGATGAAAACCGGCGTCTCTGTGATATTAGGCCATTTTGCTCAGTTCTTAAGCTAATAGAAAAAAAGAAAGGGGATGGTGATGGAGATGAACGTGCTTTAAATTTTCAGATTAGTTCGTTAATAGGAAAAGGTGTGTCAAATGTTTCTTTTTTATTTGCTTTTTACCAGGTTTTTAATAAGCATTTGTTAAACATTATTATTGTACTACTTTTTCAGGTCTTCATGAATTTGAAGGTCTTAAAAATCCAGAGGTGAATGATTTTCGATGGAAAATGAAACTCCTCGGTTCTGAAGTAGCAAGAAATAGGCAAAATAAGTCTTGGTTAGAAAAAGTGGCTTACCAATTTCCACCAAGATTAGCTTCTTCTTCTGCTATCCCTGCCAGCTGTTTGGCAAGAATGAGGGAAGGAAGTTGTTTTGTTATTGATTCTAGATTTCAAAACACAGAGGTACAAAAAAACTTATTTTGAATAAAGTTTTGTAATAATTTAAGTAAACAGTACTAAAGTAACAAATTATATTTTTCAGACTGCATTCAAATTCAATGTTTCATACTCAACCACTCCAATACAATTGTTGCAACTAATTTTGAATAAAAAATCCATTACGTTGAATACTAAAGGAGAACGTCCAGCTGAATTTTTGTTAAAAGTTTGTGGGCAGGAAGAGTATTTAATTGGAGATTATCCTTTAGTTCGATTTTTATATATTCAAGAGTGTCTGTCAAGGGATGTCACACCAACAGTAGTTGTTATTAGTATAAACAGTGTCCAAGGTTGGTGTTTTTGATCATTATAAACTGCGTTTTTTTTAAGTTTGTTCATTATATCTTTGATATTGATACACTAGTTTTGTAATTTAGTAAACAAAATTTACTATAGCGAGTAGTTTTAGATGACAATAATTTTTTTTTCTCCTGCAGTCGATCAAGAAATTATTTGTGAGAACTTGGACGACTTTGATTTAAGCACAAGTAGACAGTCATTTTCAACATTAACAATGAGGAAAAATAAAGGAAAATATCAGTCTTCATGGACTATTGACGATCGTTTTTCTTTTAAAGTTTGTGCAATAACTAGACTTAACACAGATGCAAAAGCAGAGGTACCTTACAAATAGTTATTTAATTTTTTTATAATAATTTTGCTTAGTTCTTTATAAAATGGAAATAATTAATTTTTCATAAATTTTTAGGTAGGAATTCAAGCTGGTCTTTTTCACGGGGGCAAACCTCTTTGTGAATCTCAGAAAACTTCGTGTCGGGAAAATGTAATGTCAAAAGAAGGTCGAGTTGATTTTGAAGAAGACCTTCAGTTTGATATTCAGATCTCAAATATCCCTAGAATGGCCAGATTGTGCTTTGCAATATATGAGATATCAAAAAATGCCAAAGGTGTAAAAGCTAGAAAAGTGAAAGATTCTAAGCAGGTATGATGTTGAAAATTTTAACAATGTAAGATGAAAAAAATGGTAAACCCATACCCATTGTTTAAATTTTTTTGTTAATAGGACTTATATATGAACCCGTTAGCTTGGGTTAACACCACAGTGTACGATTTTAAGAATCAGCTAAAAACAGGGGACATAACCTTATACATGTGGACTTATGCGGAGGACTCGCAATATGAAGATATGTTACAGTCTCTAGGCACAGTGGTTTCTAACACCAATGTTGATCACGCAACTGCTCTTACTATATCATTTAAAAGGTATAAAAGAGAATTGTTTTGAGAGAAGTAATATTAAGATTTGTGTCTAGAATTAGAAAGCATTTGAAAGAAATTTCGTTTCCAGATACTCAACAGAGCATATAATAACCTATCCTAGTGTGGAAAAAATGATCGAACATGCAGAAAAGCATTTCGATCCTTCTTCGGTTGCTCACCGGCCTCCGCAAGATGTTAAAGCTTATTTAGAAAATGTAAGAATATTAGCTCAGAGTGATCCGTTACACGATATGCACGAACAAGATTTGAAGGAGTTATGGGCGTTGCGCTACGAAGCCCAAAAGTATGAGCCCTCTCTGTTGCCTAAACTTTTGGACACCGTAGAATGGAATAATCGCAACGAGGTAACATTTTTAGATTCTTTTTAACAATGTTACTGTCGTTATATTCACCTATCGAAACTACTATCAAGATTATCTATCTTCACAGGTTGCTGAAGCAATATCTCTACTGCAAAAATGGCCTTCGTTAACTGTTGAAAAAGCTTTGGAATTATTAGACTATGCGTATGCCGATCAGCAGGTTCGGTCGTTTGCTGTGAAATGTTTGCAGTCAGTTTCCGACGAACACATCTCTCTATATCTACTTCAGTTAGTGCAAGCCTTAAAACATGAATCGTACCTTTCCTGTGACCTTGTTGAGTTTCTTTTAAGAAGAGCTCTAAATAATAGGAAAATAGGACATTTCTTGTTTTGGCATTTAAAGTAATTATTTTATTAAGTTTTCTTGAATTGTATACCATTTTCTCACGCATTAGTTAGTTGTTTGTATTCTACCCTTTTTTTAATTTCTTTTATGAAGGTCAGAGATGACGGTGCCTTGTGTGTCAATTCGTTTTGGTCTCATACTAGAAGCTTATTGTCGTGGTAGTCAAAAACACATGGATATATTAGCGAAACAATTGGATTATTTAAATAAAATGAAAGAAACCTCGGAATTGATACGTCAACGAAAAGATAGGGATAAGGCTAGACAGTGGTTACACGAACGTCTGAGCGAATCTCATTGTATCGAATCTTTGTCAAATGTAGTGAATCCTCTGGATCCGAGATATAAAATGAAACGGGTTAGGTGAGTCTGATATTTATTTTTAGAAGGGACACGAGGAGAGTTTGTAAAATCGTTTGACTTAAAATAATAATTTTGGTTTCCTGTATTGGTTGCAGAATCGAAAAATGTAGGGTTATGGACAGCAAAATGCGACCCTTGTACATGGTAATGGAGAACGATGACCCGTATGGAGACGATGTTTATATCATATTTAAAAACGGAGACGATTTGAGACAGGATATGTTAGCTTTGCAAATGATTAAGATAATGGATAATCTGTGGAAAGGGGAGGGTTTAGATTTAAGGTAGTTTACCTTTTGTATCTTTAAATTCAAATTTTCAAAAGATAAAAATTATTGATACAAAATATTTTATCGGGTTTGAAAATTCATTTAATTATTTTGTTTTGTGTAGGATGAATCCTTACGGTTGTGTTTCTACCGAACATCGAGTTGGATTAATAGAAGTTGTATTAAATGCAGAAACCATCGCAAACATTCAAAAGGAAAAGGGAATGTTTTCGGCGACTTCTGCTTTTAGTAAAGGATCTTTATTGGGTAATTTTGAATTTTTGTTCGAAAGAATCTTAAATGTTCTCAAATATTTACCAGACGGTATTATTTTGCACTAATGCCGTGTGTCAATTGTTATTTTGTTCACAGCTTGGTTGAAAGATTACAATCCGGAAGAAAACCAGCTTTTAAAGGCCATCGAAGAATTTACACTATCATGTGCAGGATACTGCGTGGCAACTTACGTACTTGGTGTGGCGGATCGTCATTCAGACAATATTATGGTGAAGAAATCGGGGCAGTTGTTTCACATCGACTTCGGCCATATTTTGGGTCATTTCAAGGAAAAATTCGGATTCCGTAGGGAAAGAGTTCCTTTCGTATTGACCCACGATTTCGTTCACGTCATTAATAAAGGACAAAAAGACAAAAAAGAAGCTTTAGAGTTTCAAATATTTCAGAATCATTGTGAAAAGGTAAGAAAGTTTATCTGCTGGATGAAAATTTAACTGTTAGAACGAAGAACAATCACGTTAATAATTTTTATCTTGCAGGCTTTTCTCATTCTGCGCAGACACGGCAGTTTAATTCTATCACTTTTCGCAATGATGATTTCAACTGGCCTGCCCGAACTATCGAGCGAGAAAGACTTGAATTACCTGCGTGAAACATTAGTTTTGGATTTAACAGAAGACGATGCATTGATGCATTTTAGATCAAAATTTTGTGAAGCTCTTGCGAATTCATGGAAAACAAGCCTGAATTGGGCTTCTCACAACCTCGCCAAGAACAATAAACAGTAATAAAAAATTTAGCCAATGAAGTTTCAATCATTTGACTCTTTTAAAGTTTATATAAAGAATGCCGAGATAAAATTGTGATTGGTTCAAAGTTGGCCACCCGTTTTATAATAAGGACAATTGTTATAAATTTATGAAACAATGTTGATGAAATTTAATGGTTAAGTGAAGCTGAACTGAGAAAAATTTTTGCGTACGATTATGCTTTGAGGATATATATATATATATATTTTTGTATTAGCCATTTTTTAAGTACTAGTAAAGTAAAAACCGGCAATTTTTAAGCCCTGACCTTTTTGCTTAAAAAAAGGGTTGATAGATGCTTCAAAGGCAATTCAGTTGAAACTCAAAACTTTTTTTTGGGAACGAGAAATTGATTTTGGTGAGAATCAGTTTTCTTCATTAGACAATTAAAAATTCACCTAAAAAGTCAAAATCTAAAGACTAAATGAATCTACAGTTCATAAAATTTGTGAGAATTTGTTTTTAATTTTATGTAGACTCAGAAAAATGTACCTTTTTGTATATATAAATAAAATTTGATAAATCTACGGATATTTTTGTTACTATTTGAAAGTCAAAGAAAATTCATCGTAACGACTGGATATGAAGTGCTATAAATTTGAGTGCAGGTTGATAACTAAAGCGCGCCTGTGTCGATTCCATTTCGAATCGTAACTTCAGTTCTCTTAATTTATAAATTTACATTAAATCACTAAAAATGTGAATTATATTTTATATCACTTCACAATTTAATATAAAAATTAATTTCTAAAATTGAAAATTGTCTTCATTTATTGGTCCCTATTTTTTTGTTTTTGGTTCTTCCACTGGTGTATGTATTGAATATGACCTTTTGTGTTCTCTCAACTCTTAGTGAGTGACTAATCTGTCTCCTCCAAATATCTATTTCATCTATCGCCCCTTCTAATTTGGAAGTCGTTAGAGATTTCTAAACTACAATAAAAATTAAGTAACTTTTGGGTTAAACTCAACAGTATGCTATGCTATAAAGCTCAACAGTAAAAGAGGAGGAGGAGGTAGTGTTTAGTTGCTAAAATAATTCTGTAAATACAACAATGTCGGGGAGGGACTAGGGTGAAAACCATAAATCGATTCAGGTAAGGAGAGGAAAGGTAGAAACGAAACAGTCTGATTTTCAATAACACCCAAAATGGGATTATTTATTCTTCAAAACAGTTCACTTGTACCCTCAAAAACGATTCCATTCTATTGTCCTATGAATGACTCACATCCGGTCAATAACTGAATCAATGACTAGAAGCACCTGCTTCCAAAATGGAGCTCGGATGAATCATTCTACAATCCTATGATGTGTAATTAAAAACCGTTACAGCACAAACGATTCCACAGCGCTCTTTGATGTCTGCGGGTCTGTATCTCTCTAAACATTTATTACCAAAATTAGTTTTGGAGAACTTACTAAATATAAATGCGGTAACTCAAGGGTCTTTGTGGTTTTGTTGGGAACAACCTAAAAGTAATGTTTTTAAGCATACATAATGTGTCACCATAATCTTGTATGAAAGCTAAAACCATCGCGATTCAGGGCTCTAAATAAATTATAAACCAAATTTTCAAATGAAGCCATATTTGTAGGGACAATAAAACCTAAGATTTCTTCGCGAGGTAATGTTTTAGGCTGGAAACACAGCACTACTCTGTTAAAACCATAAAAAAGTTGAATGAATCATAAATCATTTGACGAAGTGCAACATGTAGCACCGTCTTCTTTTACCAGCGATTATGTAATCTTTTACACAACAACGGTAATTACATCAACCTCTTTCAGTGAAAACAGACTTTTTTTTATCAATCAAACTCATAAAAAAAAGAAATTTTATAAAACATTGAAATGTCGTCTAGTTATGAAGAGTCGCTTCCGTTATTGGAGAAAGATAGCAGAGATGAAATTCATTTAGATGTTCGCTACCAATCGCTACTCAAATCCGGTCCAGGGAAAGAGTTAATGTCATCGGTTCGTAAGCGGTTTTAAATTTGATGAAACTATACTTCTACATAAATAGTTTTAAAGGTTATTTGATTTTTTTTTTAATAGCGAAAACATAAACTCTATAACGACCCTGGAGCAGGATGTAGTAAAGATGGAACGAATTTATGGGAATGCACTAATGAACCGACGACCGGAGGTCAATACAATGGATTAATTTCGAACCGAAGAATCGTATACAGTTGGAGGAATATAAACGTGTATGCTTCTCAATCAAAATTTGGAGCTTCGACATCAATTTGGCAGAAGATTAGCAATAAAATGAAGAGAAGAGAGTTTTCGACAGGAGAGCCCCGCCATATTCTAAAAAATGGTGAATGTTCTTGTGTTTTATACTATTTACTCCAATTTATTACTTTTAAGTTTGTTTTTGCTTACCCAATTCATCAAAATATTTTAATTAAAAAATGGGAATTAGTAGTCAGTTCTTTAAGGAGAACACATTACACAATTCATTTCTTACAAATTATAGTTTGGAAGATGATAATTATTTTAGTTTACTTTGCTGTGAGGTAAATTACTTTCTTTTCTGTTTGGCTAGCAGCAGACATAATTTTACAGTAAAACCTGTAGCTTACAATATCTTCTATTAATTTTACAGTATACGGTATAGCACAGCCTGGAGAACTATTGGGAGTAATGGGATCCAGTGGAGCCGGTAAAACTACTTTACTTAATACACTCACATTTCAATTAGGACTGGATTACATGGTCAAAGGTTTTAGATCTCTAAACGGATATTCTGTTGACAGTGGAGACGTTGTCAACCGAGTATCCGCTTATGTTGAACAAGACAATTTGTTTCTGGGGACTCTGACAGTCCGAGAGCATTTAATTTTTCAGTCATTAATTCGGATGGATCGTTTTATGTCTTATCGGCAAAGAGTAAAGAGGGTAGAAGAAGTTATAAAAGAGGTAATTTTATCAAATACCTTTTTAATTGTTTAAAAAGAATCTAAAGTTTGAAATGACTGGAACGAATTAGATATTAATTATGGTATTTAATTAATAGTTGGGTCTCGAAAGGTGTGAAAACACTACCATAGGGATTCCAGGAAGGTCTAAAGGAATCTCAGGAGGAGAAATGAAAAGGCTGGCTTTCGCCTCAGAGGTTTGTATAGTCAGACAGCATTTTTAATTTCCGGCAAAAGTGATGTTTCATTCTTTGGGGATGTAAAATTTAAAGGTTTTAACAAACCCTCCTCTGATGTTTTGTGACGAACCAACCTCTGGCCTCGATTCCTTTATCGCTTCCAACGTAATCACCGTACTAAAGAAAATGGCCACCAGCGGTAAAACTATTGTTTGCACCATTCACCAGCCTAGCTCTGAAATATTCCGTCTATTTGATAAAATTCTTCTTCTGGCCGAGGGAAGAACGGCTTTCCTGGGGACGCCAAACGAAGCTATTAGCTTTATGACCGAGTAAGTGATGTCTACAACATTACCTCCGGATACACTATTTAAGACTGATTAATTGTTTATTTGTTAGGTTGGGAGCTACACCTCTAACTAATCACAACCCAGCGGATTTTTTTATCCAACTCTTGGCTGTTGTACCCAATCGACAAGAAACTTGCAGAGAAACGATTAATTTCGTTTGCGACTCCTTCGATCAGTCGTCTTACGGCCTAAATTTGGTCACTAAAATCGAATGTGGTTCTCAAAATCAAGTATGTAATTAATTTTTTAGACCATTCATGAGCCTAATTGAAAAACTATAATAATACAAGTAATAATAGGCTGGTAAAAAGTTATTAAGGGTTTTATAATTAAAACAACACTCGATATTCTATACTGTTGTGATTTTAAAACTGTCATTAATTTTGTGAATAATTACAGTTTGAATACTTTAATATTAGATAACACAATTTTAGATCACAGAAACTTTGGTTTGTTTTTACATTTTACCACTCTTAATCAGATACTTTTGTTCCTTTGGATTCTGCCTACAGCCATACTTTAAAATTGCTAGTTGGCGATTTTGCATTATTCCAGAAGCTTTTGGTGTCTAAATTTGGGTTATCTAGTGTCCAGTCATGTAAATTTTTAATTTAAAACCCCTGCAAGAGTAATTTTAGAATTTTGTCTTTCGAGAAGACAGGTGGAAGCAACTGTTTTATGGATTCTTTAATAAGATACAAAGACGAGTATCCCTATAAAGCTACCTGGCTCTCTCAGTTTAGGACGCTTTTGTGGAGATCCTGGTTAACCACAATTAAAGACCCATTGCTCATCAAAGTGCGACTTTTTCAAACGGTGGTAAGTTAATTAATATAAAATTATATATTTAATAAGCTCAATCACATTGAAAGAGTAATTAATATATTTTTAATAGGTACTCTCTTTGATGGTGGGACTGATTTACAGCCGGCAAAAACTAAATGAAGATGGGTTATGAATATAAATGGTGTTCTCTTTACATTTCTTACAAATATGACTTTCCAAAATCTGTTTGCAGTAATTAGTGTAAGTTCGATAATTAAATTTTTTCTGAATATTGAAAACTCTGTATTATCGAATCCTTTTCTGGTTCTTTTGAATTTCAGGTATTTTGTAGTGAACTCCCAATTTTTTTCAAGGAACATGCCAACAAAATGTATAGAGTGGATGTCTATTTTTTATCTAGATGTGTAGCGGAAATCCCATTATTTTTAGCTATCCCAATCATTTTCACGTCTATTACTTATTACTGGATTGGTCTTGTGCCTGGCTTTAACCACTTCGCCATTACCGTTTTAATACTTATACTTGTTAATAACGTAGCTGTCAGCTTTGGTGAGTTGCACTACTTAAAAACAACTTTTTATATATTTATTTAGGTAGTGACCCAGTTTAAAATAAGATTTATTGCTTTGTAGGTTACTTAATCTCTTGCCTCAGTAAGAACGTTATAATGGCGCTTTCGGTGGGCCCTCCAATAATCATTCCCTTTCTTCTTTTTGGAGGATTTTTGTTAAATTCAGGGTAATATATTCAAAGTCGATTAGAGTGTTATTAAATGATCGTTTAGTCATCAATAATTAATCTTCTTTGACAGGGCTATTCCCAGTTATATCAAATGGCTGTCATATCTGTCCTGGTTTAAGTATGGGAACGAAGCACTACTCATTAACCAATGGTCTGATGTGGACAGTATCGAATGTAACCACTCAAATACTACTTGTCCGAAAAGCGGTGAAATCGTATTGGACATTTATAACTTTCAAAAAGAAAACTTTCTGTGGGATCTTGTATCTCTTTCAATTCTAATTTTATTGTTTCGATCATTGGCTTTTTTTGCTTTGATGATAAGAACGTTACGTTAGTTCAATTCTGAATAACTTTCTTAATTATCGTTTAGTTAATGAATAACTTTCTTCGAATCGTATAAAAACAGTGAACATTTTTACTTAAATAAAGTTTTTTTTATAAATGAAGTTGCAAACGTCTTTTTCAAAGCTATCTGATCTTGGAATCTTAGCATCATATTAAGCTTAAACTCATTTTTAAAAAATTAATTAAAAAACTGAAAAAGAAACAGAAGAACTTCGGTTCAAAATTGGGCCACCATTCATTCAAAATTCAAGGTATTTCGCAATCCAAAATAATCTGAAAAATTTTATTTAAAAATTAAAAGTTTTAGTCTCCGATGTTCAAAGAGACAGAAGAAGAACGAGTTTAAATAAAATATATTTCAAAATTAGTGATGGTATTAAAGTTTATTTCGTACGTGAAAGCAATACGTTGTAATAAAACTCAAATTAATATTTCTTGGCAACAATTTAAACTTTCTCAGATTGAAAAATCAGTCAATCCTTTATTGTTCAACGGTCATTTTATTAGTTCATATTTCGCCCTAAAGATGGCTGTATGGTTTCTATGTCTCATATTCAGTGTGTAAAATCGTTTTTTTGTAATGTTGGCACTCACGTTTTCGTCGCCATATTGAAAATTAATTATTAGGAACTCTAAGTTGAAACTTCGACTCGAGAGTAGTAATAGGTAGGAGAGTCAAATGTATTGAGAAATGGTAAAACGAAACCGTTTCAATAACTTCGGCTTGTATGGGCAAGTACGAAATTCGTAGTCCATATTACACGTTAAGGATGACGCCGTTTATTAATCTTAGTTTCGAAAATAATTAATAATGAGAAATTTTTAATAAAAATAATATTTAAGTAAAAATACTGGATACGTTTTTTGTGTAACATGGTGCTTATTGGTAGATAATAACAGTGTACATATGCGATACTCAGTTTCGTAACACGGTATTTCGTTTGTTTTCAAAATGGTTAAACGAAGTTGGATTAAAAACCGTCTTGTTCAGTTGAATTTTTAACAAATAACCGGTAAGAATTAGATTAAATAAATTTTATCACGAGTTCTTTTATGACTGCTTTGATTAAAACTAGAGTCCGATTTTTATTTCCATAATCTTTTGGTAACCTAGACCTAATTTCGTTTATGAATGTGAAGTTTTTATTTCCAGTTCGATCGTACTCTTTGAAAATTACTACAAAATATTTAAAAGAAATTAATTCAGTGATTTATTTATGTTTTCAAAAAACCGTGTCTTATATCATTAATCAATGATATATTGTAAATATATTGTACATTCCTTTCTGTTTATGTAATCCTTCAAATAAGGTTCAAGACAGATTTCTTCTGAATGGTGTATGTATGTTTCACCTGTCTGAGTTAAAGAATTAACATCAGTACTGTATGATTTCCCCAAGTGTTTTGGCTCTCATGTAGGTTATTTAAATGTATTTTCCTCACACTGTGCAGTCACCTCTTATAAAAGTTTGTCTGGTTTAGCAAAATTTAAAGATAACAACAGTGCAAAGTATAACTACTTCTCTTAAATTTAAATTAATAATATTAGATACTGCATGTTTTTTTGTTCGTGAGCATAAAGAGGAGTACACATTAAGAAAGTACTATGCAGGATAACATTGTCGAAAAACTTGTAGAATACTGGAGTAAAAGAAGTTCATCCGAATGACTGAAGTCTGTAAAATGGAAGAGCTACCTGCTTTTAGTTAAAATCCATCACTTCTTCTAAAATTTAATGTAACAAATTTTATCTTATCTAATTACATAAATGTTGTAATGCTCTTATCTGTTGTTGCCTTCTGAAAATTATAAATTATGCAAATTTTCATTTCTAATTAAAATGACTGACTTATTTTCGTATAAATAATTGCTTATATATTTATGAAAGTAATTTTTGAATGCTTGTATTACTGCAGAGCTTATACTTATATTTTATTATTATTAGTATAATTATTCTTGTTTGTCATGATCAGAGTTTGAGAGAAATTTGTTTCCAGCTATTGAATTAGGCTTCACTTTCATAAGACTTATGAATCGAAATACATTCAGGATATTCAAGATCAAATCGGAAGAGATTTTATGATACAAAACCATTTTTCGATGAGTATAATAGACATCTCAGCACAAAAATCATTACCTTGATTGACACTTATCATACTTTAAAAACAGTGATCAGTTTTGTAGCATGATTTCAGTGTACAGTTGTACAGATTTGGCCACTGCTCTAGTTTAATTAACACCTAGCTCTTTGTGAGTCACCAGTGGTAAAAATAAATTTTTTGTTACATTGCTTCGAAGCAGTTTCAGTAGAACTCATTTTGGATATTTGCATATAATTCAATTTTTTTTTAAATTTCCTGTTCTACATAACCAAAATTTTTAAAAATTTATAGGAAAACATGATGAATGTATCTCCAAATGGATTTTATTTTAGGAATATATTTTATTTTTTCCAAATCCAAATTTCAGCTCAAAAAGTCTTTGTATTTTTAAATTAATTACTTAGATGGAAATGTTATTGAAATCTCCTTTCCCAGCTATGAGTTGACCCAAATTTAAAGTGATGTCCTTTTTCAAAGGTTGGAAACTTATTGTCTTGAATTTTGTTTTTTTTCTGACTCTTTTCTGTGGATTTTTCACAACTTTAGAGTTTTCCCTTGAAAATCTTAAAACAATGAATAATTTAAATATTTGGCAGAAATATTAGGTGTTGGCATGAGTGCGAGGAAAAAACAATTTTTTAAGTTAACAGAGTTTATGAATTGAAAATCGTTAACAAATCTCGATTGTTAAAAGGCTGTGGACTCTGGTTAAGCAGTCGAAATACAGAGTTCAATTAATTTTTCACCTCGTTGATATGTATTCGAAAAGGTTTGAACGGTCGTTATTTTCGTTACGAATTTAGTGGAATTTTATTGTGTGCCAAAATAACATTGTCTCGTCCATTTTTATGTTTCCCTTCAAGGACGACAGTCATATAACTGTAATAATTATATTAAAAGTAAAACGGATTTTTAGATTCTTCGTGAAAATTTGATTCGTCCTCTTTTTTTTTTGAAAATATTATTAATAAATACTTTGAGATTGTCTCGAGTTTTTAAAGTCATGGGCGAGTTTGGGATAAGTTTATGGAGTAGAATTGTTGAACATTTGCCCAATTGATTTAATCGTCCATTTTTTCAAGGTTTAATTGAAGTTGCATGACTATTGACTTCGATAAATTCCAATCAATCAGTGTCTCGAATCTCTCAGAAATTGAATTAGTTTATTACGGATCTTAATAAGAGAGAGAGAGTGTAGACTGGAGTGACGAAAAATGACGATCCAAACAGTTTTTTGTTTCAAACAAAAGAATATATCAAGTTTGTTGTATGGTCCAGCATTATGGTAGAAGTTACAGCTACTGATTTGTGGGTTGTAACATGTTATTTTGAGAAAATCAATTAGCGGAAGGATGAACATAAAAATTCCGAAACCCGTTCGGCACACTCTCACCTTGACCACGTAAAAATTGATCAAATTTTCTTTTTAAAAGTAATTGCCTAGGTATACTGTATTGAGTTTATAAGAAAATTACGTTTATTTACATTTATGTAGATACGAAATTAATATTTTATATTATTTATTGTTAGACCTTCACTCGATCCTTCGGACTACTAGAAAATTTGCTAAGGTTTAGTGCTAATTTAAAACAAAATTTTTTAGTCAGTCACTACATTTTCAAACTTGAGTATTTTATAAAGTGAAATCGTTGTTTTGCGGTTAAACAAAGAGCTGTCTGTGGCAATTGCCGCGCCGTAACTTGATGCTGTAGCTCAGTATACCGGTATAAGCGATAATAAAAAACGAGGTCCCACTCAAAATGACTGAAGTGAAAATGTTCGAGCTTTAAAATGGAAATAGTTATTATTTTGTTTTGTGAAAGGGCATAACGACAGCGTAGGCTCACACTTAAGATCGTTTTAGAATAAGTAGAGAAGGAAATGATCGGTTTTAAAATTTAAAAGACTAACTAAAACGCTTTTTAAGCTGTAAAAGAATGAACCAGTTGTTGACCTCAAAGAAACTGTTGTGACTGTAATAGATTCAATACATTTTTACGTTGTTGATGATTTGTGAACGATAATGTCCATTTGTGAGTGTGTCGATCTGTGAGTCATAGAGTTTACTCATTTCTAAGGCGATTAAGAGGAGAGGGTAGCTGGTAATGGCAAGTTTTCAAACTCAAGATAGACTTTTTTTTAATCCAAATTTTTCTTAAGACTGACGCGTGGCTTTTTAGATTTGCAATCAGATTTTCAAGTCATTGCAGATTTCACCCGTTTTTGGTTTTTTTGATTCGAACCTGAATTTTTAAAATGCTCATATTTAGTAAAAACAAATGGGATAACCTTTTTGATTTTGTTAAAACGTGTCAGAGAGAAACACCTGAAATCGCCATAATTTTTAGGCTTTCAGAAATCAAGCTATCTCCTACAAAAAGTTGTATGAAAACTTGAATTTAGACAGTAATTCAAATAAGAAATTAATAGAAAACAGGAATTCTATGACATTTATTAGAACTGAGGCTCTATTCACAACTAGGTGTTCTCAGGAGGCGGGATCTAGCAAAACAACTAGCATAAATGATACCAAGGAAAAAATGCTGGTTTCAATATGAAAGAGAAACAGTGACCTGTATGGGCATATACAGGTGCGATACGGACATAGAAGAAACGCCTTCTACGGACATTTAGCTGATATGGACTTAGGCATACTATCGAACTGCATATTTAAACACTTCCTAAACAAGAAGACTAAAGAAGACCGCCTCACGGAGGTCAAAAGAGACCTGAAGCAATTGAGAATCACGCATCAAGACCAACAGAAATGGTATTCTAAAAAAAGGAATAGAAAACTCGACCTTCCGGAATAAACAAAAACTATAAAATGGAGACGGAAGTAGAATGATGGAAGAAAAGTTTACATCTTTTGGCTAGTTAATTAATTAGAAATGATCCAGAGAGGCTAATCAACCGGATATTTGAGTACTTCCTCTACAGGAAAATAAGCCCGTCGCGGTTCACAGAAACAGAAAAAGGCCTGAATGAAATAGGAATCACGGGAAATGATTTAAAATAACGTGACCCTCTGAAAAAAGAAAACACAGGAGCCAAGCTTTCGAGGAAAAACTCGACTTCAAAAGGAAATGGCATGATTCAAACAGAGAATTAAAATTCAGAACGAAAGAGCAAAAGAATATAAGTATGCTTGAGATAGAGTGATCCATAAATGACCGAAACAGAAGAAAAATTATTGAGGAAAAGCGGAAAATTTATACAAAGTATATATAATGAATATAAAAAAATCCTAATTTTATTTTATTACTTTTAAGTTGTTCCTCAAATGTATATAATATTTTGAAAATGGTGCTGTAAGCCTTCCTTGTGATATTTTTATCGATTAGTATATTTTTCGACTTTGCGGAGGGTTTTAACTTTAACTTGATGTTTGTTCTTTGAAAAATAGCTAATTTGAAAGAAATAAAAAACTTGTGTATAAATCTAAAATGTTTTTAAATCGGTCAAGGTCCGTTATTTGACTTGATTTAGTGTTTTAATATCCATTCTTATAATCGATCTTGATTTGAGAAATAAAATGTTTTTTAAATTTGTTTAAAAAAATTTTTTTTTTCCAGGTGAAATGGGGGATCAAAGTAGGCCACAGGCAGCTCCCCAAGTTCCGGTCAGAGTTAAAGTAAGTGCCATTTTTATAATGTATAGTTACACCTACCTTTATTTATTTAACGTCAGTGCGCATCATATCTGATTATTTAATATTACCTCATCGAAAGTAATTATTTTCAACTTTGTTATTTGAATGAAACCTGGTCAACTTGGGATTTGTGTTTTAAATTGGCGAAACCTTTATCTGAGGTTTAAGACGAGTCCTTTTATGTTTGAAGGACGGGGAAAATTTTTAGTGACTGGGAATCATACTTATTAATGGCTAATACTCATCCTGCTTTCTGTTTTTTATATCGAAAGTGAAGTACTCTTTAAAGGAAGTTGGAGGGACGGGGATTATGAGGTTCGCTTAAAATATCTTAAAGAGTAACTCGACGAGAGGAATTGAAGCCGCACTGTTATAGCACCATCATATACACTATACATTAACTATACAGTGTAACCTCTCATAACGAGCAATTTTTGGCGGCATGTACATGGGGAATCCCCCGAGAGCTAAAGAAAAACCTCCGAACTCCGAATCTGAGCAGATTCAAAGCTAAACGTTTCTCTATCTGTCGTTCTTGTCTTCACTACCACCCAAAATTCTTTCATTTTTACATTCTTAAGCTTCTTAGTTACTCCTTTTCTTTTGCTAAATACTAAAAATAAATTTTTAGTGCTTTTTCGGCCTGGAACGAATTATTCTATTTTACATTATTTTACATTGGTGGTGGTTTTAATCCCGTTTTTCACCCTTAAATTTTGGGTATAACAGGATGCGGGAGGAGGATTCGAACTCATTTGCGTCCAAGTCAGGAACTTAACCACTACACTACTCCTTCCACACATTATTTTATATGGAAAAAATTGTTTCGCATTACGAGTAAAACTCCGGAACGAATTAAACTCGTTGTGAGAGGTTTCTCTATATATTACTATACTACTATTATAGCTTTATACTATTTTTTCTTATACTCTGATAATTATTTTTCGAATAACTTCTTAACAAGAGCTCAGCGGTAATTCAACCTTCACCGCGATTATTTCAAGTCGAAAATGAAACCTTAAACTGTATGTGATCAACCGACAGTTAGTTTACTCATTCTTATATCTGTGACGAAAGTAAATAAAAATGACTCATTTTTTAATACCTCCGGTCAATTTAGGCTCGGGCGTTCTATGTAGTGGTTAAAGTTACTTTTTTTGGCAGGTTTACGAAATGAAGTAATAGGTGCGTCAGAGTTGTTGTTTGTTTCTTGTCGATGCTTTCGAAAATTTTGTTTTTGTTAACCATTGTGGAATCTTTGTGGTCTTTAATGTTTCCTCTTAATTTCTAATTTTTATAATTAAATTGCTGGGTTTTGAATTCTGGTCCAAAACTCACCGTCATCAAGGGAATTTTTAATGATAAACCGTGAGGGATTGAATTTGGTGAATCATCTACTAGGTTTTTGGCGCCAAAACTTAAAAAGTTCTTTGTGACGGTGGTTTTACAAATAAACTGACGATTTTCTCTTTCTTTCCATTATTTGATGTTAGAATTTGAAATCCTTCAAAAAAAATATTTTGCATCTTTAGGCTGTAGGTGTGAATTCAGTCAGGTTTTAGTGTGAAGGCGTGGATCACAAATATTGCGTAATCAATTAAGAATACGCGTACAACCAAATCGTCACTATTGTAACCGCCGATTATATCGTTTTCATCAGCTAATCGTATTTCTGTCTTATAAAAATTGACTGGGATTGAAGTTGGTATTTGCAAGTCTTCGAAAACTTAAAATGAGACGAATCTTGTAAATGAATACGAAAACAAAAATTGTTTTCATGGTTTGCGTCAATGACTGTCTATTATGTAATGGATTTTGTCATGCGAATAGTGTAACCTAGGGTATGAAAGAGAAAAACGTCTACAGGCCTTGTTAAAAGAGTTTAAGTAAACAATGGAAAGTTGATCTGTAGGCCACAATCGATTACCAATCCGCGATTGAAAAACAGGATTGGCGAATTTATTTGTTTTTGACATTTAAAGCGAAATCGGTTTTGCTCAAAGAACTTTTCCCGAATGCAATCTTAAAGATTTCTTTGCATTTTTATCTCGCTATTTATTTATTTATTTTGTTGTTTATATTGCGCGTTTCTAAAATTCGGAATCGATGTCTTTTATTTTCGAGGTGACATAATGAATCATTTCCTATTTATTTTCCTTACGTCAGTGTATATGTAAGGCCTTTTTAAAGAGTGAATGGGCATCCCCTCACTTTGGTCCTTGAATTATGCTTTGGGACTTTTGTCACGTATCTGAATGACGATTGTCAGTAAAATCACGCTTTACAGAGTGTGGAAATTGTCTCGAAGTTCGTTTTTTCGAAGTTGTCGAAAACTTAATTACTTTCAGCTTCCCTTAAAAAAGAAAAAAGTAGAATAATGAGATGGCAAATCGTAAGGGAATTTCAGTTTTACTTTTCTGCTAAAAAGTGAAAGTGACTAACCACAACCTATTCTTTACTTTCCAATTTTTAAATATAGATGAATTTAAGTTTCTCACCTTTTTTATTTTTATTTAATGGAACGACTCGAATGAGATGAACGATTTTCGTTCTGGTAGATTTATAGCTCACGAGTAAGTCCTTGGCAATAGACGCATTCAAATGTAATGAAGTCAGTGAATATGATTTTGGTGTTCACTTGGGGAACGGGTTATGCCTGATTAGTGGGGAAAAGAAGGTCATGCACAGCCATTCTGTAATTTCATACAAAACACATTGAAAAGGGTAATCCTGACATGTTTAGGAGGGAAACCATTGACTGTATATACGTGAAACTTCAATAAAATATTTTCGTATTCTTTGTTCTTAATCTCCAAACCCTTCAATGATGGGTTTTACATATACTTTTAGGTTCTTGTTTTCTTAACTTACAACTGACAGCTTACTGACCGGAATTTTTTTTTACAAATGAACGTCTGCGACACAATTTTAAGTCATCCGTGAGCGGGTACCAATCTGTAGTTAAAATTATTATGTAGGCAGTTCGATCATAACGTTTGTCGGAGTGCAATAACCTACGGAGTTGTTATGTTGGCAGGTGCGCAAAAAATTGACACCTATTTTATGCTTTAATTGGGAAAGAAAGAAAGCTTCGATATCTTTGGCAGATTGTCTTCGTGTTTGACCTTCACACACGCTTTTATTGGAAAGGATTTCTTTTTGGCAGCGAGAGCCGTAACTTCGTTGATAATCATTAAAATACTCGAAAACAAACCTTTTGCGAGACTCGTACATACCGTTACGGAATTTACCTTAGTTATTTTTACTCTGGGTATCATATTTGGGTGAATTTCTTTTATGAGAGATAACCCAGTTAAAGTCATCTCGAACATAACTGCTTTTCTCACTCGGTTTAAATTATACGTTTCATAAGGTATAATCAGCTGAGAACAAAAAACAGGAAGATTTGGAAGTTTTGAAAAATACCTAATCAAGGGTGATTGCCAAGATTACTTTCGGTGACCTTCACTTCTTTTGATTTTGGACGAACCGAAAATACAGGATATCGCATTTTAAAATTTTGGAAATTCCTATATCAAATTTTATACACTTTAACCAAACTAAAATAAAAATTATTATTATTTCTTTAGGCTATTATAATTTGATAATATCGTTATATTTTATTGACATGGCAAAGTCTTTAAACTATTTCAGTTTTAGGAAGCGAGAGTATATAAATGCAGGAACTACTTTCGATGCAACAGATATTTCCTTTTATTTAATTATTTCGTGTAGAACATAATTACAGAGGCAGGTGGTAACCGTGGGAAATGTTTTGGGGGACTTGAATATGTGTGAACAACATCATAACGGCAACGGGAAAAATAAAATTGTCAAACTAGCAGTAGAAATTATAAACAAGTTATTTATAAATATTAAAATTAGAATAGGTTAATTGTTTTGAGTTTGTTGTCTAACAATAAGAACGGGGCGGGTGCAAAGCTATTTAGGCTTTACGAATTCAAAGAAAACCGATTTTGAAACGAAAGGGCTTTTGAAAAAAAAAGTTAAAAGTAGTCATAGCCTCGGGTAAAATTAATAAACAAATTTGAAAAACTTATTGTGTCTCTGTTCTGCATTTTTTTTTGTTTTCCCGAGGGAATGTGAAAAATTTCGAAAAGCGTATCACACCTTTGTTTGAAAAATCTTCATGAGATAGTTAACGAAGCTCCTATCATGTTTCAGTAGACAGTGGAACCTCTCATGACGAGTTTAAATCGTTTCGGAGTTTTACTCGTTATGCGAAACAATTTTTCATGTAAAATAGATAATGAGTTCAGATGAAAAACTAAAAAGTTTTTAGTATTTAGCAGAAGAAAAGGAGTAGCTAAGAAGCTTGAGGATGTGAAAATGAACGAATTTTGGGTGGTAGTGACGCAAATAAGAGAGGTAGAGAAAGATTTAACTTTGAATCTGCCCCGATTCGGAGTTTTTCTGTAGCTGTCGGGGATTCCCCATGTAAATACCGCCAAAAATTGCTAGTTATGAGAGACATTTTTTGCAATTTATGTTGCTCGTTATGCGAATTTCTCGCTATGAGAGCCACTCGTTATGAGGTTCCACTTTAATTCTATAAAAGTCTGGATTTGGTGAACACTAACAGGGACAGAAGTTTAAATAATTCGGTAAACGAAATCTTGCACTAGTTAGAAGAGTCTGGTAGACATTGTAAGTGACCTTTCTGAGTGTTTTGAATAAGGTGTGCGAAATTCATTTCGCAACGAGTTCGCGAACTTTATTGTACTATAAATATATATATCCGATCTGAAAACGCGTTTATATTTTCACTTATATATTTTATTGAGTAATTCGGATGGAGGGTAAAGGCCATTAAGTGCATTCATTTGGGTTTTGATTATTATGAAATCCTTTTGTGATTGTTCAGAGAAAGAGAAAACGGTCTGGAGCAGTTCAGCGAATTTGGCGTGAGAGTTTTTTGGTGAGCACTAAAGTCATAATCTCAAGAAAGGATAAGAAAAGAGAAAATAAAACAATGATTTTTTAAGATATATTTAATAAATTAATCGTTAAAAGTTTTATGGATTTATAAACATAGTAAGCGAAAATTAAGTATACAAAAAAATTGGCAGAAATGTTTGTTTAAATGTACATAATTTCATTTTTGCCTCTAAATTATGTTTATTCTGAAAATAGCGGCGCTACTGGCGGCGACTTCATGTTAAGCTTTTTATGGCCCTTACTTGTTTATAAAAGAGTAATTTGTGTTTTACATTGTGAAATTCAAGCAAGAAAACATAATGCATTATTTGAATGAAACTTTTACGTAATTTACTGAAATTTATGTGTTTTTCTTTTTAAAAACTTTTCGGCTAGGTAGGATTGAAAAAAAAAGGATTGCAGTAAACTGCCTTCATAAATAAACAAAAGAAATTAATCAGTAATCAATATGACTCGATCTTTTATTTTTTATTTTTCAAGATCATCTCTAGACAATATGAAAACGCCTAAATAATTATTAATTATTTTTGACAGTGCCAATGTTAACTGGGCCATGAAACTGGAATTTTCCTTTTTGAGTGCAATAATTTAACAGGGTTTTCGTCTAAGCAGGGTTAAAATTTGTTTTCTTCTCTCCCTGGATTAGCAGACCTCTAAATTTTAAAGGTAACTGCAAAACCTTCTATAAGGACAAGAGTAGTCGAGTGTTTCTAAAACGGAAAACCTGTATTAGTTGGTTTTAAGCCTTTTACAAAATTTTTAATAGTTTTAAAGGTTTTTGACGGTTATGGATAACCGAACAATTTAGCCTGCGCACAGCATCTTTCTCCAAATTTTTCTCCACCATCTAAGGACCAAGTTTTAAATGCCTTTTTGAATTGGGTCCTTGTTCTTCCCTGTCTTCTTCATTGCACCTTCCAGTGCTTTGGTTTGTTTGGATTTACATTAATTTGGTGGTGGTTTTATTCCCTTAATTTTTGGGTACAACAGGATGCGGGAGGAGGATTCGAACTCACGACCATTTGCGTCCAAGTTAGGAACTTAACCATTACACCACTCCTTCCGGATTTACATTAATTAAAATTGATTGGTGCCAAAAATTTTTTGGTTTTGTTTTCGTGAACCGAGGTATAACTATAATTTTCGAGAGGAGTTTATATTTGACACGTGTAAAATAATAAAACCTCGTTATGCTTAACAAATACATTTTTTTTCTTGAATTGTTTTGATGTAAATATTTAATTACAATTTATTGATCGTTTTGGCTATGGTGCAACTTGATCTAAAAATAAAATATTGTTCGCTTGAAAGCAAATGAGCAAGATGTATTTAAAATAGAAGCTGTTAACCAAACTTCTAATTAAAAGGAATAACGTACATAGAGCAGTATACCCCCCCGCGCTCTCATCCCCATCGAAAAGTGTTAAGTGTTTGTTTTACGGTTTTTCTTTAAAGATCGATTTTTTATTGATAAGCTTAAAGTTCTGTCTATTTTTGTCGGGAAAAAGGAAAACCGTTTAAGAAAAATCAAAGTCACGGATGAGAGTCATTAAGCTACCTACAACATTTAAAATGTGATTCTTATTCAACCTTATAAAGTAAGTTATAATAGATTTTAATTGTCGTTTTGATAAGAGATGACTTCCTCATCTTAATGCTCTTTGGCTGTCCTTTTTTTTTATGAAGTGTTGGCTTAGTCTTGTGAAAGAGAAAGTTAGCGATCCTTCACCTTCGAGAAAGAGCACTCGTTTAGGTAGTGTCGAAATATGAAGGGAAGGAAAGGAAATTTTTACAAGTGGAAACGAAATTTTTATTAAAGAAATTGTTAAAAAGTTATTTACTTGATTAGAAATTATAACTGGGTTTTCGTAAATAGGCCGTTTTATTCTCAAGTCATGTTTTTTGGCTTGTTAGAACGTCAGGCATGAAGGCTCTGATTAAGTGTTATTTAAATCGTTTTTAAGTGCTAGAAGAAGTTTGTCTTCCAACTCTGCGTTTTGACTTTGGTTCATTTTTTTAATTGCTTTCGTAGAAGTCATTTATAAAGGTAATGATGAAACCGTCTAATACGAGAAACAATTAAAGAAATGAAAATGCGTTGTTGTGCATACTGTACATTTAATTAATCACGAGAAATAAAGGGATATTCAAAGTATCTGGATCGTTAATAAGTCGTGTCGTGTTTGCAAATTTCAACAGAGAAAAAGTTAGCCTGTTAGAAAGGTTTCGTGATTTATTGAGTTATTCGGGTTGTCGTATCGAAATTGACCAAATTTTCAGAGGGAAATTAATTACCTGTTGGTTTGGCCGTCAATCACTCGAACTATTTAGAAAATTAACTTCTCTTATTAAGGTACTTCTTTAGTTTGTGGAAAAGGAGCCATTTTTGCAACGAATCAGTCAGCACATTAATCATTAGCCTCAGTTTCTCTTTTTAAATGAGAATCGAAGCCTGTAGTTGTACGCATAATTAATCTAATCTCTCTCTGTCTGTCTGTGTTTATGACCCGAGGTATCCGAAAATCTAATTTTTTCGAACATTTATTGAAGGCCCTCGGCAAGTGTATGAAATGAGTTTGACACGAAACGTTTCACCCATTTCATCCAAAATACATGTAACACGTTACGTATCCCAAGACCTGATTTGCCCCGAGGAACCGAAACTTAAAGGTAACATCAGAATCGCCTTGATCGAATTCGGTGTCCATGTATCAGTTCGTGGCAAATTAGCTTTTCGATAACTTTTCGCAAATATTAGACAAGTGTGAGAGTAGATGCAGGGAACGGTGTCAGTTGAGATTCTTAGACAGCAGTTCTTCCTTTATTGCTGTCGTACCACCTACACTTGTTTTATGTTCTTTTTACCCCATTGATCATATCACGACATCGTATGGTGTCACAACAAAAATAGAAAAACTTCAGACAAGTCCTTCGTATAGGTGTCAACCTGACACTAGTATCGATGAGTGAATGTCAAGGAAAAAATTTGTCGAGGCGGGTCCTTATAAAGGTAGATATTCATGGTCTTGTTCCATAAAAGTTGGATCATTAAATTACAAAGTGGCACAAGTCACTCCGATGTCTATTAGATTAAAATAAAAAAGTAGAATGAAGATTTTTGTATAAATATTTTGTTTATTGCTTGTTTGTGGAAAAAGATTGTTATGAGTCTATAGTTTTGTTTCTTACTGTATATTTTTATTTCATTAAGACAACATAATGCCGGTAAAAATATTTCAGCGACAAGTTCTGTTATTAGATAGAATGTGGGTCTTGGAAACTTTTTAAACGGTTTAACGGTTGCATATGAGCCGAAGAAAAATGATTCTCGGACGAAGAAGAACGTATACATTTTTAAAATAGGTTATTATATTTACACAAACTTTTGTTTATTGAATTTAGCTCACTGACTGAATATTTACAAATTACAATCAAATGTTAAAAGTCATTATTCAAATTTCATTATCGTCTTCACCGTACTGGTTAATACTGGCACTGGCTAATACGTTATTTAATATAAGTTTAGAAATTTTGTTCCGTCTTTAACTGGCGTCGAATATTAATAAGTCGATGTTGCAAGGATTTGATTTTTTTTTTTAAACTTGTTTAACCGCTACTTTAAAACCACAGAAGAAAATTCTATTACCACGTCACCTAATTATTATCGAATAGGAAATTGAAGCATCCTACTTGGAAGAGGAAAAAAAATTTTATAGTTTACTTGTGTATGTTAAAAGTATAATATACTTATTGTGAAAAATTTTGTTATTGTTAGGTATGTAGTGGCTGTTTAGAGAAAATTTTGGATGTCGTCGGTGTTTAATTAAGAATAGTTTTAGTAATTAATGGTTGTTATGGTTCTGGATTCGGTGGATATGAGAATGGGTTTCGTGGCACGAGCTTTATAAGTCATACAGAGCAATGAATGACTAGTGATAGTTAACCCACTTTTTATTTTATTTTCTTGAGAGGTTAGTTTTCTCCCGGCTCATTGTTGGTATTCAAAATAAAATAATTCTTGTCTAAAATGACAGTGGTACTAGTTACTTACTAACTCGGTGAGTTTGAAGGTTGAGAATCGGAAGAGAATGACCTCCGTTGTTTTAGTTTGTTTGGCAGAAAATCCTCTGCAAATATTTTTGCGACGAATCTATGGCAAAAAACTATTATATCCATACTTGTTGACTAATACTGGTTTGTAACGGTCACAGGTTTGATTCTGAAGCAAAGAAACCACGAAGAAGAAAAATGGTTTTTAGATTTCCTTCGGCGAATTTAATAATATGGCGAACCCAGTAATCGTAACGAAGATTATAAGTTTATTTTCTTTTTCTTTTTAATTGCTGCACGTCGTTCTTCAGTATCATTTCTATAGAAACGAAAAAGTGGAATTCCATTCGTATATAAAGTCGCATATCTCGAGGCAGAGTTTTGAACTAACTTATGTCATGACATCACCTAATCTAGATCACGTTAATGAATTGATTTGAAGAAAGCCAAATTCGTTTTTGCCATGTTGTATTATTCTAAGGCACGTGGCCTCACGTACCTTGATAATGAATTCGTTGATTAGAAGATGTATCCCCTTGGTTGAGCTTGGAGGGAGAAGGGGTGTTTTGATAGCCACGTTTTAAACTGTTCTTCTGGATTGGTTTCATCTTATTTTGATCCAGTATCTCATCTCATTTCCTCACTTTGTTCCTTCTTCCTTCCCTCATTTCACTTTTTATCCTTTTGATCTTTCTCGTAGATCAGGGCTTTTTTTCCTTTGCCTTTAATTCTCATTTCTTTCAGGTTTTTCCGACCTCCAGGAACCAGTGTCTTTCAATTTCTTGTTCAGGAAATTCTTACACATCCGGTTCGACAGTCTACCTTGGCAGACAGAATTTGGCAATGATATGTTAACAAAATTTTTTTTTCTTCCTTTTTATCGTCTTCTTGCTACCAGAAATTTTTTTTTCTGATTTGAAATTTATATACAACTTATTTCCAATTTTCCACTTTGGTATTTTGCTTTTCCTTTTTGTTT
Organism: Columbicola columbae; assembly: GCA_016920875.1. Lineage (NCBI taxonomy): Eukaryota > Metazoa > Arthropoda > Insecta > Psocodea > Philopteridae > Columbicola > Columbicola columbae. The sequence goes on from JADMLL010000006.1 coordinate 8,590,554, forward strand.
GTCTGTTTCGTGTCGTATTGTATTAAAAAGTTTTTCTTAAAATTCCTCTGTAAAATTTTTAATTGTTTAATTTGAATTTGCTTAAGTCTGTCAAAACGTGAAATTAGTCTGGGGTAATCAGTTTTGGCTTGAAAGTGAAAAACGTGAGTTGAAATCACCAAATGAGCTTTTTTTCAGCTTGACTAGGAGACATTCTTAAAAATATGTCTTCAGTCGCTGAAACAGTTCAAATTTATGAGCAAGTATCCGTGTGGTTGTAAATTTTTGATTCGACGTAATAACCCAGAAATTAATAGCAATTGTGCGTCTGTGACATCTACCACGAAAGCTTAAAACCGTGTCACGTGGCTCTTATTCGTAAATTAAAGTTGTACTAAATTTCAAGAAGAATCATCGGAGTTTATTGTTAACAGTGGTAACGAAACTTTAATAAAAGCTTCTCTGTCAATTAATCAAACAGGACCTTGCGAATTCCTATTACACTGACAAGGTTTTATCAGCGGCCATTATTTTTTATTCTCGAATTACACATCGGTATTTATGGCGAATAATGGCGGCGATATTAGTCGCGAATTTAAAATCTCATAAGTTTATAATAATCATTTTCCAATATCTGTTAGTAAACAAAGGATAATGAGTTTGGTTATTATAAAATACATTGTTTTGATTGAATAACTTTTGCAACTTTCTTCGACTTGATTATTATTTTAGCGTTCCCAGAAGGCATTAGGGTGTCTAGGATAAATTTGATTTAATAAGGATAGTTAATTTTATGTATTTAATGTTATATTTGACGTGTGATGTAATGTGGTTGGATTTTGAGTTCGGTTGAAAAGTTCTTGAGAAGTTGTCTGGAGACCTCGGTCAGAGTTTGTGTTAGAAGGTTTATTGTTGTATTTATTTACGCTTACTCAAGTTTCTTATTAAAGCTTATTTGTGTGCTTATTTTTCTTTGATTTGCATTTTCCAATGAAATTTTACTACTGTGTCCACTTCCGGGAAATCTCTTACCACGTAGCCTAATTTGTGCATTCGTGGGTTTTAATTTACTTTTTACGATGACCAAAGGATTATGTTCGCAGATTTTTTCAATAAATCTAATTAAGAGCCTTAATTCGCCAACCTTCAGCCTTGATTTCCTTTCATGCTTAGTTGATAAAGTGTTTCAATTGATTATTTCCGTCAGAAGTTTTCAAAACAAATTTGAAATCTTCGCTGATATGCTCGAATCTAAGTGTCAGCTCCGATTGACAGGTTGAGTACTCGGCTATAGATTCAATGGTCAGCGGTTGAGGAGAACGGCCGGGACGTTGGCCTGTTTCCCAGATAAAACCCCTTCTCAAAGCCATTCAGATTATCTATTGTCTCGTATTGGGGACGGACTGTGGGAGATTAAAAATGCTTGAACTTATTATTTGTAGCATCCTTAAAATCGTTTTCTATCGCATTATAGTCCTGGTGAAAGTAGCAGACTCCACCTTTGCCAAAGGTTTTTTTTCATTGATGCGTTTTAAGCTTTCGAGGGCGTCGTCCGAATTGTTTGGTTGATCTTATTTCTGGGCCATTATGCCTCGTTTAAGTTGTGGAATTTACGGATGCTTACGGAAATAGAAGTCGTAAGACTTAAGATGGAAATATGCCGGGTGAAAGGTAGGGAAAAAATTATGGATCTTATTTTTTTTGTTAAATTCCTTTTAATTTCACGAGACGTGATTTGAGTTGTATCCAAATTTGCCGCGTTTCAAAATGTACGTGGCGGTATTCTCTTGCCGGGGGAAAAGAATCGTTAGATTCGAGCGAACTGTCGAACGATGTTACGACTCAGGCCAAAATCGTTGATTGTCTAGATCTTTTTCAGTAATTTTAGTAACTTTATACGACAGTTCAACTATCTGGATCCTTTGTCGGATGCATAACACCAGACGTGTTCTAGGGGGGACGGAAGTTAATTTTTGTACACTTTATAAATAGTTTAACTCCTTAAAATTGAAGTTATTACGTTTTTAGGAATTTTTTTTAATTTAGGGATATTTACTACACCTACAAATTTAGTCTTCCGGTTGTAGTAGTCCGTAAGCTTTAATAGACATTTATTTCAAGGTAATTTAACTTAGTGAAGGAGTACTTTTTTTAAAAGGTCATGACATAATTGAAGCGAAGAATGAAGATGGCACGCAAGAGAATGTGCCAAGTTGTTTTTGCCGCGCCCTTTATAGCGACCGGCATCGCGCACGCGACCGGCCTTTGAAAGAATCACAACGGTTCTTTGGAAGGCCGGACGTAAGAGCCTTACGTCCTTGATAGTCTTGTCCTGCTTTTTGGGTTAAGGTATTAAGGTTTCCGATGAGAGAGCTTAATCCGTTCACGAAGGTAAAATCCAACAAGTTTAAGAAGTCACTAGTGGATTTCATTACGTTTGTTGTTGCGTACAAAGTTGTTTGGGGTTTTTGGATTTTGATTCTGCGAAGACTGTTTTAGTGAAAACATTGGTTTTTCGGTGAGACTGAAGTGTTTTCTTTGGGTATGAAAATAGATTTTGTAGAGACGCTAGGATAAGGCTACCGAACGCCAGAGTTTAAAAATTCACGTATTGTCAGACCTTGGCAAGACATTGCATTGCGGTTGACGAAAATAAACTGATTTTTGTTGTTTATTGACACAGTTGGAAGAGTTGTTTTCAGAAGGAAGGCTAAGCAATCACTTTATAAAAATTTTACTTATTTGAACAGCAAACTCAAACGATGATACTTTTCATCGATTTTATTAAAAAATAAATGATAGAGTTTATAAGATATTCGTTAAACATTTTTGATTTGTGATCGTGATGGATCCCATTTGTTGAGATAGAACGGATAAGGACACAGAAAGAAGACAGAGAGGGAGTCATTGGGTATCTTATAATCGTCGAATTGATTAGATGTTATGAAATTGTGTAATGTTTAGAAATGTTTAAGACGTAAAGAAAACTTTGAAGTTGTCTTTGTTTTCTTTACAAATTACAATGATTGACCGTTTGGACAAAGTATTAGATAAGAATGTCGGCTAAAGTCTTCATTTGCGTTTTGATTTCTGGATGTTATGCTCATCATGTGTTTTAATTTTTAATGTCCAATGGGTCAATTAAAAAATTGGATGTTGAATAGCAGTTAACTTTCGATGAGGCTTGTACAAAAAAAATGGTTGTAAAAGGCGAAAGTGTGTAGCACAAGCGAGGTTGTGGTTGTAGGTTCTTTTGAAACCTTAAATTAGATGCAAAACAGTTTTTCACGATTCATAAATTGTTTTTTTAAACCTCGTGGATGAGCTGAAAATAATGGTCGGAGAAGAATAATTTCAAAACGTTGTTTCATTTTCTTTCTCTTTTTTTTTGTCTTTTTGTAAAGATTAAGGGGACAGATGGATTTAGGTCATAAAAGTGGCCCACGTAACAACTTAAGTTAATCGCGTCTGTGGTTAATATCTTCATCATTAGTCTTCCGCCATGGGCGAGATATAACTTTCAGGTTTCACTTCCACGTGGTGATTCCCCTGTCATACATTTCTAAAATTTTTGCCTAGAGAATCCTGGAAGTCGAAAGGAAAATCCAATTTGACAGTATTTCTGAAAATATGTATACTTTAATTATGTGCTAAAGTATACCTGCTCTTGAGTCGAAGCCGAGAATTTACCTGAAAGGACACGAGCAATTGTTAACTCAAACAAGCCTTTTTACACTATTAACGTTTGCGGAAATACATCTCAAGGACCTCATTTGTTATGGTTTAACCTCTTGAGGTTTCTCTTATGAGGTTATTGAAAAGTTGAAGCGGAAACCACATTCAGTGAATTCAATTAGTAAGAGTTTGAGTTGGTGAAGGCGGGGATATCATTCGAAAAAAAAACACTGAGGGAGTTTTGTAAGGCACTCAAAAATAACTGAAACAGTTATTTTCTCTTTAAAAAAAGTAAAAATGAAAAATTTACCTGTTGTTTTGGAGTGGACGATCCCATCAAGAAAATGGCCACTTAGAGTTTTCATTAAAAATTAAAAAAAAATAGAAGTAATGTTTGATATTATAAAATTAACGGGAAGTGGCAGTTGAAGAGAAGAGAAGAGAAAAAAGAAAGGCAACAACACTCAGTCAATAAGTACCAGAAATTTAATGGTTCGAATTTCACTTTTTCCCTCTGCTAGATTATATGCTACAGGAAACGTGGCTTTAAACGGTTTTTTAAAAATTACGTTTCGAACAAAATCCATTATCAAGTCCTGATTCTCCACCAAGTCTGAACGTTTTTGAAGAGTGCGATGAATTTGTGGCTCCTTCAAAGGAATCACAAAACATTTGCGTTCAGTTTTTCAAAACAAAAACACAGGACTAGCCTGCGTCGAATGTTGTTGTTTACTTGCTTCAGCAAAATCTGAGGGCTGTTGTTGGAATCGTCCAAGCTAAAACGTGACAGATTCGTGGTAAATTAGACAAACCGGAAGTATTGATAATTCCCGGGAATGGAATCGAAGAAAAAAACTTATCTGTGCCAATAAACTTTGTATTTTTATTAATAATTTAATCTGAGGACTTATGAAGAGGTTTGATGGGTGGGTGTGAGGAGTATGCAGACTTTACTTTTGAATTGATAAATTTTTTTTTTCATCCAACCACTCTGATTTTTTAGGTCACGAATTGTCAAAAGCAATTGCTTCTGTTTTGCACGGTTGGTTGCACAACTGGTAATTAATTAAAAGAAAAAAAATTACCAGGAACTGAATAATTGCCCGTGTTCCTGTTTAAACATGTCATTTTGAAAACGGATAAAATCGGAGTTGGGAAAAAATTGTTTGGAACATATTTGTTTTGATGCTAGATCGAAGTTAAAGAGTATGTAACAACACGGGTAAAGAGTTGTAATTAACGCCATCGAAAGCAAAATGATGATGATAGTTTGTAAAATGGAGGATTGCTTTTTGAGGTCAAGTGGATGCGAATAGTGACGTTGTAGTAAATGAATCTGTCTGTTAAATGCAAAATTTGTTCACAACCTTTAAGATCGTCGATGACTCTAAAATTGACCTTCAGTTTCGAAGAACCGTTAATTACAAATAAATGTTTCTGTAAAATCGAAGACTTGAACGAAAAAATGAGAGCGTATTAACTAACTTAAAATGCCGTTAAATTTTTTTTTTCAGTCGCGGGAAACGATAGAATCGTTTCTGTGACAAATTTTGGAGAACCAGTATCGTTTTTCTGAAATCAAGTGAAAATATAAAATGATTTTTCTCGTTCTTGTTAAAGTCCTTTCTTTGATCTCTATAAGAGAAACTAAGATCACAATAACTGGGATTTGGGTTATAATAATAATATCCCTTGTAGGGGGTCCTACTTATCGGTTGATAATTTTTTGAAAAGGTAAAACTTTAAAAATAATGGTGGATTCATTTTTTCTGTTGCAGAATCGTGGACCTAGAAGCTTGTGTATAGACCGCTTGAAAAATGGCTTCGGTTTCACACTACGGCACTTCGTCGTTTATCCTCCAGAGTCCTACATGGTCATGGCAAAGGAGAAGAGACTGGGACTCCGACACGGCAGCACCAATCTCAACGAACCGATGGATACTATATTCGTAAAAGCGGTTCACGAAGGATCCCCAGCTCATGCAGCAGGTCTCGAAACAGGTGAGTGCAAATAAAAGGTTCTGGAGAAAGGGGTTGGTTTGAATTCCCTTAAATGATTAGGGGTAGTATTTTGAATACGTATTTACGTCACTGAGTTGAAATTGAAAGGCCGGTGGGATATGGTTTTCGAAGGGTTGCGTTTCAACCCCAGTTTTGCATTGTTGGTTCCTTAACAAAGGGATGAATTAAGTTTTAAACAGAATGAACATGAATGGAGATCAAGGAAATGAAATTTTTGTTTGGAGTTACAGGTTTGTAAAAATAGGTCGATTGCATTGCAAATATTACATAAAAGATCAATAATTAGCACGAACGGGAGATTTATCGACCATTCTAAAGACAGAAAAAATGATTTTTAAGACGAGATTATAGGTGCATATGACTGTAAGGCTAGAAAGTAGCACGAGAAACAGAATGCGTGCACACAATTAAACCTTTCCCTTGGAAATTTTTTTCCAGCATTATTCAAATCACTGGATTCCCATACTACATTGTCTTCATCACCGACACTACCAAATCCTAACTTCTAAACAAATATAAAAGACGTGATCATTCAAATCAGTTTCTTTTTATTAATATTAGTGTTAAAAAAAAATTTCACTTCCTACGTTTAAAGTGTCAAATTTATTGTATAATAACGTATTGGTCAAGTTCAAATACTTTGGCAACTTTATCTCGTCATTTATTGCTTGTATTTTAGCATCCGATTTCGCAAGTCTTAATTTAATAATGAATAAATCAGGCTCGGTATTATTAAAAACCGTCAGGTATGCTTTAAACGGTTTACATAACCTTCTGCGAGATTACGTTCACGCGAAATATATGAAAAATAAATAAAATACATTGAGGAATTATTATTATTATTATTTGGTAGTGGCAAATCATTGAATACTCCAAATTGAAAAAGGAAATCGTTATACTCAAGGTGAATAAATGAGGTTTATATATTATTGTGTTAAAAGTTAAATATTTGTTATAGATATCTGGGTCTACGTAAATATAGGGGTCATAGCATCCTGCATTCCAACATGACTTGTTGTGTATCCTTCACCGTACTATTTTGATTGTAAACAAAATCACTTATATTTCGTCCCAATCCCTCGTCTGCGACTCCTTTTTAGAAAGGTTAGAATTTAATTGAAAAAGTGACCTTTTTCCTAATTCTAATAAAGCTGGAGCTATGTCTGGGATTTGACATTATTTGTTGTGTTTTTTTAATTGCTCAGAAGAATAAACGTTGCCACTCGAATTTCGTCGGAAGGCCTACTTTCTCTATTGTAACCTCTCTTTATAGACAGCTTAATGCTCTGCCTACGTCTCTGCCCAGATATTGTGACTTATTGCATTTGGAAGTTCATTAGTATGTGTTATGCATTTGTCATATTTGTTCGATGAAGAGTTCGTGATTCAATTTAATGAAAATATTAATATGCGAGTTACCAGCGTTCCTTATTTTAAACCAAAACGAAGAAGTTGAAGGAAGTGAGACGTTTGAAATCATATATGCAAGAAGCTTATTGACCCATAAATGGAATCAACAAGTTTAATACTTGTTGTCTTGTCTTGCGAAGGGTAGGATTAGGAATTGAATACAAATTGTATCCTAGTTCTCGTTAAGGGTAAAATTTGAAACCTTGGATACTTTATTCCATGCATAAAAATTTATGTTTTTCTTTTTTTGATATCTGTTACACAGGCGATAGAATTTTATGCGTGAATGGTGAAACCATAGCCGGGAAAACGTATGCTCAGGTCGTTCAGCAAATTCACAACACTCCAGGACGACTTAATTTGTTGGTTGTACCCAAAGAAGAAGATATAATACAACAGGTAACACCACATTCATTCAATGTTTGATTAATTATTATTTTTTTAATTACTTTTTGACTTGAATTTCGTTTTTTTTTTTCTGTCTACAGTACTACAGCGAAACAGCTCATAATCCCAAAACAAATGCTCGGCCTCGTTTGAGATCTCCAGAAATGGTACAGGATCATAAAAGAGCAAGTGCATTGTCTTTACCAGCGGTTCAAAGAGCTGTTGTTAATCAAAAATCGGTTACCACTCCTGTTAGACAGCAACAGGGCACTCCGTCCTTCGGTTCTCTTCAGCATGGATTGCAAGCATCAGATGCTGATTCTATTTATAATCAGTTGTCTTGGACAGATCCGAAAATAGGTATGATATCGTCTATCAGTATATTTTATTATTTATAATATAATTATAATGAATTGAACTGGATGATGATCGGATTTGAATATTTTCAGGCAGCGAAAATAAAGGTACATTGGAAATGTATCGGTTGAAGGCACAGGGTTCTAGATGGATCAAGGACGATAGTGGGAAAAAAGTACAAACCGATCATGTATCTGTGATAAAACCTACACCTGCTTCTTCCCCGTATTACCCTAATGCGACTGGTTGCCGGCTAAGTTTGGATGGTGGTATGCTCGATCGCCGAGAAAGTTCGTCGAGTTCGACTCTTACAGATGACTCCGTTATTATGTCTAGGATACGAAAGAGTTGCGAGCAAAAAGAAGAGTTTTTGAGAAACACTGCCACACCTTTGTATTCCCAGATAATAGCTCGAGAGTTTTATGCAAGACCGCAAAAGCTTCAGAAACCAGTCTGGCCTCCCAACTCTCCTGAAAAGGACAGTCCTGAAACGAAGTCTGTATGCAGCGACGAAAAACCATCGCACAAAGGTGGGAAACAATTAATCGAAGAAGCCTTTCTTTTGCATACAATAAAACTCGTTACAGAATTTAGTTTAGGATGCTTTCTATTGTGATTCGGGTCGAGTTTGAATTTAATTAGTTTGGTATTAGAAATTATTTCTCAATCATTCTCTCGTTGTCTGCGGGTCATATCCTGTCAATTTTGTTGACTTTCTTCAGTGTGACATGTATTCAATAAGTTAAATAATTAAAATGTGATTTCAAATTTTAGGCGAGGGGTCCTTGTCGTGGCGGGAATCTCCTCTAAGTCGATCTCATTCTGAAGAGTCTGATTCCGTTAGACTTGGTGTAACTCAACCAAAGTTGCATATAGTTTCTCGAAGAGCCATGCAGTTTGAAACTGGTCAGTTAGAAGAAGAGGATAGGACTCTTTTTTATAGAAGTGAACTTTCCAGGTCAGCACATGATTAATAAAAAAAAATTTTTTTAAATGCATAGTTAATAATTGAAATAAATCTTTGTCTAATATTTATATTTTTTTAATATCAATTTTGATTTATTGGTGGTACTGGTTATTTTATTAAAAATAGTTTATTAATTGATCGTTGTATTCTAACATAGATTATCAGCCAAAAAAAATGTTCCAAATGTAGCGGTAAGAAAACAAGAGTTTGAACGGGTCGGAAGGGAAGAAAGGCAATCTGTGGGTAGAGACACTCGCTCTTTGGAAAGTTGTAGTCCTCCTAGAGACAGTGGCTACTTATCTGGAAATAGGACTGTGATCGTTGGCTCAAAACAAATTCATGTTGATCCGCCGAAAGATTTCAGGCAGCTTAGTCCTGGTAAAAATTTAAATTTTGACACGAAAATTTAATTTTACAAAAATTGGCAATTCAGTTTTCAATTAAATAATTAACTTATCTTGTGTCTTGATTCTCAGAGAGGGATGTGCAGTCACAAACGAAAACTAGAGCTCGTTCTAATTCAGTTGAAAGCTGGTCACCCAAAGATAATAGTCATTCTACCAAAAGGTCAGTCAATGGTTTATCACTGGATAGGGGAAAGGATGAAGAGAAACAAAGGCATAAAGCTGTACGTCAAGATTCTTATTTGGCAGCTGTCAAACCAGTTTCTGTTAATACAGGTAAAATCCTTCATTTCGTCATGTTTGTATTTGATACATGAATTTCATGCACATATTTTAAAAGTATTTGGAGCAATGAAATGTATCTCTTAGAAGAGTACACATTTGTCACTTTTCGATTTATTTGAGTTTTTTTGAGTGGTATTAAAAATATCGTCATCACATAGTTTAAAGATATGTAAAATTAGAAGTTGAGTATTTTTGAGTTGGTAGTAGTGGAATAATCCTAGCCTTGTCGTTTTTCTTTTGAAAAAATGCTCTAATTTCTGTACAGAATCATTTAGGGCTGCTTGGTGTTTGGAAGCTATACTGAATATAATTTTTTTACTCCGCTTTCTTAGTTTAGTCGCATGAGTTGTTTTTATATTTATTTACTTCATTTGTGTTATGTATATATGAACGAACAGCACGGTCTAGATGTATCATCCGGAGACAAAGTTTAAATGACGATTCGGATGAATCAAGTGGTGAAGACATTGTTTTTCCCAAAGACAGATTGCCTTTTAAGGAAGACGGTATAAAGCGGCCTAATCGCCTCGATTTAATTACTCCTGAAGATTGTATTGGTGATGGTAATCAAGGTTTGTACCCTTTTCATGGGATATTTGACGTTATGGCTTTGTCAGTTGAAAAAGAAAATTATTTTATACATAATAGTAGTGTGAACCTCTCACTCATACGACTATTTAAAATTCTTGTTTATAACCTTTCTTAACAGTTTTTTGTTTTAATGTTTTAGTTCTTACATCGGAAGTTCCTTTCAATGATGAGGTAGTTAGAAGACCAAAAAATACCGCGTTATCTGTTGGAGATGACCGCTCTACCAGAAGAGTTTCCTACCTTAAAGCTACTTCTAGCGACCAAATGAATTTAGACAAGGAATTGAATGCTTCTAATCTAAAAAGGTATCGATTGGAATGGTTAATTATTAACATAGCATCTAGAAAAAAATTATATTTTTATACAAAATATACATAAAAGGTGCTTTCTTTTAGTGCTGATTTTCATTTAATAAAATTCTGAGAACGAAAACTGTCAAAGCTCATATTTTGAAAAATTATTTATCTAGGAAGGGTAAATGTGGGTTGTTCAACTTAAGTTGTCTTGTGGGTTGGGAAGTAGCTAGAATGAAAATGGGGAGTTTGTTATTGAAATTGACTTAACTTTATCAACAGTAATGGTTGTCACAAATTTACACAAATTTTCTTGATAATATTCTGAAAGATGTTCACAGTCGTCAGTGGGCACAAGTACAGAAAATTATTTCATTTCTGAAATTACCTAGATAATCTGCACATTATGTATCAACTAGGTTATCTTCCCACACTTAAGAAATTTTTACATATGATTGACTTATATACTTGTTCATAGTTAGAATCTAGATGTTAACAAAGTTCTAGCAGGTAGAAAAGGAAATAATTACAAGACATGATTGCCTCTCAGTCAAAATTTAATTTGGGATTGAATTTAAAACACTTGACATAACTCATTTTATTCAAAAGAAACTTATTACACTTATTTTGACACAATAGGAAATGGATATATCCCATGTTGCCTGGAGATATACAACGATTGAGACGTATTTTTGAAGAGTATTCAGGAATTGTTAACTCGGGGTAACTGTTCTCAATAAAAAATTAAGTAGAATCATTTGTAGGAAAGCAGAAACGTTTAGAATAATAATTTTATAACTTTCTGTGATTATTATGTGTTTTGGAATGTCTTTTACATGTTTTTGTTTTTATTCACTAAATACACCGTATTGATGTTTTTAGTAATAGAGCACACAATTTTGACTCGTGACTTACATAATAAAATTCATGCCCTTGTTCTTCGGTGGTAAGAATTATGGCATTTCATCTTTGACATGAATGGACGTTACGTTGAAGCATGGAAACAAGTTGAATATATTTCACTTCCTTATTTTTATTTCTATTCTTTCAATTTAAATTTTTAACCACTTTCTTTGCTTCTAAATGTCACATTTTTAAATTAGAGAAAATTTTTGTAGCCAACCCTTGAACCCTGTAACGCGATTTGTTCGTGCCGCGTTATTTGAATTTTTATTTTGGCTTGAATTTTTACTCCTAATACAGTCAACTCTTATGCGAATTGTAACCTTAGTTGATTGTGAAGAAACAAGTTAAAGTTAAACCCAATCAGAGTAAGGCCCAAGAACAAGCTTCCGCTTGCTTCAAATAAAAAATTTTTTATAAATTGCCTCCATTTCTAAAAAGTTTGCCCATCACTGGTTTATATTATGTCCAATAGTAGTAGTTTGAGTTTTACTTCCGTTTTTCATCCTTTAGTATAACTGGATACGGGAGGAGGATTCGAACTCACAACACCAACTTTTACTGTCGAGCACTGTAACCATTACACCAAAGGCCTCCCGCCCTATGTCCGATTGTATGAGAAGTTGACTGTATTACAAAATGTTAAATTTAAGTTATTCATTAATTTTCGTTGAGTTTTTTTTCAAATGTTTGTAATACTGTATTTTTGTTGTTAAAGTAATGAAACTCCTCCAAGACGGCATTTGATAGACAGCTCAAAACCAGATTTGAAAGAGAATTTCAAAATCATAAAAGACGGCTGGTTGAACTGCAAGATAGCAATCATCGAGGGAAAGCGAGCAGGTGATAGATCTTGGAAACAAATCTGGGCTGTTCTTCGTGGTCCTTTCTTGACTATGCATAAAGACAAACAAGCTGAACAAAGCGAACAAACTGTTGACATTAGAAGGTATGTAATTCGGAGGGGCGGGCTTAAATATTACCATATTTCAAATTCCGTTCAGAACTGACCTGTAATGTTTGATCGTTTTTCAGCTGTGTTGTGGACATACCTCAAGACTACACAAAAAGGAAAAATGTATTTAGGCTAAAAACAGAGACTGAAACTGAGTACTTGTTGCAAGCAGAAGATCAAAATGATTTGGAACAATGGAAAAAAGTTTTGGACGATCAATCCGTTACTTCGAATACACTTTCTCCTCAGCCCATGCACAAGGGTATAAAGAAATTAAGCAGCTTAAGAACTAGAAGTCCGACCGGTCAGAGTCCCGCTAGTAAAACTAGAAAACCGAGTCAGCAAGGTTAGTTTTGTGTCGTTGGTGGTGACAATCCTGAAGTCATCTTCGCCAGTTGAGAAAAATTATAATTGTCTGTATATTTTCAGAGCAATCGCCTTCACCCAAGAGCAAAACTTGGAAGGGGAAATTAGGCAAGCAGTTTAGAAAAATGCAACAGGGTGTTGGGTCTCCGTCTTCTCCGATTACGACTTACCCCGAAGGGGCGACAATAAAGGTTCCTATTGAATTATGCCCTCCTTCCACAATTTCGGAATATATTCCTTTGATTGTTGAAAGGTGTACAAGTATTGTGGAAGCTCGAGGCCTTGAGATAGTGGGTATTTATAGAGTTCCCGGCAATACTGCGGCTGTGACTGCTCTTACAGAGGCTGTGAATAAAGGAATTGAGCTCATCAGTCCTGAGGTAGTTACTTACAACTTTGAAGTGTTACATTTTTATTCATAACCTTGTAATAACCACTCATCGTTTTAACTTTTGAAATTAATTTCGTTTTAGGATCCTCGGTGGAATGATGTAAATGTTATATCTAGTTTACTGAAATCGTTTTTTAGAAATTTACCGGATTCTCTTTTCACTTCTGAGCTTTATCCGAAATTCATAGAAGCTGATAAAATCGTTGATCCGAAATTAAGAATGGTTACTCTCAGGAGATTGGTAATTAGTTTGTTCACTGTGAATTTTAATTTTTGGTGTAGGAGTTGGTTCTTAACCACCGAAAAAAAATTTTTTTTTAAAGGTAAATGAACTTCCCGAGCATAATTACGAAACACTAAAGCATTTATTATATCACTTAAAAAAAATCGTATCAAAAAGTTCCGTGAACAAAATGGAAACTCGAAATCTGGCCATAGTATTCGGTCCGACGTTATTAACGACAGGAGATTTAATGTCATTAGTCACAGACACTTCACATCAGTGCAGGATAGTGGAGTCGCTTATTACTCATGTAAGATGGCTGTGTTTTAATATTTTTAACTGGTTTATTAATAGTTATATGGTGTATATGGTATTATATATATAGTATAAACATGAGGTTATATTTTTAATTGATTGCAGGTGGATTGGTTTTTCTCGGATGATGACGTGGACTCTTTAGAAATTTTGTCATTACCCATGTCTTCGGAATCGCAAGTCTCAGAAAATCCTTCCAATGTGAACCTACTGATGGGTAACATACATAAAATTGAAGGTCAGCTTAGTTGTTGTGTTTATTTGAAGGTTTAAAAAAAATTGATGTCATATTAATATCATCGGTTCTTTAATAGGTTATCATTCACCAAATAAAGACCTGTCTCCTAGAGACATAGTCTCCTCCATTATTTCAGCAGCTAATAGAAAAATATCCAAAGGAAAGACTAAAAAGTCAGATAAGGCCATCACGCATTACGAGTCGGAGACGAAGTCGGTAAGTTTTTAATTGGTCGAGCTGACCGAAAATAAATTCGGATTTTGTGTATTCGGTTTATGTATTGAAGTATTCATGGGTTAATAATTTTGTTTAAAGGATCTAAAGAAAAACGAATTCAAAGAAATAGAACCCTCGACTTCCGTGGCGGCTTCAATCGTTAGTTCCTTTGTAGGAGAAATTGTTAGGAATAGCGGCGATGATCTCAGTAAAAAGCTACCCTCTAATCTTCACCACGACCAAGTTATTCAATCGTACTCAGGGTTGGATGCTACCACTTTAGAAAGGATTAGAAGGTTTGAACGAAAAACGCTAAATGTGTAGGGATTATTGTAGTCGAACACATTTTTAAAATACATATCAATCTTTTTATTTTCAGGTTTGAACAGGAAACTCAAGCTATGCTTCAAAGAGATCCCGTTCGAATAAGAAGAGATGCGGAAAGGTGGTTGGCAGATAAACAAGTAATTGAAATAAAATTACAACAAGCCAAACGGGAGTTGGAGAATGAAGATATTTTAGATGCATTAGCAGACAATCCAAGTGGTAAGAGCTTCTTCCTGGGTACCTTTACTCATTTTTTGGCAATTATGAAGATAATTAACATATAAATGATTTTACTTTACAGATCTCACAAAAAAATCAAATATAACACAGTTTTCTAGTCAAACAGAGGATGTAAGCGATATAAGGAAAGGTGCGTCGTTCGAGAACGTTCACGAAACCACACCAAACGGCAGCTTAAAGAGATTTAAAAGCAATACTGATGGTTCTGGATTAATAGGATCTTCAAGTTTAGACTCATTACAGGAGAGGAATAAAAGCGATTTGTCCGACGATGGTGAGAATAATATTAAGTTTATAAAACTTAGTTATAGTAATTATTGTGATATCTTTGTGAACTTTGAATCGCGATCTTAAAGTAATATTTGGTTGGAATATTAAATGCCACACACGATTGGTCAAAAGGTTTTATAAACGCGAGGGTAAAGTCTTTATTATAATTTATATGCAGTAATGTATCATCCTCACCCACCCGTCATAGCAAGATATCACCATCCGCGTATGGCGTGTTCGCCTGTGGCGCCAGTCAGGCTTCGGCGAAATCAACCTCATTAGTTATACTGAAGGTACACGAATGTTAGTGTGTTGTTATTTTTCGCATGTCTGCAATACAGAAAGCGTGCCTT
Source organism: Columbicola columbae (assembly GCA_016920875.1). NCBI lineage: Eukaryota > Metazoa > Arthropoda > Insecta > Psocodea > Philopteridae > Columbicola > Columbicola columbae. Next base: position 8,605,721 of record JADMLL010000006.1, read on the forward strand.
CGAATATTTTTATTGTGTAATAACTCGACATAAAGTGTTTTTTTCTAACTAATAAATCTTGTTTTAATTAACACGTTTGAAAGGTGAATGAATTTTTAACACTTTAGAGTTATTTTCATGATTTATTTTGGACTTGACGTGAGTCTGGCGTTAGAATAATTACTAGAACTATTTTCAAGAGATTTTTGTAAGTGTGTAACGGTATTTTCTGACCAAATGTACATATTGTTAAATTTATATTGATTTGCTCGTATGAGTTTGGGTTTGTCTTCAATTTTTAAATATTATTATTGTGTTTAATTCAAATTTGTGTCTCTATGTATTTATAATGTATCTTGAGACCTAGAATTTGTTTTTATACAGCAACAGGATGGATTTGAGACAGCTAAATTAAGTTAAAGGATGTGGGACTATAAAAAAGAAATTCTGTCTGATTGTCCGTATAATTATTATAGATTCACAGGAATATTATTATACTCGTGGGTTTGTTTTCAGGTAATGATTTGGTGTTAAGCCTCACTAAGACATTCGATAGAAAGTTGAAATCGGTTCTGAATGAGTCGGACATAAATTCACTGGTCGACGAAAACAAGACGACAACGGAGAAAGCGGATTACGAAAGTGTGATTGAAAAACAATCGAAACTATATAACCAAAACTACGATAAGAAACCAGAGAGCGATAACGATGAAAAAGCCAAAGAAGCAGAGGAGAAAAAATCTAAAGTGAAAACGGATCCAAAAATAAAAGAAAAGATAAAAAAATTTGAAATAAGCGAGACGATACTTAGAACGAAAAATAGCGAAAACGCAACAAATTTGAAGAGGTCTGAAAGCCTGAATAAAACAGAGAAACCAGATGTGATAACGAAGTTAAAAAGAAGCGAATCGCTAAACAAAAACGATAAAGAAAACGATTTTATAAAATTGAAGCGATCGGATTCGTTCAAAAATGATTTGAAGCAATCGGATTCGCTCACGAAACATGAAAAAACTGAAACGAATTTGAATAAGAGGAAACAGCAAGAGAGCGGGCTGAAAAGAAGCTCGAGCAAAGAGAAAGAAAATATAATGTTAGTGAAGTTAAAGAGGAAAAATGGAATGCCTGATCGGTCTATAAAACGAAGGCATACGGTGGGAGGTACCAAAGATTTCGACAAATTACCTTGGCTGGATAACAGACTTCAAGACGAATCTTTGGAAAATGAGAAGTCGTTAAGAGAAAATGAAAAACGAAATCTAAGAACGAGTTCTCCCGATTTAAGTTCATCCCGTTTGAAAGCAACCATTGAATCTGAGGGGCTGTCTATCGAGGTAAAACATTCATTTTCTTTTCGGTGATCTTCATGCCCATACCTGAATGAGGCAAGTTTTAATTTTAGAATTGATTTATGAGTGTTTGATTTAAAAAAAAAATTTGTTCTCTTGAGAACTGTCACATTGATTCTGGTAACTGGTTTTAATTAAAGGAATTTTTTATTTTAGGTTAGTCTCTTGGGTTCGAGAGGAAATGTTTTGGCTACTCTTCGGAAGTCATTAATCGCTCCATCACCATCATCAACCGGAAGACCGCAAAGCATGCCACCCGTTTCTCAGATTTTTAAATTACCCCTCGAATCACACGTGTAATATGATGGCAGAGACATCACAGATACCTCCTATTTTAAACGATTCTTAACTTTCCTTTTATATTTCTATAAATATTTTAAAAAGCTTTAAACTTTTATTTCTCTGTCCAAACATAATTAGGATGTTATTAATTAAATGACCCCAGCGATAATTGTGGGCCACTTTAAACTTAATTCATTTAGTCAATGAAGTGTTGTGTTGTAAGAACTGAAGTCTTGTTTTATAAAATTTATGAACTCCGCAATTTTTATTTAGAGTATAAAGGAAATGATTAATGTACTGAGATGTTTCAAATTTTGAAATATTCCGGTCGTGTCATCATTCTGTTAACTAATTTGGAACAAGTTTCGGTTGTCCTTTTGAAAATTCATTTCCTGTCATGTTAAGGTGCAACAGACTGTTTTCCACTCCCCCCCAGCATTTTTATTTTATCGAGTTGATTAAAGCTTTTTAAAATGATTTCATTTTCAAAAATTCTTAATTTATTACTTTCGTACTTAGGGCCACAGTAACGTTACCAGGATATTTGATAGTGACGGTTCTGTTCGTACTACTCAGTTTAATTTTTACAAACAAGGTATTTGGGAGGTTTTCATATCCAAATCTCATCCTAAATCCAAAATTGATAGGTTGATGCATTACTTATCGATTAATTAAGAACTGATATGTTGGTAAATAAATAATTCAAAATTTAAATTTATTCCTAATGGAATGAGTGGTTATTGATTGGTTAACATATCGCCGCGCAGAGGAGGTAGCAATGTGTTAAGCAAGAAAAAGTGCGTTTTTCACTTAGAACCTTCATTATTTATTTTTTTTATTTATTTTACATCACACAGAATGAGATGAGTACTCAAGGAATATTGAGCTACTACAGGGAATAACGTGTTAGTGAAATTTAATCGACTGAAACTAAATAAAAACAATCCCAACATTATTAAACATAAATTTGACGAGATGTGGGATTGTCATAAATATACGAGGCTAAACCAAAAAGGAAAAGAGCAGTTTTGCTCAGTTTTAGGTTCACTTCGGTCACGTTTAGGAAACAAATTTTTAAAATGAAATGTAATTTATAAAAATAATTTTAAAAAAAATCATCAAATGAAGACGTGAGAACGTCAAAGGTAATCAGAAGACAGCTTGAAGGCTTTTATTTAATAATTTATTGTTAAGAGTAAATTTATAAAGCCTACAATATTGAGGTATGATGCCAAGCATCTGTAAATTTTCCTTTATTCTCTGAATGAATCATTTCGCATTGATTCGAAATAAAGGCTGTAGATTGTGTCCAACTTAGGTTAGACGTTTATTTGTTTTGTTTTGAGTATAACTCATCAGTTTATATGAATGATTTTTGGAAAAATTAATTTGATTATATTTTTAAGGAAAGTATTCCTTCCTTCTTGAAATCTACTGTACATATAACGTGTATGTGATAAGAATGAATATTGGCTTGTAAACTTACTTTTTTTGGTTAGTTCATATATCGCAATATTTTTGCTTTTTTTTATTATTATAACGTGATCTTTATTATTTATGGATAAAAAATTTATTTTAAAAAAAAGTATGAATTAAAAATTAATTTTTTTTTTACTTTCCATGGCATCTTTGTATTTATAATGTGGTCACCATGTTTCCTTATTTTCTTGTTGTCATATAAAATAAATTTTTATTTAGTTTTTGAATAAGACATTGTGATCATTGACATTTTGTTGTCCATGGCTGGGGTGAATATTGATTAATTTGGTTTGTTTCAAAAAGTGAAAGAACACTGGTAATAGGTGGTGAGTGAAGTTGCCTGGCATGTGATTGTTGGTCGAGACACGTGCTTAACATACCATAGATATGTCGTGACACTATATGTTTGTCAAGATAAAATTCGAAAGTATAGCAGTGCAGCAAACAAAATGGTTGTTGCTTGATTTTTATGTAAATTTATAAAACACAAAAGGTAGTACATGCAGACTAGAATGGAATAACATATCTTGGGATTAAAAATTATTTTCTGCAATTTTACACCCACATGTTTGGGTAGTAATTACGGGTGTAAACTTCATCTTAGAATGTTTGATTGTAAAATTGTAAAAAAAAATAATTTTTATTGATGAGAAACGACCATTCTATTCTACTCTGCACTCAGAATTAAACCAAAATCTGATTACTTTTTGCGAGCTGATAAAATTATGCCACGGATCACTGGCTACCGATTCTTAAGTGAGGTGTTGGTTTTTACATCCGTAAACGAAACCGGTTTCCAAGTGGCCATTGAAGAATTTATGTGCCAAAAATCAACATGTGATAGAGCTCAAAAGCTAAGACGTGATAAAAAAAACACGTCATCCGTGGTCAAGACACGTGCATAACGTGTTACGCATGGTCAGATGATATGCGGTATAATGCAGTCAAGACGTGTCACACATGGAACACGTGTCGGAAGTGGTCAATCTCAATGCTCAGTTTTGTGGCAAAGAATTATGATGAAGTCTTTTAGACTTAATAAAAACAGTCTTGGCACATTCAGACTACCCATAAAAAGACAGTCGAAGGAAAAAAGTGGACGAAATGACAAAGAGGGATGCTGCCAAAATACAGTATATCTGTAGTTGAGGAAGGAATTTATGAACGTAACTAAATGAAGCCAGGTTGTTTAATGATAATTAATTATTTCTTTGTGTATATAGTATATTTTACAGAAATTAACATTATTATTAAGTTTTACGACCGCCTCTTTCTTTTAAATCATTATAAGATAAATTTATGAAAGAACTGTGTCAACTACACATGTCTTCGTATATGTCATGGTCACAGTTTGAAGGAATGCGTTTGCGGTTATTGTGACTGGGACGGACATCTACAGTTCCGCTCAAAGGGTGGTGAGAACGTAACCTTAAAGAGAAAGACTTGTCAAAACGCAGAAGAAATGGGAGCGGTATCCCAAAGAACCCCCGAAGAGATTGGTTGTTAAGGACAAACTTCTGTATCATGCGACCGAGATATTAAAAATAATATGGCTGTCAGAACGTGACACTCATCCTTGAGGATACCAGAACGCGAACCTCGAGTGCATGACTGTACCGAAGCCATTTACAACAACCAACATGTGGAACCATCAACATTAATCAAATTAATATCGACGCTCGTTTAGTGGCTCAATACCAATTAATTACAAGAAATAACGGACATGCACTCGGACTTATCACGTTTTACTCAATAGCCTTAAGAAATCATTCTGGAATTCAAGATGGAGACCTGTTGCTCGGGTGCGTTCGTTTCCTCCTATCATACTTTTCTTTCGGTATTTATCCCTTATCACTCAAAATCTTATTTATTTATGGTTCATTGTATGGTCTCCACCATGATCAGCAAATGTTTTCTCATATCAGCCAACAAATCGTTTGAAAAGTTAGTTTTACTAAAAGTTAGTTAGTCTAAAAAATAAACAATTAAAACGGAGCTTTTGGTTTTCTGTCAGTTTGATATAAGATCTCGAATGATTAATGCAATTGTAGCCTTTATTTGGGTTTCTTTTCTTAAATTTTTTCCCTCAAATCTCTATTTCTGGTCAAGTTTATTCAACAACAAAGCCATAGAAAAAAGTCGCTGGTGGCGCTCCTCGCGGAAATAACACGATCTAATCGCAACCGAATTTTGTATCCAATGTAAGAGTAGGTTAAACGAACATGAATCAAGTTGTTGGTGCCAAACACAACCGTTTGGCAATTTATTTCTTTTTGTTAAGATTTGCTTATTATTATTATATAAAGTTAATTATTTTACCGAGAGTGCCTTTCTATTGATCGTAATTTTCGTTTTTAATTGTTCGTACTTAATTTCTTTAAAAGTTTTTTTTTTTATAAAATAATTCACACCAAAAGACGCTCATCTTTCATTTTGTACCTTTGTTAAAGATCGTACCTTTGTACCTTCAGAGTGGTCGTGTTAAATCAGGTTTCGTTTGACAGCTGCTTTCTTAATAATTTTCGTTCTACTAATACTGAAGTAACTCTCGTGATGAAATAATAATTTCATAATGTGGTAAGTTTTTTGTAAAAGTAATTTTTGTTTTAATTTTTATCATTTTCATTTATTGACCGTATTCGATTATTATTTATATTTTATTGTAACGAATTGTTGATGGAATGCCAATGAAACAGTAGCACGTTAATTTGTGTTAAGGTATTTTTAATTGTTAATGTGATACCTCAGCAATGGTTATGTATTTTGGGAATGAAGGCGTTTCGAACGTACATATGGTTATTTATCTATGTAGTCACAATAAGATGTGGAATTCGTGAATTATTTCAAAACATGCTCTCCGACTAGATACCAACAAGACGTAAGAATGTTAGTTTAAAATTCATTTAGACAGGCGTTCTAAATATCGTCTATTTATTGGAATTACAACAATAAAAGAGATTATAGATAAGTATCTTATGTTCTTGGGTTGCGGTGATACATAGAAGAGAATCAAAAACGAAGTTGTAATAAGCTATAACATCCCATTAAGAGGTTAGGAATTATTTTTTAGATCGGTCTTCGAGAGGAGATTTATTGTCTAGAAGGAAAATGGAAGACGAAAAAATTTTAATAAACGTAACAAAGGACTTTTCAGAACGTAAAACAATGGCAACAGGAATGTTGGAATGTTTAATCTTGCAAACAATTTATAGGTTCATTCCTTGAATTGTTTGACACCATATATAATTTAATAAGTTTTCATGACAAGGAACTGGAGAAATTTGTTTTAAAATGCCTGCTGTTTAGTGCACCCCAATTCATGTGTGTGATAATTTCTTTGATAAGAAAAATATCTGATAAATGGTTTAATTCAGGGGTTCACAACCTTTTTTATAATCCTAATCAGTTGTTGAAATAGATTCCTGGTTTTGAACACCCCCCTCTGGTTTATCTTGGGTCAGAATGATCCCTTAAGAGCATATTTCATCTGGAAATAATTCTTTTCCTCCTATCAATATGACTGTATTGCATACTTCTTCAATTTACATCTCTTATTCATAATCAGTATTTGATAAACAAAATTTATTAAGTGCACTAATTGATTAAATAATAGCAATACTGATTGCTTGATTTAATCACTCAAGTGATATTTAACTTGTTCTAAAGTTTAAAATTTTTTGGTACAAATCTTATTTTCCTTCCATGTCATGTTTATTTTGACAGTTTAATGAACCTTACCGGGTTAAAGTGCATTTTATAATAAATATAAATTATGCTGTTTATTGTACATTTCATAACATCTCCAAAAGTTAGGTGTGTCACAGGTGGTGCAAAGGTGGATTGGTAGGTTGATGTTAAATTTTTAAAAATTTAATTTTGGTTTTTGTGGATTTGGATGAACACAAACAAAGAAATTGTTGTTGGAAGTGAACATGAGTGACAGTGTTCACCATTTCCATTTTGTTTGTCATAGTTGTTGTTATTATTTAATAGGTTTTATCCTTGGATTTAATACCTAGATGTTTGAAAGTGGAGAAACCATGTCATTGAAATTCTCGACGCGTTCCGCTACCACTCTTAGACACAAGATCCAGTTTTATTATTATTTTTATTAATATGAGATAAATTTCCTTTTATACTGGTTCCATTATTTAATAGGAAAGTTGACTTTTGCTGGTCAAAGATCAAACATCCAGGTCTGTCGTGGGATTTAAGAAATGAAACCTATTTGATGTCGTTTTTTATAGGACGTGTGAAACAAATGTGTTATAAATATTTTTATTATATATATAATTTGAGAACGCGATTAAGTTTTTATAATTACAATGAGGACTTCTCTAATAGTAGTGGAGTGATTTAATTCTCATGATTGATTTACCTGAATCAAACATGGGAGCCACGCCAGTGAAAAGAAAGAAAGATAAGCCGGTTGACTCATATTATTTCAAGGAATAATGATTATTAAGGTATGACTGGATTATAGTTTGGAGAATTCCAATTAATATAGTTAATAAAAGGGTTTGAAATTGGGTTTTGAGTTGACTCGAATAGTACTAACAAACGTTTTGGGTAGATGTTAAAAACAAACCAGATTATGCGGTTTGGTATGAAAGATTTTTTTATTTATTTTAAATATAATTATGATTACAAAAAAAAGATGGAGTGAAAAGGAAAGGTCTTAAAAATAGTAATAATAACGTAGTATGTATTGAAGGTGAGCGCGGTTCACTTTACTGGCTAAAATAATCATTCACTGCAAATTTATAGGCTGATGGGAATGATCATGCACTCGAAATAAAATGGCCCTGAAAATAAAAAAAATGAATTCCCCCCAAATTATCCCGATTCCTATTAAATGTCCTTGAAATTTCGATTCTTTATTTAACAAATCTTTTGTCTCAAATTGCTTACTACAATACCCGAAATATTAGATGGAAATCAAGATTCTACTCATAAATGAAGGTTTTCGAGTAATGAGATTTTGCATTCCAGTAAATTAATTATCGAAGTCGTAATTAGCAAGCAATTTCCTTCCTCCTCCTGGAAGTAGGGCCTTAGTCAAATTTATTTGTTGAAAGCTCTGTTCTTGCGTTGATATATCAAGGGAGTCGTGCTCACAATCAGCAAGCATAGGTTTTGGGAAGGAACGAGTTGCGCTCACATGACCGTAGATATCCAGAATGAATCAGAGAATTGGTTCCAGCGGTAGAATTCACGTAAAAACTATTTGGTCAAAAAACCAAAGTGAATGTAACATTCTCGCCCAAATCATTATCAGTACGATCATAATGATTTTAAATCAGGTTTAGGATCACATTTTAAGGACATGAAAATGACCTTGGATGGAATTCATGTAATCGTGGTGCAGCTTGTTGTTTTCAGAGAGTAAAAGAACTGTTTTTTAATTAAGCCAGAACTTTGTTGTTATCCTTTTACAGGTTTTTAAGACTTTTTACCTTTTTGCAGTTTTGTCAGAAAAAGAATTAAATTTTAATGTCTAATCCTCTTGCTGAATAGTCTCACTGTGGCGTTTTATAAGTACAGTTTAGAAAGTTATGACTTTTAACGTTGGAATGTCAAATATTCAACTCAAATATCGAAAGAGATAATCACAACAGCCAATCTTTGTCCAACTCGTATGTGTGTATTTTATTTTGATTTGAGGATAAATAATAATAAATTTGGGATTACAATATGGCTTTCTTTTCGGAAATCATAATCAGTTTGAATCGCCGAAGGTGTGAGTTGTTCGTGACTTTGTCGAAACGTGTTAAATGCGAAAATTCCTTGTCGTTCCATTTTTTTTTCCCAGGATTCTCGTAATTAACTTTTCTTAAAAAATTACTGGAGTAGTGGTTGGAGTTGCGGACTCCAAAAAATCGAAATTTCCATCCAGCGCGTAATATCAATCAAAGGATTTGAGTTACTTTGAATGGGAATGAATCTCACACGGGTTTTGTGGGTTTGTTTGGTGTTTTTGAGTCGAATAATGGCAAATAATCGTTTCAGAAATGTGAACTACTCTTCTCTTTAGAGTCAAGGAGGAAAAGATGAGAGTTTGGAATTTTACCAACATATTGTCGGACGTATTAAAAGTGAATAGGCCTTGTATTTCGACGATAATCACATTCAATTAAGACGATGCATTCAGATCAATTAAATTATTGTCATTGAGTGAAGTCACCCTTAGGTTTGAATTAGAGTTGTTTTCATAAAAGTTTCCATTTAATGCTAAAAGCCTGGCGCTTATTTCCTCCGTGGTTATGTCATTCGTGTTATTAATATAAATAGATCGATTTTATAAAATTAATAAGTATTTTTAAATCATTAATAATATGATCCTTTCGAGTATTGTATAGTAAGCAGGTTTGAAGGGAACCCTTAGAAAACTAGAGTTGCAGAGAACAATTCTAAGACTGAGGAAAGAGGAGAACGAATACAGAACAAGATGCTAAAGAATTATAACAGGATATCCTCAAAATAATCGGAAAAGATATGATCATAGATATGATATCGACTTTTGTGGTTATCTAGACCGAGTGGGTTGAGACAGGCTCTAGTTTGAAACTAGAAAAGATCTGGAGTAGTTTGGAATGAAACACCAAAACCTACGAAAGGGTTGAAACTGGATATAATACAGAAGAAGGCGGGGGTAGATCATCGCAGTCACTTTCTAAAAGCGTCTTCTTAATTTTATAATAGTAGAAAAAGTGTGCATTATTTATGGAATGGATTCCTACTAAAAGTGAATGATTTATCTTTCGGATCAGTTTGGTAGTAAGCATCATGAAAATATTTCTGAAGAACTTTTGATGATGGTGTTCGAACTGAATGTATTAAGCTTGCATCAAAGTGTGCATTATTTATGAAGAATGCGAAGCATATAGATATAGCATCAGAAAAGATACTGAACTGAGTAGAAAGAAGAAAACAATCTGAAAGGGTGGTTCAAATAACCTGGTCTTCATATAACCGAAACAGAAGAATAGTGAAGACTGACCATTCTTGTTGATTGTAGTAAGACAAGATTTTGACCAAAGGATCATCCTTTTGTTGTTAGTTTCAGTCTGGTAAACGCATTGAGAAAAACACGAATTGTTTGGTATTAAAAAGGAAAATAAAATCCAAAAATGTCTGTTTAAGCGGAAGGACGGCTCCGAACATCTGGTTTTTACAATCATTGTCTTGGGTCGTAGAAAATTGAGGTTCAGCCCTTATGAAAAAGGCACCTGTTGCTTTTTTTTAAACTCATTAAGGTAGAAATCTTTAAAGGAATCTTGTGGCTTTTTATTGAATTTTTCTAAACAAGGTTTTAGATTTTTTATATTCCACATTTTTTTGGTCGGGTCTCGTTTTCTGCGAAAGACCGGGACCACAGAAAATGGTATAATAAATAAAAGAGTCGCGTTAAAAAAGATCATACTTTATCTTTTGAAGAACTGAAGATACGTCTCTCATAAACTCCCAAATTTAAAAGCGCATAAAAATAACACGCGTAAAATGAGATCTGACTGGAATTCTTTATGTAACGAATGATGTAAGTTAACCACAATTAGACTCGCCTCTTACCGAAATCAATCAGAAATATTTTACATAAAAATCGAAATGCTGGGAAATGTTAAAACCAGCTATAAATTATTTTGTTATCGAGAATAAAAGATGGAACATAACTTAGTTAATTAAATACTTTTAAACCAAAAAATTGTAAATGGACTTTATTGCAAATTAAAAAGCATTTTTTAATCCGTCGTGATGATTATTCAGTCGTTGTATTATTATTATCATAATCTTTACAAATTTTTTTTTTCAGTGTTTGAACTCCAAAAGTCATTATGTTGGAAATGTTATCAGTTTTATGGACTTTTACGGTGGTTTCGAAGTTGAATATATCAGACGAAGTATATTGGAATGTCCTTTCGAGCACACGGGATTCTTACTCCAGGTACGTTACAAATTTTGTTAACATTTATAAAAATTTTTGGTTTGTTTTAATTTTTGGTTCAGGTTTCTGTCATTGGTGGAAAAGTGATGGAATTAAAGGATGGATCAAGTTCAGAAAACAATTCATTTGCCTGGTTATCCAGTAGGGAATCAAAGTTCGTTCGTATCGATACAGGAAGACGGTAGTACATGTCTGAGCCATGTAGTTGGTTACGCATCTCCCAAGTTGACTCCGAAACATACGCGGAGTGTTAAGCAGTCGAAGAGGAAGACAACAAAAACTCACGAGACTCCTCATTTAGAGTTTCCCCCGCCACCATCGTTTCCCCCACCCGAACATTACGATCTCTCTGATGAATATTCAGCTGATTTAATTGATAATGAAGTTCCCAATTGTAAAGTCGACTACCATTTAAACGAGAACTTAGTTCGGTTTCGTACTAACGGAGATGATCAACCGCCGGAAGGCTTTTGGAATAGTCCGGTAGAGGCTCCGTGGAGTTATTTCCTTGGCGGCGACAGCAAGAAACCAGGGAAGAATAAGATGAGTGAGGATTGGACTTACGACGGGCAAACAGGACACGAAGTGAAAAACTTGGACGAACCAAAAGAATTTTTGGATAATCAAGTTCTTGAAGAAGGCTGGATTTTTAAAAATGTGGAATCTTCAACTCCTTACATGGAGAGAAAAAGTAAGGTTAAGAAAAAATGTAAAAAGGGAAAAGTAAAAGAGGACACGGATAATCTGTCTGAAGAAATAATGTTGATAAACAAATTGAAAGAGGATTTTAGTCCGGAGGAAGGGAATTTAAAAGAGTTGCAAGATTTTCGCAGTGAGATCTGGGTGTCGTCTGTTCCTAGCCACGAACAAGTGGATGCATATCATGAAAACAACCAGGACACGTCGACGATACAAATTAAGAAGAACCATATTTCCAACGTTCTTATAACCCATGGGAATGAAGAAATCGTGGATAGTTTCTTAGAAAATAAGCCAATACACAAAGAAAATTGTAATAATAAACCTGATGACAATTATGAAATTCATTTAATTAGTGATTATGCGGTAAACGATGGTGACGAAGTCCGTCCTGATAAATTAAGTGAGGAGTGCGATGAGAACAAAAACAGCGGGGATGTATTCAAAGAAAACAGTGTAACGGTTGTTTCAAGTGAGCAGCAAAGTTGCTGGTCAAATTACCAAACGAATTCAAATCCAGGGAAGGACAAGAAAAATTATTCGTCGGCGGTTCGAATGGGAGATTTAAATCTCTTAAGAGATTCTCCAGACGAATATTCGTACGCGTATTACGAGCCGGGTCCTGCCAATAAAGTAATTGCAAATCAAGACGTAAAGAAATGCGAGTACGATAGAAACGCCCGTCATACGTATACCACTCGTTATGGAACAGAAGAAAATATTTACGAGGAAATCACAGAAGTAAGCTGTAATTTGAAGAATCGTTTCTCGAATGGAAAGTATGAAAACAGAAGTGATAAGCCCAGACGGTTTTGTCAAGGGTTCTCGGGCTCCGGTGACAGGCAAGAGGGAAATTATATTGGTAGCGCGAAGAAATGTCATTCACAAATGTCACTAAACCAAAGTATAGTTGAGGAGGAAGTGAGAGAAGTTCAATCGACGCATAGAAGAGTTTTGGGACAGTTGAATCTGACAATGGAGGAGATGTTAATGCCCAATTCGATGAAGGAGAAAGATGAATTAAAGGATGAGTTAGGGTGCAAACGGGAGGATTTGATTGATGAAAACCACACCAACCAAGTCACTGATTTGGATTCAGGGTTTTCAGGCTCGTCAGGAACAAGCGTGAGCTTTTACGGCGGTTCGAATTACGTGAAATCTACAACTCCTTTCCGTCGACCGGATGCACCCAGAAGTTCTCTCAGCAATTCTTCAAAGATATATCCTCAAATACCGTTTAAATCTAAGCAATATAGTGATATGATTGACTACCGAAGCGGTGGTTGTTGTCCCAATCGCTGCTGTGCTGCCCAAGCTCAGTATCTCTACTCTGGAAGGATAATGCCAGGTAAGCTGCTTATTTCTAATCATAATAATGAAAAATTTTTGAGGACATGTTTCAGAGTATAAATCGTAGTTGCTATCTAATGATAGACCTGCCTGCTTTTGATTTCGTTTGGAATGTTGAATTTTATTATTTGATTCTTCGGCCTACGGCAGAGTTCTGACACTTGTTTGTAGAAAATATCATTAGCGCCGTGCGAAGCCGTATAATTTGCATTTTGCCTGGTAACAATTCATCTGTAAATTATACATTAGTCTGTTTATGTTTTTTTTTTGAGCAGGAGATCACACGATGGACTATCGTCAAAGTTCGTGCCTTACAATGCCATATTCAAGTACTCAAAATATCCCGAACTTTCAACGTAAAGACATGTCATCAATTCATTCAGCCGAAAGTCCGTTACGAAAAAACATGAATTCATCAGTAAAGTCTCTCAGTTTTCCAAGAGGAACAACAGCTCCCACCAGCGCTAGCTTTTCAAAAAGATTGTCCGGAAGTGGACATTCGTGGGCCAAAAGGGGCTGGAAACGACTCACTGGTTTGGCCATGGGAAGCACTAATAAAGTAAATGTATTAGGTAAGTCTCTCCTTTTTTTACTTTTTCTCTCCGAAAAAGGGAATTTGGACCTTGTACATGAAGTTTAATTATTTTTCGAAAGCTGATTTCACTATAAACTTTTTTTCTCTCGCTTTTATGCGATATAATCTTACTAGGAGGAGTTTTATTCAGTCAAGAATAAAATGAATTTCAACGGAATGTAACTCTAAAAGTCGGTTGAAAGAATCAATAACAAGATGATTTTATAGAAAGTAAAACAGTGGTCGTGTGTAGCATCGATTTGTGTGGTATTCGAATTGACCTTTGAAGTCACAAAGTCAAGAATTACTTATTACACAATATGTCGTAGTTCGGGTTTTTGGTGAAATATTTAACGCCAGTTTTATGTTTCCATGAGCCATCAACAATAGCTATTAGAAAGCAGATCCTGGTTATGTTTTTGGAGAAGGGAAGTCAAAAGATAAATTTAACTTATCATTAACACAAACAGAAGGAAAATTAATTTATGGAAAAGATTGAGTATGATTTAGGTTAATAATTTTATGTATCAGAGAAAATACTATTATTTAATAATGTGGGTTTTCATCAAAGTGTACAAGCTAAAACAAAAAGAAACTATTTTGATTTTTATAGCTTGAAATTTAAGTTGGCAATGATGGAAAAATGGCCGCTTTTAGTTTCGCCGACAACCGTTAAGCGTCGCTCCGTTCAAATTATTTTTTACTTCCAATTAGTTTAGTTAAGTTTTCCTAAGTCGTCAACTATTTTTATCCCGGACGAGCCAAAGCGATGTTTTGTATTGGTCAAAATCAAGGACAAGCATCTATTTCAGTAAAAATTTTTTTTTTATGGCTTCCAATGAAATAAGAGAAAATTATTAGAAATAAATTGATGAGTCGTTGATTTGTAACATGGTATTTGTCATCTTTTAAATCTCTTATCTAGGCATACGAAATTTTTCATAAGTCTAATAGGACAATATTTAATGTTTGATTTTTTGTCTATTGTCTATTGTCGACGAGTAATTATTCCACAACCATGAGCTTTATTAAATTAATTGGTCGATCGGAGGATTAGTTTGAAACGGCGTTCAAGGTTATTGTGTGAGCTTTGTTTCGACGTTGTCATGGAGAAGATGTATCAACCTTCAACCCTTTAAATCGAAACAAAAAATTGTCGGAAGTAGCGGGTTGTATAAGTAAAAGCGAACATTTAAGTCGGTTTTTTGTTTTATTTTAATTTATTTTAAAATAAATTATACTAAGGTCTGTTAGTTAAAAAATTTGAAGTGTTTTGAAGGAAATAAGTTTTGTTAAGAAAATTATTTTGAGCGGTTGGAGAATTTGGGTTGTTGTCTTTTTAAGGAGAATTATTGACACTGTTTAATTGATATTTATGTAGTCGATAAGAAAATAAGATGTCGGGGTGATGTGGTATTTTTAATAGTAAAAATTGGTTTTGGGTTCATTAGATTGGTGACAGTTTCCCACAAAGCGTTTTCTTAAGCCTTCGGCACACAATAAAGCCCAACGTCTAAGGCCCTTTTTGTTCCTAAATCTTGATTTATCTCGTACAAGACTATGATCTCAAACAAGACAAATGAAATAATTTTTCTTCCGAATAAGTGCTCGGCCGTAAGAACCAACTTTCAGTAGTGAGTCTTAAGGGCATTGAAGACTGGGTTCGGCCAAACAAGTTTAGTCAGAATCATCGAGGTGTGCCAGATACATAGAAATCAGTTTTTTTCTTACTTTGTTTGTTTTGCTTCGCGAAAAAAGAAATCGAAAGGTTATTTATTTTGAAAAATGGAGAAGAAACTTTTTGTTGAATGGGTTTCTTTGAATAATTTTGTAAACTCAAAATGTTTTCGTATTTTATAACTCTTCTACGTCTCCATCTGTCTTTCATCTTGACTGTTTTTGCACATTCATGGGATGATAACAGATATCGATTTGAAGTTTTGTGGTTGGAAAATCTCTCAGTGTTTGTGTGTTTAATTTTTTAGCCGTGTGAAATGAGATAAATGTCTAGAAGTTTCCACCGATGGTTGTGAAAGGTCGTAGATTTTTTAGTCGACCTTAATTACTAATGCGAATTTCCATTGGTAGCTTAAACATTTACATCTGCCAATGTTTTCGTTTTTGTGTTTGAGCTTTGGCACATTTTTGGTTTTTACTGTTTTTATAAATAATTTTCGGTATTTTGGAAAATTTTGTTTTTACTGGTTTTCCTAGGAACTTCGTAAAAAATGATGAGTGTTAATGGAAATGCTTGGTTGGAGGATATATTAGCCGAAGATATTTAGCTAATGGGAAACATGAGTCGATGGATCCCAATGTCAAGTGTTGTCTAAATTTTTTCATCGTTTCGAAGCATTTCCTTAAAATTTTTTTTTCTATATTTTGTTAGATTTTCCACTAGGATTGAATCGTTTCGGTCGAATTCAAGGTTTTTTGCCCTCATAAGTGATTTTATTAGGTAGAGCGTTATGTAAGTTTCAGGTTTAAGACACACAAATTGTTATTTCTGAAAAGTTTAAAAAATTTATAATTTTTCTGTATTTACAAAATATTCCTGGCTGAGTAATAATGAGTATCGATAATTTTCCATTTCCTCTTACAATTTCCATTGTGAAATAATCTCGCGTCATATTTCAAGCACACCAGGCCCCGAGTTTCTGTAGGCTTCTCTAGACCCAAGGAAAAAAACTAATCCTGGCTTCGTTCCATTTTTCCATTAATCCAAACGTGTTTTGCTTAATTTATCGATTAAAAAACTCAGTATTACAACGTAGGGACTATATATCGTGAGATTGGTTTGATGGGTTCTTTCACCCCCTGCTTGTCCTCCTGCATAACATCCCTGACGGTATATATACTTCATTCATCATGTAAATAGTGATCTGTTAATTTAACCCAATGCAGACCAGCTGCTTCTATTCCTTCTTTACCCTCTAAATGAGAAGTTAAGGCTCGAATATCCGTTCTATAGTCATGATGATCTCGCTTTTTGGGTGTGTCTTTCAGTCCCTGTGGCTCAAACTCTTCAGTCGTCTGTAAAAAAGGTCCGGCAGGTTTTGGAGCAGTTTTTTATTTAGGTTATGTAGAAGTCGTTAATGTTTTTATTGGAATACAATTATTGAGGTTAATCGAAAGGAAGAAAGGTAGGTCGGGGAAGGTTGTGAAAGGAAATGTCAAACTCAATATAAACACCCGGCCATTTAATGCTGAAATTCTTCCCGGGCCACATCACGTTTACGAAATTTTGAAGTGAAGACTCAGGAGTATGGATAGGATAATTAAAATATATTATGTAATTAAATGAACTTAGACTAATAATTTGTAATATTGCTGCGTAATTTCTTTTTTTGTCTTCGTGATATTTCGCCCCGTTTTCATTTCAGAGGTTCGGGGGCCATAAAAAATTAGCTTGAGGGAATTGTAGGTCGCCAGTTTGACACCCCTTAATTAGGTTCTGTACCTAAATGTTGAATTAATTTGTTTTGACCTTTATTTTTCATCTTTTTCCTTTCCTGTTTAGACGGTTAAGAGAATTTGAAATAGATGGGAAAAAGAAAGGTGGTAAAAATTTAAAGAAAACGAAAGTAAAAACCTCTTATTTAATGCAAATGTTTTAAAAGTAGTACAAATAATATAGTGATGGTGAATTTATTTATTATGTAAATATTAATAACACTCCAGTAAATGAATACTTAATATTTAGTTAATGCGACACCGAGGAATTTACTACCAAATAAAATTATCTAAATTCGGTAATGGCTTAAAGATGGTTCTTTCATTCATTTTGGGTTGTTCTTTAACGATACCAATTTTGATATTAGATTTATGCGCTGAGCCAATTTGACTCATATAGAATTTTATTGATGTATGAAGAGAAATTAGTCACCTGGATAATCTCTATTAGTAACAGCATTGATCCGTTAAAGTACTAAAAATCGTTTAATTTCTCAAATTTGGTGTTAGGTTTTGGTACTCAAGCTTTTTCCTTTCTGGGCCACATTTCTGTTGTGACCATTGCGACTGGGCCACACGACTTATCAAAAAAAAGGTTTTACAAGTCCGGCTTTCGACTCATACAGTCCACCCTCAGGGCATCATCTGTATGTACATCTGTCAGTCTGTTTCTGTATATTGAGTTATAAAAATATGTTGAGGCAGCAATGTTAGCAGTTTCTGAACACAGGTCCGAACATTTTCGTACTGGTCAGGCACTGTAGTTCAGATTTAACAGTGAGCAGTCGGCATTTCACAAATTTTCACTCAATCGGTTTCCACTGGGCCACAGGGCCACTCAGTAGGACGGTAAAGTGAAAATCGAATATTTGCTGGAACAACAGCAACGTTTCTGCGAACTTAGATTTACATAATCTGTTATTTATTTATTTTTTGATAAGACTCAAGTTAGTTCTGGTCCTGAAAGGAAGTGCTGAAGTCGAGTAAGGTCCTGAAAGGAAACGGGTGAAGAAATTTTTGAATTTTAACGACACAAAAGCACATTCCATAGGTAAAATTTTTGGTCTTCAAGCAGCAAATTAGTTAGTCTGTGGATTCCCTAGATAATGTGCACATTCTCGGATTTCGCTCTGTAGCTGTAATAAATTTGAACATTTGTGTATTTAAATATCAACATATAATAAATCTTTTCTTTTTAAATTTATTTGAAGTATTTTGTATAATGACATCAGCTTTCTAGCATGAGTCAAATTGTTTAGTGCGAGTAGGTTCAATTGTTCAAAATTGGTGACTCTACTTAATTATGCGATCGTGATGTTGGTTACCAAGATTGCGAAATTCTGTTTCCCACAGGAAAAAACAGGGAATTTAAGGAAGAAAATATGGAGGATGAGGAGGAACCGGGGGGGGGAGTAGAAAAATTTTTCTCTCTCGACTAGTAAAAAAGCGTCTGTTATTTGGTTAAGGTGAATTTGGATTTAATTCATCTAACGTTGTGTTTTCGTTAAGTGGCGAAGGAAGGAGAAATTGTTGGAAAGGCCAAGACCGAGATCGAAAATTGTTTGAAAAGCTCACATGCTAACTTTCTGTCGCTGTTTATAAATAAATACATATTTATCTCTTCTCACGGGCTCAGATTTGCTGTCACTTTGGGGCAAGACTGATCGGAAATTTTCGATCCACATTTTGTTTTGACACTTTTCACGGTGATCAGTCTTTCGGCGAAAAGTTCAAGTTCTAGTTTGTGTTTTCGCGTGAGCGATACGTCTGATTCTTCTTCTTTTTATTTCACATGTGAGAATGAAAGTTTGTTATTTGTTGTTTTTCAGTGAACGCGACCGTACTATTTAAAACTTGTCGTTTTTTTTGTAATGTCGTGATTTTAGAACACACGGGAATATAGTTTTGTTTGAAAACTGTAAAAAGATTTTTAGGACTTGGTAGTTGGATATCTTCATACTTTTAGAATGGTTTTGCTAAGAAAACTCACAATGAAAAATGGTAAGTCGAGTGTTATGTACATGTGTTATTTATTTATTTATTTATTGGTGGTCGGGTTAGAAACTTTAAAAATATGTGACCTGAATAAAATAGCCCGAATGTAATTACTGAACTTATTTTTGGGGTCTGAATGCGGAAAAGTGTCGCATGGATTTCACGAAATTTGAAAGTACTGTTGCTGAAATTTTATTCGCGTTCGTGGAAATTTTTCTATTTTACACACTTCCGTATAATTTTTCGAAAAACGTAGAAGTCAAAATCGACGTGGAAAGTTTATTGTTAGGAAAAATAATTTTAGAAATAGATGAAGTTGTTTAAAATAGAAAAACGTAAGTTTAGATTAATGGGTCGAAAGCATGAAAATACATTTTTGGTTTTTTGGTGTGTTTGGATTTTTGGTTTCTTTTTTGGAGGAGGGGGTGAAAAAATTTAAACAAAGTTTTTGAAAGCTTCACGAGCTTTGCTGAATAGTTTTGTGTTCCAATTCTTTGGTTCTTTGTTTAGTCATTAAGCACCACGTTTGTTTCAAGGACCTTTTGAATTGCCTCTTTTATCTTTAGTACTGTGTCTCTTTTGGAGCCTTACTTCCCCTTTTCCATCAACCTTTCACCAGTTTTTCTAGAAAATCCGGTTTCCTTAGATTACCACACTTTTCCCTGATCTTGATGGTTGATTATCGTTTCTTTCAGGTGTTAACCCCATTTACATATAAATATTAGTATCATAACTTATATTATGGTTGAGAAAATTTGTTTTTTTCAAAGATGGCGTGCTTTTAGAAAAAAAAATTAAGGAAATAAAATAGGTCGTTGATATTTAATTCGAAATCGTCGCGCCTGCAGTCAAATTTTTTGAAATCCGTCCAAAGAATTTTTCTGCTTAATTTTGGTTTTTCAAATTTGAGTCACAATTTTTCAACTGATCTTATTCTCTGAATCTTAAATAATTTCTCATTGTATGACTAAAAAGTTTTGATGCCAAAATTTTCGTACCCCGTGTTTTGTTTTTGTTATCAGGGCGGGGGTGGGAGATGGAGGATGAGAGAGAGAGATGAAGATTTAAAAATAAGGATGGTTTAAAGATTGGCCTTTAGCATTTTCTTTTGTTCTTTCTCAATTACGTCCACCTTCATTTTTTGTTGTAACATTTCGTAATAATTGAATTGTAGTTGTGTGGTTGGTATTTTAGTCGAACGAAAATTTTTTTGTTGGTTTGTTTAATTCGAAATGAAGGGGATTGGTGGCTAGGTTGTGGAATCAGCTACTAGAGGTAGATATGTCTTATCTTGTTTGTCTTATCGGTATCTGTCGAAGTATTTTGCACACTTTGAATTATCTCCAGAACCAAGAATAAGACAGCCTTGTTAGAAAAGAAAGAAAGAAAGAAAATAAAGAAGGCGGCGGCACATGAAAGCGCACTCAACCTTGAGGTCTGTGAGTCATTTTTAAAAACGGGGAGGTGGGAAATGGATAGAATCGTAAGAAGATCCCTCAGACAACTGTTAACTCGCCTGTAAAGGTTACTCGATGGATTTCGTTTGTTTATTTATTTTAAGAAGGTTTTCTCTGATTCCTAACTACCCATTTGTTAAGCGGTTTCTAATTAAATTTTCTTTAAAAAAAAGTTGTATTAGCAGGTCAAGTTTGAGGGTCATTTAGGTTTCCTTGGTAGGTTTGCGTCTATGGTTTTTTACCGGCAAGTGTCGCTTGCTTTTCAATATTAGGTTACCGGCTTACTAAGCAACAATAAAAAAAAATTTTTTTTCCTCTCGTGGCCGGCGGCACGGAACCAGATTTATTAGTACTTATGGTAATGACAGTCTCGCCACTTTCTTTAATTATTTCATTATTTATATGTAAAAAAAAAACTCGCTCGAAGGATACTTTTAAATACGTATAAGGCGATTACCGTAGGTGAAGATGGGTTCAGTATATGTAAGACCGGTTTCGGGTAAAATTTTGACTGAATTTAAAAGAGTTGAGGAGCCAGTTACAAAATCATGGGAAGCTGCTTACATTATGGTGATATTTAAATAATAATTCGATCGTTTTAAAGTGAAAGCTTCGATATACGAAATGTTTAGCAAATTATTTATTTATTTATATTGAAATTTCAACGGTTGGGTGTTGGGTTACATGATGAGAAATCTTGTTTTGGATCTGGAGAGATTGACCGTCGTATTAAAGTATCAATCTCTTTGATATTGAACCTGTACATGTGAAACTTTAATGGCGGATCTGTATGAGAGAATGGGGAATTTTTATTATACGCATTAAATTCTGGGGCTTAGGCTGTATTCGTTTTTTCTTATCACATAAACAGTATCACGTGAGGAAAAATCAATAGAAAGCCGCTTAATAACTGTATAGACTGTCGATTATTTAAGAAATTAAGTGGCGATTGTGTTTTATAAATTGTCGGTTGATTTTATTTTTGGATGGCCATTTTATTGTCTTTGGTTGGGTTGGTGTATTGGTCTGTTGAGTCTTACAGTATGGTGTCGTTCGAAAGGTAGATGAACGAAAACGTTCCATACGTCCCAAAATTGTGTTGGATTTGTTCAAGCTAGGTTTAGAAAAATTTTTCCCACCTGATTTGGGCAGGATATCAGACGTCAAACAAAAGAAGTAAACGCCAACGATTCGTGACGAATCCACAACGGTGACCACTCCTGCTATTCAAATCTTCGACGGTGTTCTTACGTCCCATTTCATATTCAATATGTATCACAGATTCGTCAATTTCAAAGTGATTTCAATTCTCTCTCTCTCTCTCTCTCTCTGGGACTCTGCCCCTTCTTCCGTTTGTTCTCCTCTCGGTGGCGCCCCCATACGCCCCCAACCAGTTCTGACAGTCCAGTTCGTACAGCCAGAGCTAAAACAAAGCAGTGTCTTCTAATGAAAGAATAGTAAATAAAAAGAATGATGTGTTGGTAAAAAACTCACAGAGGGCCCCCATCTAAATATGTTGGCTCTTGCAGCTGTTCAAACCGTCTCCATTGCGTTAGTTGAGGTCTCGCGTAACGGATTTCAAGTGTAGTTTCAAGTTTATTAAAAATATTCTCAGCGGATAGGCTAGGAAGTAGAATTTTATCATTTTTACGAAGCCAGTTGTCTGTCGGGCCCCGTTGAATCATTGTCATTTTGGACTTTCGAATTTTTTATTTTGTATAGTTATGTACTTGAGAATTGACACCATATTTTTCTCCCACGTAGGATTTTGCCTTTTTTGGGAGTGTTTTATGTGTTCGTGTTAAAATGTCATCGTTATTTAATTTGGAATTATTAAAAAAATCGTATACAGTATGGATGAATGTCAAAGTGGAATAATATTGATAAAATGTAAGTGTTTTTAAGCTCTTTTTTTGTATTAGTATTCCTTTTCAGAAGGATTTAAAATATTTTCGTTGGGAGTGAAGAATTGAAAATGCAGGCATGTTTTCGCCCTGCAACCGGGTATTAATCTTGGAGGTGTTTCCGGTTACGATTAATGCGAAAAGCATGTGGATTCTTAAGTCACGATGTTTGGATTTCTTAAGAAATGATTATTCAGTGCAGTGGGTAGGTCTTGGCTTTAAAATACCATGTCGAAGTCTAAGAAGAGGCCGACGTTAGATTTTCCTCCCGAATGGGTTCCGAAGTGTCATGAGAATACCCAGTAACGAACATAGGCGGTGTGGATTGTAATGGAAACGTTCTCGAGTGGAAGAGAATCGTAAAGAGGTCACGAAATCGAAAATTTGGGTTCGAAAATCCTTCTCAGAATAAGAAAAAGCAAATAATTCATTCAACCTCAATTTCACCCAAGGCGCCCTGAACTCTGTGGTCTAATTTTAAAAGTAGTTTTTCTTTCTCTCCGAGCAACTTTTAATTTGGAAGCTTTAATTGAAACATAAATTCGAAATAAAAATGAATGATAGATGGCTAACCTTTGGTGAAAAATTCTCGATTTGTGAGTTTTTAATAGAAACAAGTTGCGCCGCATGATGGCTTCTTGAAGTTTGTCTTGTTTATTTTATTTTATTTTTCTCTACTGAAAGAAAGCTATTTTAATCGAGGTGAATTATTCGTTGTTGACCAAAAGTGTTACGACTTGTTTTGCACATTTGGATAATAACGGTTTAATTAAAGTTTTCGAAATAAATTTTTGTTTTTATCCAGTACTAAAGTGTTGATAATTCGCAGCCCTCTTGACATAAAATGAACTTTCGCTTTTATGAAAGTTTACATAAATTTTCTTTTTAATGGACGGAGGAGGAGGAGGTGGTGGTGGGGGAGCGTGATTTATTGATGATATATCAAATTCTCTTCTCTTTTTAAATTTTAATTGGAAATTTTGGAATAAATCTTGTTAAAGCGAACGTGATTTTTGTTTTCTTTGTCAAGTTCTGAAAGTTTCTTTTGTGGTATTATGTTGGGTATTACACGGCGTAAATGTATTCCTAGGGATTTGGTTTCGCTTGTTCTTAAAATATGTTTGTGACATGAATCATTCTTGAAAATGTGCAGTACTTATGAAACAAGGAAAAGTGGTTTAGAGTTCATTTCAAATTCTTTAAACCTCAGGATTAGGTCAAACAGGAGTCCAAGTCCTTTTTCTTTCGTAAATAATGCACACTTTCAGAGGGGATTCATTTCATAAATATTGCACACTTTTAGGGAGGATTCATCTCAAAATATTGCACAATTTCAGAGAGGATTCATTTCATAAATATTGCACACTTTCAGAGAGGATTCATTTCATAAATATTGCACACTTTTAGAGAGGATTCATTTCATAAATATTGCACATTTCAGAGAGGATTCATTTCATAAATATTGCACACCTTCAGAGAGGATTCATTTCATAAATATTGCACACTTTAGGAGGATTCATTTCATAAATATTGCACACTATTTTTCGACTACTATCGAAAACAAACTGCCTCCTGTCCATAAACTAGACAAAACGACTGCTGTAAATTTCCTCTAATTTAATCCCAAAATTAAGTGTTCAATATAACATAAACTTAATAAATACCTACATAGTATGATATTAATATAATATATTACATATTCTCAATATAATATCTCTAAACTTTCACTAAGGGCCATAACAGCCCACAGATTACCAATGCCAGAGCTGATAGCCTCGAAAATTTCAAAACTTTGATTGTTGAAGAAGGTATACCGGTTAGGGATTAAAACCATCATGTTCTGCGAACCTTTTTGGGGGTTGTTGATTTCTGTACATCATTTTCCAAAAAAATGGCGTTGAATAGATGTGGATGGGGGAGACTTTTATTGTACCATAAAATATTACAATAAAACTGCAATAAAATATCATTTATTTGGCCATCATTAATTTTGTTCTTGAGAGGGTTCTTAACATCAAACAATTCTATTTCTTCACTGGAGTTCTTTTGACGAATCGTTTTTTTGGAGGCTGGTTCTGCGAAAAAGTTCGAGTCTTTTGAGTTGGTGTCTGAAGTATGAAGAACACTGGGCTAACCTTCAAATGACTGGCTTAAATTAAAAGCAAACATTTCATTGTAAATTTAATTAACCATTGAAAAGTAAACGGTCGTTAAAAGTATTGGCTTTAAGACTTTCGGATGTTAAAAAGTCTGTTGTTGACGATTTTTGAGAGGAATCGTTGCACCAGTTCTGATTCCGAATATTTTGTTGGGGGTGTGGCGGGGGGGAAGGAAGGACAGAGTCGTAGTTGAGAGGAAATGAATGTTCTTTATCCAAATTGAAACAAACATGTAGTTACATTCGTCGGGAATTAATGATAATGAATTGTATAGAGGTCCTCATAAAAGGGAGGAAGGATGAGGGCTTCTTTGGTCAGGGTAGATTAATCATGGTAGCATTATCTTCTTAACGACGTATTCATTTTCGTTTATGCTACCAAGGTTATCTTACCATTGATCTAAATAAATCTTTTCAATACCTTTGAGAAAATTATTTGATTCTGAGATTGCGAAGTCCTGTCTCCTTCAACCACTTGACTCACCAAAACTTGATGTACTTTTGTACCAAATTGTTGTGATTGTCCACTTAAGATACCTGGTGGTTGGGTTAGTTAAGATTACGAAATACCGAACTATAGGGTCTTTTTAATTATCAGCTACCTGAGCAATATGGAAGCTGACTTCCTGCGGGAAGCGAACACTATAATGTTGTATAGGCCCCACTTGAGAGCATTGACCTGTAAAAGATGAAGGAAGTCTGGCCGATTGTTGGTGATGGTAATAAAGGAGATGGGACCCGAGATGTTGGTATAACTATTATCGTCATTCCCACAGTTGAGGTAGCTAAAATCGTTTGAATAATTTTTCAGAGACATTTTATATATTTTAGTACATGGAATAAAATTATTAAATTCATGCGATTGTCAGTTGAAAATTTTGTCGGAAGCATTACGACGTGTCACGAAAACTGTGGGTAACGGAGTTAAGGAGTCTCGTATTACGTGTAAGTTTGGCCAACCGATCTACTCTGTCAGATTGAATTTTTTTTCTTCCGTTTTTGTGAAAATAATTATCCACCAAAAGAATAAAATCTGAGATAAGATGAGAGAAGAAAGAATGAAAAACATGAGTTTCTTTTAATTTCAGGTAAAGGGACCTAGAAAACCTTTCCCTTTGATGTGTTAAATGAATTTCAAAACAGTTTCCTGACTTTGTTCTCGTGATTCTTCTTAAAAGATCTTCCTTTACTTTGTATATAATTGACGTAATCGTTTCTCCATCCCTCTCTGGTGTACCAACAATATGTCAGAAATCCTCGGTTTCCTTTTTGTATAACACTAAAGAAACCATGTTGAGAGAAGATATAAATTAATAATCAACACTAAATTTCGTGATACGTGGATGGGAAAGCTATTTGGGAGTGGTTTGAGTGTAGATAGAAAAAAAAAAGTTCAATTGGACTCGACTTGACCTCTTCCGTCCAGTTGACCAGTCCAGACATTCCTAAATATGAGGAACGATTTGGTGGATGTGGAAACATTCGATTCGTAAACATGTCCTCGGTTGTTGGCACTTATCCTGAAATTCATTTCACACAATGAAAATGTTAATAATTCTTAATAATAAAGTCAGAGTCTATTTTTTGTATTTTTGCTCCTTTCTGCAGATCGGGATGGAAGACGGGAATCGATTTCTGCTGTCTGGTGTTTTCGCTTCTTTTCCCTCTTTTTTTCACGAGAGTCGTTAAATAAAATTTGGCCATGGGTTCTGAAAATAGGAGTTATTGTATTGCTCGTGTGCTTAGTAAACAATTTTTTTTTATTACCCCTTGTCGTTTTATAACCTTTTTTTTGAACCCGTTGGCGCGTCTGTTGTTTTGGAGTTTTTGATTTTCTGCAAGATTCGAAGGATTTTATTGATGAAACTGGCGTCGAGATAACTGTTACTTTACAACAACTCTTCCCTCGCAGTATTGTCTTAAATTTTCAAGTTGAAACGTTTCATATCAACCCCAAACCTTTTTTTTCAATTCCTGATTCTTCAAAACCTCTCTTTACTAGAATGAGTCACTTTGACTCAAAATTTTCACCACATATAAGATTGTAATCTATATAAATACAAATTTATCATTAAGAATGTGGTGATGTTTTTATTATTTGACTCATAACTGACTTATTTCATAAGTATTGCACATCGTAATAGGCGTTTTAATGTCAAAATTACCGCTAAATAGTGAAAATCAGTCATTTTGTAGATTAACTAAAGTTATCAAATCAGTTAACCTGCAGATTAGCTTGGTAATGTCCACACCAAGACCTTTCGAAGTTTAGTGGTAATGTAGACATAAATTTTATTTTTCAAATGTACATGTATTTAAACGATAATATTTATGTTGTATATAGGTGCTTGATACATTTTAACTGAGTCGAATTGGCTCAGTTATTTTAAATCCAGCGTTAGCCAGCTAATAATTTAGTTAGAGAGTTTGTTATTAATGTACACAAATATTTATTTAAACAATAATTATTGCATTAAATAGGTATAAAAATACTAATGAGTCAAATTGGCTCATCAAGTAAATTTAGTGTTAAATAGGGAAGATGAATGGAGTGTAGAGTGGTTGATTAATAATTTTTTGTCTGTGTCAAATCGAATGTGTTGTTGGGGAACGGTTTAAATAAATATGGTGGAAGGCTTTGCTCCAAAAAGTTTTGAAGTGTTTGATAATAACTGCGTTGAAGAAAGTCGAATTGAGTTAACTTTTTATATTTCGTTTCTCCAAGTCGTTAAGATATAAAATTAAGGTTCATGATCGAAGAATTTCATTTTTGTAACGGCAATTTAAACGATAACCTCACGACACGATAAAAGCGTTATTATCAAAAATTTTAGAAATCCCATATGTGATTAGAAGAAATCGGTGGAAAGGATTTTTCATTTTGGTAACCTCGTTCGAGAGAGATTTCGGCAAAGGCTGCTCCTACGTCCACACATGTTTAAGAAAATGGCGAAAATAGTTTGAAATAATGCTATCGAGTAATTGTGTCATTGTTTCCCACTTGAAGATTATTTCTATCGTTGTTTTGAAAGTTTATTTTCGGGCCTCCATCATTTCCATAAATGTGTCGTAAGAGATTGGTTTGTTGTTAGTGGAGAATGAGAGAGAGATTTTGAGGTTCTGTCGGGAAATTATGGTTTTTAAACGGATGCTGTAAACAAAAAATTGGATTGAAACAAGGGGACCGTTTTGATGTTGGGGACGAACACCCTAAACCCGACGCATCCTATCGTGAATCCTACCAGAAGCAGATGGTGCATAAACTTTTTAAGTACTGTACTACAAACATTTTGAACTTATCGTGAACCTAACTCTGAATGACTTTCAAAAGGCACACCTACGTGTTATTCATCGGTTGCTTCAGGCGAAAGATTTGAGTTTTTTTTTATGCGACTTGTGTTTTTTGGTTGGTTTTCTCTTGTTCCTTACATCTGGGCCTTTATTTGCAGTAATTTATATGTCGTGATCGGAAACAAGTATTATCGTACAAATCTTTTTTTTATTGTTGCATTTCGGCTGTTTTTCCTTTTAATGTTTCAACGTTTTGCTAATTTTGTTCACCAGAAGAATCGCCTACTTTCCAATGTTGAGGCTTCGATGTTCAATTCCCCACAATCGAATTTGAAAACTCTAGTTTAGTCTATGGCTGTTTTGGCGACATAGCTACTCGTCCATGATATTCAACTCTTCATTCTTTCTGCTCATGGGTGCATGAAGGTTGACTCTTTAATGACTGCATAAAAATACATTCAAATCGGAAGCTGATTTGGGATGAGGGAGGTGGGGGAAGGGGAGGGAAGTAGAATCGAACACCCTAGGTTGGGTGTTGAATAGAAGAGAAAGAAAGAAGACAAGCAGACGGTAGACGACACTAGAATGCAGAGTCAGCAGTTATTAAGGAAAAATGGAAAAGGTTTTTGGTTCAGCGAAGACACATCGGTTTCTGGGCAACAAATTCTCGGAAATTATGTAATTAAGTCGGTTTACTTGAAGCCAGCATATTCGATTTAAGAAAATTGTGTGCAGTTGCTTTTTGAATTTAATCTGTCAAACTCGATGCGATTTTTTTTTCCAGGTAATATGATTATTTGTTTTATTTCATGAAAAAGAAACTGTTGATGTGCTGACGAAAAGATAGATAGTGCACTTCGCATAGATTAAATGTTTTAAAGTTTATTCAGTTTATCTAAGTATGCTCTGTTGCTATATATACATAAAAAAGTTAAGCCTCTAAATACCTGCTAGCAATCTACATATTATCAGTTGACCTATAAGTATCTTTGGAATCCAGGCATAGATTAAAGGTAAATGTGCCGGAGGCGTGAATGCCTTTTTTTTTAATGTCTGATATCTCAGTTGCCTCTAAATTAGGGTGTTTTGAAGTTGTTGGGCTCGTTCACTGTCAAATACACTCACACTACAGTCTCTTTGGATGATTCATGACTTAACTATTCGTGTAATAAGTTGTATTTGATTTGTGAAAATCGATAGCGGTAAGTTTGACCTTAGCTAGTACCTAAGAGGTTGGAAAAAAAAGTTTTGTATCTACTCGAGGTGTTTGTTGTTGTTGATGGTGATGGTGGAGGAGAATAGAACTACCAATTTTGGAGGTTGTGTTGGTTGTTGAACGTGATAGACCATAACCTTTTAGAAACTGTGGTAGTCTGCTGAGTCGTAGTATTTTTTCCTTTTTAATAAATTTAGTTGTTGGTAGTGTAAGCAGTTTTATAGGTCTGCAATGTTTATGAAAGTCATTTCTCAAAAGTAGATACGAAATGAATTCAGCATGGGAGTGTGTTAAATTTATGAAATAAGCCAGAACGCGATCAAAACAGCTGTTGGATGAGAAGGGAAGGTTGTTAAGCTATTAGCAATACTTTCGTTTTGTAAAAATGAAAGAGAGGAAAGACACAGGAAACTGGAAATCTATGGAGGAGGTGATGCACAACTTTTTTAGCATGAAAGCCACACAGCACATGAAAACGGGTCCTTGTGTCCGGAGGGCAGGAAGTTATGCATCTCTGCATTGAACTTTGAATACACATATAGAACTTTAAACTGGTTTATTTACATATCTAATTATTTTGGATTCTCGTTTTTCTATATTGAACGTTTTTATAATTAATAATATGGTTGTAGTCGTAGGACGTAGGGGCACATCATATTTTTGAGTGTTGCTGAGTTGAGACCTTTTCCCCCAATTTCTCTCTCGGTTTCCATAAACTGTAGGTGTTTGAAAGTTGGATGGAAATTATTAAAGGTTAACTGCCAAAATTTGATTTGTTAGTCTCAATGTCGAAGGAAGAAAAAGAAATTTTTTCGGGCTCGTTGGTGTTTTCCCCCGAAAACTTTCCCACGATTGTCAGGTCGCCTAAATAGCAAGGAAAATGGAAAATGACTGGCCCAGGAAAACTAAACTTTCTTAGCATTCCAATCAACAATTACACTTTTATGCGGACGCACACAATTAAAT
The DNA here is from genome assembly GCA_016920875.1 of Columbicola columbae. Classification (NCBI taxonomy): domain Eukaryota; kingdom Metazoa; phylum Arthropoda; class Insecta; order Psocodea; family Philopteridae; genus Columbicola; species Columbicola columbae. The sequence continues at coordinate 8,635,815 of JADMLL010000006.1, forward strand.
AATATAAATGAAAATGAAAGTTGGATGCATATATTCTTGGATAATATACCTATGTCATTATATTCTTATCGAAGAACCTGAATGGAAGAAAACTTGTCATAGTATTTTATGAAGAAAATATGATTAGTGCGGTTTTCACAGGTAAATAGCGTCTAGATTTCTTCGGGTCGTGTCTTGTTGTAGAAATCTCAATTGAAATGTGATTTCTGACAACTTTTTATTTTTTTTTTTACGCGATGGGCATCATACGAAGAGAAAATCCTTCACGGGATGTTAAAATGAGTTCGAGAATCAGGGTTACACTTGAGGATCGGTTGATGATTATAATGGGTATGGATTTTGTTTATCAAGTGTGGAGAATCGAGATCTGAAATGGAGGATCTTTGCATATTAACAGATATTAACTGAATGAATAGTAAAGAATTTCTTTTCGAGTTTCTTTGAGACGTTGCAGTCATAATATGGTGTGTTCGGTGTAAATTTAATGATCACAATGGAAAATCGCTGAGCTCATTAAACAAATTAATACGAATTTGAAAAGAAATCTAGTTGAGTCTTGTTTTGCTGCTAAAAGAAAGTGACAAGATGTTTTATGTTGTCATTAAAAGAATTTCAAATATCAGATTTTTATTTTTAGCCCGGAATGCTTTTTGGCTCTCATCAGGCTTTGACAATGTATACAAAAAGGTGTACTAAAAACATTCAAACAAAATCCAAGTAGGCATCCCAGTCACTAGGTGGGCCAAAAAACAAAAACAATGAGTAGACTAAGAACAAGGATAAATAAATGATACTAATTGTGGGCTAAAAGAACACGTAGATAATAAATAAGTCATTTAGTAGGCTAAAATCAAAATAAATAAGTAATTAAATCTAAAAGTAGGCTAAAAACACATAGATAATAAATAAGTCAATAAATAGACTAAAAAACAAAAGTAAATAAATAAATAAGTCTAAAAATAGGCTAAGAGAACACATAGATAATAAATAAGTCATTAAATAGGCTAAAATCAAAATAAATAAATAAGTCTAAAAGTAGGCTAAAAGGACACATAGATAATAAATAGGTCAGTAAATAAGTTAAAAACAAAATAAATACATAAGTCAATAGATAAGCTAAAACAGAAAACAAAAACATAATGCAATTAATAAAAATAAAATAAAATAAAATAAATAGATAAATAAAAAGAATAAAAGGTCAAGTAAAGGCTGACTGAGATGACTACGGTCGAGTTCAATAAATAAATACATGAAAACATGGCACTTTTGATGACAATATTACAGAGAAGTCTTTTTTGCCAGAATGGCCCGCATCGTGTGCGAAATTGCCTCCCAGGACGTCCTGCTCCGCAGCATCTCATGGACCAGTTCCCAGTAAGGGACGTGCCTGCCCAATGTCCTCAGCATCTGTGCCCTCTGCTCCTCCCACAGGGGGCACTCGTCCCAAGTGTGCTCTGGGGTGTCCTCCTTCTCGTGGCAGCGCTGGCACCAAGGGTTCTCGCGCTTCTTCACCTTGTGGAGGTAGCTGCCGAAAAGGCCGTGACCAGTGAGGAACTGTGTGATGGGGCCGTCAATATCACCGTGTTTGCGGTAATACCACGGTACAAGATCCGGGATGAGTTTCCGCGTTCGAGCTCCCACCTGGGTAGCGTCTTGCCACCTTTTCGTCCATTTCTGAAGCGTGTTATTCCTCGTGGCCTTTTTGGGTGCCTTGGGGACTCCCTCTTTATTGATGATCTCCTGGATAAGGAGATCAATGGGAACGGTTCGAGAGAGCCAGGATCGAGTCCGTAGAGACGGTTCTATGGGCTCTACAGATGGATATTCCCGACCTGCGTTGCGCCTGGAGCATTTTCTGGACGTAGGTCTTCTTTTTCAGGACTGAAGGCCCCCATACCGGGGCCGCATAGAGCAGGATGGACTCCGTGACGTTCTTGAAGAGTCGTCGTCTGTGTTCTGAGGGGCCTCTGTAGGAGGGAAGCAGCCTCTTGAGCGCCTCGGACATCCGGTGTGCCTTTTGGAGCTGAGCCTCCAGGTGGGGTTTGAAGCTCATTTTCCTGTCGAAAATGACTCCCAGATAACGTGCCTCTTCTTTGAAGCGAACCCTGACGCCTCCCACTCGCAGATCAATCGGCCTTACTTTTTTCCTTCCGGAAAGGCAGACCGCTTCGGTTTTTTCTGCCGCCAGGGTGAGGCCATTCCTCTTCATCCAGGTCTCAACTTTCATTATGGCTCCATTGGCTTTTACCTCTATTTCGTCTGCAGTTTTCGCGACGATACAGAGCGCCAGGTCGTCAGCGTATGCGATGGCTTCGACTCCCATGGGGAATTTCTGCCTGAGGACGCCGTCGTACAGTACGTTCCAGAGAGTCGGTCCCAGGACCGACCCTTGGGGAACGCCAGCAGATACCATCATTTCCCCATTCTCCCAGATTATTTTCCTCTCTGAGAGGTATGAGGAGATGTTCTTGATGATGTATCCCGGAATTTCTCTGCGTCTCAGGTTTTCCAGAATGATCTTCCAGTTGGCGCAATTAAAAGCGTTTTTTACATCGAAGGTTATCAGGATGCAGATCCCTCGTGACGCTTGGCTCTTTCTAATTTCTTGGAGAGCCGTTTTATTTACAATGTCCAGGGCGTCACAGGTGCTCCTGCCTCTTCGAAAACCAAACTGTCTGGGGGCAAGTCCACCGCTGAGCTCCAGGATGTTCTTGAGCCTTGTACATATGAGCCGCTCGAATAGTTTCCCCCATTCGTCCAGGAGGCATATTGGGCGATATTTTTGAGGCTCGTCCGGAAGTTTCTTGGGTTTAGGTAGTAAGACTACCCTCGCCCTCTTCCAGATTCTTGGAAATACACCCCGTGCCAGGAGTGTGTTGAAGACATTTAGAACTAATTTTGGTTCTATGGTGGATATATTCTTGACGATGGCTGCCGGGATTCCATCGGGTCCTGGTGCTTTCTTCGCTGCCGTTTCTTTGATCGCCCTGCGCAGTTCCTCTTCAGTGAACGAGGGCCCGAGTTCACAACAATCTTCTATGGTTCTTTCTAGTGTCTCGGTGCTTTGCGGAAATAGTTCTTTTATGATCGTTTCCAATAATTTAGGGTCCAATTTTGGAGGACGGGATCCAAGCCTTTTTTGTTACAATTTTATACGCCAGTCCCCATGGCGAGTGCTCCACTTCCCGACAGAGCTCCCTCCATTTGTTGAGTTTTGCCCTTCTGATCTCCTGTGCAAATTCTCGCTTCTTTTTGGTGTATTCCCTGGCTACTAGTTCGAGCTCTTCTTTGTCGTGATTCTTTCGAGCACGCAATCTCGTAAGGGTCCTCCGTACCCGTATGCATTCTTTTTTCATTTTTTGCAGGGAGCCGTTCCACCAGTAGGATTGAATTTTTCGGGGGGGTTTAAGTTTGGGTAAGGATGCTTCGCAGATAATCAGGGACTGTTTTACAAGGTTTTCAGGGGTTGCAGGAAAAAAGGCCCCTTCGCTCGTTAACTCGAGGAGTTTGGCTTTGAGATTTTCTTCGCTAAGTCTCCTCACGTCCCATAACACTCTTTCGCTGAGCTCCTTTCTATCATTGAGATTTTGAGGTTGAAGGCATAACTGGATGTAATTGTGGTCACTCAGGGATTCCGTTTCTAGAACCTCCCAAGAGGAGCCATTGAGCAGGCACTCCGAGATGAACGTGAGGTCCGGAAAGGAAGCCTGTTGACCTCTCTGGAATGTTGGCGTTTTTCCGTCGTTCATGAGCGTGAGGTCGAGTTTTGCCGCTAATTCCAGGACGGAGGATCCTCTTCTATCTAAGAGAGTTGCCCCAGCGGCCGGGATTTTCGCGTTGAAGTCTCCGGCTAAAATTATCTTTTTGGCGCGGGAACGTCCTATGGTTTCCTCTACCTCTGCCAAGATGTCATCGGCCTCCTCGATGGTTATGTTGGGAGAGATGTACGTGCTCAAGATCAAGATCCCGTTAATAGTGGCCCAGGCGTGACTCCTTCCTGCTCCCTTTAATCCCGTGCTGAGTTGGCTGTTGGCAATCAGGATGGCCGCAGATCTATTTAAGGAAGATATCCACCTTGGAGATTCGGACTTGGCTTTGTTCGGCTCAGCAGCGATCACGATATCCCACGAAGACTTCTTAATTTCATCCTCCAGAAGGTCGTGAGCAGCACGTGCGCGGTTTAAGTTGATTTGTATTATTTGGAGCATTGCAGAAGTTTGCTCCTGCGGGCGTTTGCCTCTTCGATCAGTAGGGAGTATTTTGGGCATCTGGTGCTATCCGCCCTGTGCCCAGGGGTGTTACAGTTGAAGCAGTTTGACTCTCTCTGGCAGTTTTTTTGCGATGTGGTCCAGTTCACCACATTTCATGCAGCGGATGCCTCCTGCCGGTGGGTTTTTGCAAGAGAATCGGTTGTGCCCAAAATTTTGACATCTGCCGCAGAAAGGTGGTTCTGTTTTATTTATGATTCTGCATTTAGTCCAGCCGATTTTGATTTTCTTTTGCTTCAGTAACGCGTTTGCTGCCCTTTCCGGCAGAATGGCAGTTACTGTTGTTTCGCCAGAAGGGGCTCTCCGCATGTTATTCAGCCTTAATTCCGTCGGCTTGCAATTCGTTTCCCGTACTAGAGCTTCTTCGACCTCTTCGCGTCTGACACTATCATCCAAATCTCTGATTAGGACTTTCTTGTCTTTTCGTCTGGAAGTGATTTCTCCCGCTAATTTAATTTTTTTCCTGGATCATTTGGATGAACTTGTCTTTATCTCCCGCTTTGTTTTCCTTTACAATAATTTTTATTCCCTCATTTGATATTTTCCGGATGGATTGGACCCTCACACCGGTTTCTTCAGGGCTCACCCGTGCTTTCATTTCGCTTACTATTTGCGCGAAAGTGGTTTCTCCCGTCTTCTGTGGGTGAATGATAATGGCGGACGAGGACTTCTTTCTTTCCCCTGTTCCATTTTCTTCATTTTCTACCCATTGACCAGACATGATTTGAACATTTAGTTGGACGTCCTTAGCCGCAATTTCCAGCAGTTTCCTCACTTTCAATAGGGAGGTATTTTTGGGAACTGATAAAAGAGCCGAGTGCACCTTGCTTTTTAATAATTTGTCCCTGATTTGTTTTATAGTTTCGTACCACTCAGAGCTTCCAGAGGTTCCCGAAACTATTCTGGGGGGTCGGACCAGCATCAGCAGCCCGTTTGTTTCATCTTCTTCGTCGGTATCATCTCCTACGATGCGCTCCGCCGTGTGAATTTGGAGTATTTTGCCAGGTTGGAGTGGTTTCTTTTCGAGGTACTTCCCGACAGAAGGATATTGCGCCCCGAGTTTCCTGAGGAGAGTTTTTGATTCTTCGTCCGCTTCCTCGTATATTAAAACGCGGCTTTTATTTGCTTCTTTGGACAGAAACCCACACCTTGCTAGTTCCACCTTGTGAAAGGCCTCTTCCGGCCAGTGCATTTCCAGTAGTTCTTGCCGCTCCGATTCTTCTTTGCAGGATGCCACTTTGATCCGTATGTCTTCGGACAGCAAGGTGGCTTTCAGTTTTTTGTCGCTAAGGGTTTGTGTTGAAGCGTCTTTCATGGTTGGGCGGTTTTCAATATTAAGCGTTCCCTCGTATTTCGCTTTTTTGGGATTATGGCCGTATTTCCCTCGTGAAGCGTTTGAGAACACGGTTTGTACTATACCAATGAGACGTAATATCCCGCTACGCAGCTCTTTTTTGACGGTGGGGCATCCGGAAAGAATTTCTTCCACCGTTTCGGCCATCTTCATCATTTTAGAAAAGTCTATTAGTTCTGGGGGTAATTCCTCGAATTCATCGCATTGCAGTCTCCTCTTCATGTTTTTGTCTTCTGCTGGTTTCACTTGTCCCGGAGGTGTAAGATCCTTTCTGGGCGATCTCTGCAGAGTTTTCTTCGGACGAAATGGGTCTGGAGTTTGGGAGCCCAGTAGCCAACTTCTGACATTTCGTGCGGTATTCCCATCATGGGGGGTTGAGCCATCAAAACCCCCAAGGGAAGCTTCGCTGTCCGAGTGAGATAAAGACATTTGAAGTTCGCGCCAATTTTCCCGCGAGTCCTTGTGTTTACCTCAAGGCTCGGAGCGCGCGAGGTGACGACGCTCAACAACTCAAGTAGTGAGAGTGTCCTTGAGTTCCTTAACGAATTCTTCCTTCAATATAACGAGAAAGTCTCTCCCACCTGCGTGCCTGCCGCTTCTGGCAGGATTGAACAAGCTTCCTGTAGTCTTCGTGAATCCCACTTTTAACTCAGATAAATTTTATACGCTCTCGATCACGGAGTATTTAACATAAATCAAGCACTAAATCAGTAACGTGTTTACATTGATAACAACCGGAAACGGACTACATAACAAATTAACCATATGTATATATTGTATACATACTGTATACACCAAAAACGTTAAATAAATAAACTATACTCAGACTATACAAACTATACATAAAATAAAACGAACAAAACTATGCAACAAAATAAATTAAATAAACAAATAAATGAGTATATACTGTATATCAGAAAATTATTCGACAAAGCAACCTGTAAGATAAACAAATATATTAACATAAATATACTTAAACTGTATCACTTAATTAAATAAATAATTCGACACGTATATAATAACAATATAAATGAAAGAGACAATTACAGTGCAAATAACTTAGTAAATAAATAATAAAACTGGATCAATAAGTAAGCAAACAAATAATTAACCAGATTAATAAATATATAAATACGAAACAAAGGAATGCATCATGAAAACAAATAAATAAATATATAGATAAGCTAATAAATGAGCATATACTATATATTAGAAAATTAATCGACAAAACAAGCTGCAATAAATAAATATATAAAAAATTGAAGACAAATAATATATAATGAATAATTAATTAATATGAAAACAAATATGAATATGAAATATGAATACATAAACAATAATATGAATGAAAGTGAGACAAATACAAATACAAACAACTCTAATAAATAAATAAATATGAAACAAAGGAATACACGACGAAAATAGATAAATGAAAATACAAATAAACCAATAAATAATTATTCAAATAGATAAATACATAAACAAACCACTAAAATAGATAAAATAAAAATAAATAAATAATTTAGGTTTAAAAGTGGAAGCTTAGAGCTTTTAATACAGGAAATGAGTTGTAGAATTTAATTGATGTTTAATTAATCTATGACATTGGTTATTGTCCTTCACTATCATACCTTGGAAGGGAACTTGGGTATCGAAAACGACAGAAAATTTTCCCAGAAAATGAGCGGTTGAATGTGGAAGGAGAGATGGAAGAAAATTTTCCGGGGCGTTCATTTTCTCAACAGAATATTTCTCTTGGAGCTTTTGTCATTGTTTTTAGCGAAACAGTTTTCCCAAGGCT